>CM076581.1:626133318-626733318 GCA_034641835.2 Pinus albicaulis
TGAAGGCTTGCAAGCCCAATAGATGTGTCACACACCCTCATTGATGGATATAAATTGGAGAGAGATGATGTCCATTTCATCATCAACTCATCACGCATTTCCTCTTGTGATCTGATTGGTTCATTCAGCCTTTGGAGGCCTCTCTCTCTGACATGTGCGGATCTGAAGCAGAAGGAGTGCGAACTATTTTTAGGGCTCTTTGCTGGTGCGTTGACCAGCGTTGACCGTGGGTCAAATCTTGGAGTTTGACCTCCATTCTTGTGCAGAAAATCCAATCTCTTGAGGCAGCATTAGAGAGAAAAAATATCGAGGAGAAGGATGACCTTTGACCACAGCCCTAGACCGCGGCGTTGAATTTCTGCATTGAATTTTTCTGTTGACCAGTGTTGACCTTTTTGGAGCTGTCTTTGAGGGGTGTGTGTGTGACACTTGGAGGATTGGCTGATCCAACTATGTATACTCTTGAGAAAAATGGTTTTGTTGAAAGGAAGAATAGAACCATTGTGGAAGTTGCCCGTGCCATTGTGTATGCTCAAAATAGATGCCCGCATTCCACATTGGACTCCAAGACTCCCGAAGAAGTCTTCTCTATTAAGAAGCCTGATGCCTCCCACTTTAGGGTTTTTGGAATTCCTGTTTATTTTCATGTGCCGAAAGAAAAGAGAAGCAAGTTGGATGCTTCTGGAAAGAAGGGAATGTTTGTGGGCTACAGTGAAATTTCGAAGGCATATAGAATCTATGTGCCTAGTCAAAGAGAAGTAAAGATATGCCATGATGTCACCTTCGATTAGGATGCTGCCCTCAAGAAAGTTAGGATTCTTCCTAGCTGAAAGGAAGAAAAAGAATAAGAAGAAGTAGGGAAGAAGGAAGAGCCGAAGGATGAACCTATGCCCGATGTTGAAGGATCAATGGATCCTATTGATCCACCTCCTTCAAATAAGAGGATACCTTCATGGCTTAGGGACACTCTCGAAGATGCCGAGAGACATATTGCCCCAAGGGGGACATTCCGTGAAAGCAAGAAGCCGAATAGGTACCAAGGGTACCTAGCAGTCATGAGTACAATTGTACAATCTAAGCCTGGATCATTTGAAGAAGTCATAAAGCATCAAGTTTGGAAGGATTCTATGCACGAAGAATATGAGTCCATTATCAAGAATGATTTCTGGGAATTGGTCCCGAGACCAAAGGAAAAATCTGTTGTCACCTCGAAACGACTCTTCAAGATCAAGCATGGAGCTGATGGAAGTGCTGAAAAGTACAAGGAAAGATTTCTTGCCCGAGGCTTCTCTCAAAAAGAATGCATAGATTATGATGATTTAATTGCACCCAGAGAGTCGGGTCAACCTAATAACCACCTCTTTTGGGTCAGGATGTAAGGGGGTGTGCTACAATATCTTGGCTATTATTAATTGTTACGTAGTGTATCCAAGCTCTAATTTTCTCTATTTTGTTTGGTCAAGGGAAGATCAGGTGGAAGAGAACTCCTCCTTGAGGTTACAAACCCTAACCAACATAGCAAGGCACTTACTCATTAAGAAGAATTTAGTTTGTGAATCTTCTAGGGTTTGTTTGAGGACAACAAAGGTGCAATTGAGGCTCATTCCAGGTACAATGAGAAAAAAAAAAGGGACCAAAATTAGTCTGAGATTGTTTTGAAGGCAACAACCTAGGAGGGATGTGGATAACCACATTAGGGAAACCACACCCTATGACAGAAAACTGCTCCATTCCGACAGTCATTCTATAACTATATATTGTACAGAGAGTTGATCAGGCTACCCATCTGGGCTACAAGTACCCAGAGGAAAGGCAGTCGGGCTCCTAATCTCTAAGCCTGTGGATTATCTTCAGACTTCAGTATAGTCAAAATCCTATGCATAAAGCTAGAATAACATAGTAGATATTGGATTAATATAGTTCACCTAGTTTTTATTGACATATCATAATTGCAGTTGGATCTGGTTTCCTAAATTACTGATATTGTAAATAAATCTATACTGGTGAACATATTATATGGTTTCATTGAGCAGTCAACCCTATTATTGTGGTTTTGAGAATAATCGTATTGTTGTTGTAAATATTTATATTAGTGATGCATATATATTGTTTATGAGTGTGTAACACTAATTTATTGAAGAAACCTAGACATAATAGAAACCCTAAGAGAAAATTTACCCTAGAGAATTACAATTTCTACCAGATGTGGGTCATCAGCAAGGAAAAAGGATTGCAAGTACTTAATGTCTACTTCTTAGAGCATTATTTCATTGTAAATTCTACCTAATTTACTTAATTTCTTAGATATGATGAGTTACTTGATGGATTTAAAGGAATGTCTATATATATAACACCCTTCCAGCCAGCTATGTTGGCAATACTCCTACAGTAAACAACCGTGCGCATGAATAAAGGTTCTTTATAGAAAATATAGGTAAAACTACGAAATGAGGTGTATTATAGATGTCAGCTCTCAGAATGTCAAATTTTAACCGTCTATAACCCATTAGCAACAAAAGAAATAGGAAGTTATATTGATTAGGAAAACAAAATCTTTTTTCTTTTATTTTATTTGTTCCTTATTCAATTTGACTTTTAATTGGTATTGTGGAAAGTGGCAATTTCCAATATGCCAGTATCATTTTCAAATTGCAGAGCTTCCAAGCCAGAGTGAGTATGTGGTGCCTTGGTGCCTAATAGTAGGAATTTATGTTTTAACCCTCCGCTCCGATGGCTCAAAATTCAAAATTTGTGCAACTATATAATTGCAGGTTAAACTTGGCCAGTAAGAGTAAGACACTAAGTTTAAATGCATGCCCCTATATTATTCATTCGCCCAAGATCGAGAATACAAGATCAGGAATACACACTCATTCCACCTCGATAAATCCGCCCTAAAATGTCAAGGTCATTTGAAGATTGGGGGCATTTGGGTTTGCAGCTGAATCAAAGGAACAATATGCCATCTTGGTGGCAGGAAAGCCATCATGATAAGGAATTGGTGAAGGGTGCATTGGCACATGGTTTTTCGAATTGGTAGGCCATCTTCGAAGACAATAAACTAAACTTTAGAGTTTCTGATTCTTTTTCAGAGGCTGGTAATCACCCGGATCCTAAAGATTGCATGAAGCACCTCAGATTTATTGGAATTCATCTGCGTCGTCACCTTCGTAAGCTCAAGGCTCAGTGTAAGTGACTTTTTTTATGACAAGGAGAACGAAATATCCACAGAGCCTAGACGTTCCGAGTGTTCTCATCCTAGCATTCCATGAACTCCAGATAGGAGGCCTATTCTTCACCTTGCTCTAACAAAAGTTCTTACCATTGTGGATCTTGGGACAATTGAATATAAACGTGTTGGATTTCATACAAACCGACACATATTCCCTATTTACTATAAATCTATAAGAAACTATACCAATATGGTGGAAAAGGATGGACAGACTACATACACCTGTAGAATTCTTTACAGTTGAAGTGCAGGTCCTATTTTTCATGTAGTTCCAGATGACAGCCCTGAAAATGTCATTGAAAGAGATTATGCTTCTGGTCCATTGGCTGTTCTTTGTGGAACTGGCAGAACACCGCAAGATCACCATTAGTGGGACAGAGATGTTCAGCCTCTCACATCCTACAGTTATTCAATTACTACGTGAGCTGCTTGTAGCAAAGTACTGTTCTACCTTCTTCTCTGACTATCCTAATTTTGGATCTCACTCTTTAAAACAATCAATTAGTACCCCAGTTATTCCTTCCGTTCAAGATGGTTCCGAATTCAAAGAAACCCAAAATCCAATGAGTAGCTTTGGAGATCAGTCAGAGAAATCATTATCTGACTCATCCGAAGAAACAGACATCAGAAATTCATTTGATGAAGTGGATGGTTCTTCTCAGGGTGTCACTTCAGATAAGATGGCTGAAGATCAAATTTTCCCTAGAAGAAACATGTTAGTTCATTCAGGTGTTGTTTCCTGATTTTGTTTTATGGTGAATTTTCCAGACAGCTAGAGTGTTTGGAAGTGAGATTCTGTGGGGAATTTTTCGAATACCGGTGTAATAATTTAGGATCATTGCTTATGGCTACCAGAACCTTGGTGTGACTTTCATCTAAGCATTGGGGTATTAGACTGACTTATAAAAACAAACCAAATAACTAGTCATCACCCTGAAAATTCTTTTTGGGTGGTGATGTTTATTTTTTATGGAGATTTCTACTAATGTTATACTTAATCTGTGCTATGATGATTCATTCTAAACAGGTGTTAGAAATTGTGGGGAAATTTTCAATTGATTTCTATCACATTTGATCTAATAAATTTCCTATATTGTAATCAAAACAATGTGTATCATTACGATCTATTAAAACTTCATTTAGTCTAGCTTCTAACTAGCTAGATTTGAGGTTCATGCTGAAGACTCTTGCCGATTGGAAAAACAATGGTCATACAAAAAATGGAATTCAAATAAAGGAATACCACATTTACCCTAAGTCCCAAAATGCTTTGAAACTGAGTAGCCTGTAACTACGACATTCAACAATGAAAAGGCTGCTAAATCATAAAAAAAATCGAGTAATTGAAAAGGAAATCTACGAAACCATGAGAAAGCCCTGAAAAGCACTTGCATAAAATTGAGGATAGCTAATCCTGACCTTTTTCTGAGCCAATTTCTGTGACTTGGGAATCTCTTCATGCAATCTGGCCTTAAGTGTGTTGAATTTCAGCATCCAGGGTTGTGACCACTGACCTATTCTTCTACTTCGCGACATCATCGACTTTCTAGTACCAAAAAAGCTAAAAAATTTAGCAGTTTTTCCGGGCATTTTAAAGACTGAGCCTGGAGAAATGGAGGGTTTACTAACCTGCTTAGCAGCATCAGTGTTGGAATTGACAATGGTATAAAGCCTCACGAAGGCGTCGATGCCGAAGATCTGATTCTCCCTCTATTCGTCAATTTCGTGCTTTTCATACCAGCTACCTGGCTGGAACGAAATCAGTCTTTATCACCATAATGGATGAACCAACGGGAGAGGAAAAATGAAAATTATAAGGTTTTTTGAATCTGTCTGTCTATTTAACCTTCCCCTACTTGTGCCAGAATCATGCGAATAGCTGTGACTAAAGCATCAACATTAACATGTAATATCCTAGCGAATAGTTACCTATAAATGATACGCAATGCCCATGAATAACTGGCTACGATTGGTCTTGAACACATCAGGTTCTTGCCTCATGGGTTTGATCAACTCTTGGTTCTTCGACCAGCCAGTTTCATTTCTTCTCAAAGCCATCCCACTGGTTCATTATTCTTGTAGATGGTGTCCACCCGCGTGAGAATGTCGACTATGCTCATCTGCACAATGATTAGATCAGAGAATGTCCATGATGCACATATGCACAATGAGATATTGAGCGCATGAGAATGTCGATTATGCTCATCTTCACAATGATCAGAGAATGTCCATGATGCTCATCTACACAATGAGATATCTTGTGCTGGATGCCTGGTTTTCTGGATCTGTGTTTTCCCTCAGAATTCCTTCCCGAAATTTATTAAACAAATTTGAATAAAAATTTGACTAAACAACCTTGATTGAAATCTCGTAGAGTGATTATTAAGGTACAAAAAATTGTAGGAAGAGATAGCAAGAGATAGCACATGGTTAGATGGTCACTATTCAAAATTAAAAAATTTGTGATTAGGTTCACTTAGAAGTGAAATTGAACTCATTCAAATTTCAACTCTCCTTAAATTAGTAGTGGTGTGTAGGAATTTGGAATTGCAGGTTGAATAAAGTTGTGGTTGTCCATGGGAATTTTTGGTTATGGACTCACAAATTTGGTGTAATGTGATCTTACTATAGTTTCTAGTGTTGTTAGAAATGAAGAGAAATACAACTGACTTCCTAAAAATATGTAATGTCATCTTACTATGGTTTGTAATGTTGTTAGAAACAGATAAATACAAGTGACATCCTTAAAAAAATGCAATGCCATCTTACTATGGTTTTTAATGTTGTTAGAAATGAAGAAAAAATAATGGTGTGGACATTTAACATGTCATTATGCTATGATATGATTAGTAATGGTTTAATTCATCTTTTATCTATAAATTTTTTTTTATTAATTTTTCACTATCGTGGTTGATATGTGTAACTATAAGCTTATTATTTTCTTTTGAAGTGTGAGTGGACTAGGTTATTCTAACCTGTGATGAATGAATAAATTGAATGTCTTAACCTATACTTCCTTATGTGAGAGTACTATCAAATACAACGTGTTTATTGTTCCCCTTGCATGGCAATCCATTCTCCTCTATGTGGTGGTTAGGTTATTCATTTGTTTGAGATTCTTAAACTAAGCTTGGGTAACTGCAACTGAACACCTCATATGTCTTCTTTAAGGTCCAACATAGAGACATAAAGCAACTCGACCTATAGTCAACATGCCATTTCCTTTATAGAGTGCGAAGTCCTTTACTTGTTGCTTTGCTTGTCCCTACACTCTTCGCTAGTTCTTATGCTCGATGCTAAGTGTAGGCCTTTGCCTTAATCTTCACTAAGCACAATGCTTCATCTTGTCATTGAGCACATTCACCAAGTAAAGCCAGTTTTCTCACTATGTCTACATTTGGGAAAATTTCTTCTCTTTAATTCCATTTTCTTGATAATGCACCTTTCTTTTCTTAGCGTTATTGTACTTAACTATAATTATATTGTCATTCTACAATGAAATGCACAACAGGATGAAAGATGTGGTTGAGATACTCCTTTAAATGCAATATATTTCACATTAATGTAGAGATGAAATAAGCATTGTTGGTCCATTTATTGAATAGGATGATGTGTTAGTGCATGAATTTCTCTCCTACATTTTAAAGCCCCAATTTCAACAAAATTCATTGTCCATTGGTATTTTCCCCATTAACAACACAAAAAAACAAGGAATGTCCAATGACCTTTGACAATGGACCCTAGAGTGGTATCAAATTATTGTGATGTTAAAATCCGTAATGAAAAAGAAAAATGAATGATTTATTTGCCCCCATATTTGTGGTGAAATCCCCTAGGTTCAAGTAAATCATAGACAAAGGTGTGAGCCCCAAAAAAGTGTTGGAAGAGTAATAGAGGAAAGTGGTAAGTATAAGGCATGGAGCAAAGGTTATGTGTTTAGTGCCCTTACTCACCAAGTACCCAAAGTGTGTGCTTAGTGGGTGAGGAAGCATAGGTTATTGAGTACAAATTATTAGGTACCCAAGCAAGGGGATCAAGACAAGCACTAAGCAAAACATGACCATGAGAGGTAGAAATTAATTATCCCACTGAGCAAAAAGTTCATTGCTCATGGATATTGCTTAGCAATGAGTACATGGCTTGTGGTTGAAAAATTGAAGAGAAATTTGAGATATAATGCAACATGAACAAGTAGGTTAGGTAGTCTAATTAAAAGTTATGAGCTCCATCATTGTTGAACATGCATATTTTTCAAAGAAGTGGTTAAGTATGCCATTGATTGAAGCTCCCATGATACTTTGTTTAGCTTAAAGAAGGCCACAAAGGAGGGTTAAAAAGATAAATGAAGGACGCTAAAAGTCATCATAATAAAACAAAAAGAAAGGCCATGGATTGAAGATCAAAGTAAGAGGAAATTCTAGTGAGCATTCAACAAGTAAATGCATAAAATGGATGAATCACTCATAGAGTGGGGGAAATGCAATATTTGAGCACAAAGGATAAAAAGTAAAATATATCATGTGTTTAAATATATGAATCTCTAGAAAAGAGGCATATACTTGATGGTCATCTTCTCAACAAAAAGGGTTTTGAGGGCTCATTCCACTGCATTGAGGAAAGGAACTCCACATCAACAAAGAAGGCATTCTTGGTTTCCCTAGCAAAGTGGAAGGGCCACAAAGGAAAGGAAATTAATGAGAAAAAGGAAACCAAGTAAAGGCCCACTTTCTTGATGAACCTATGTTGAATGAATAAGAAACAATGGGTATCATTCTGTTGGGAATCACGATTGTCGTTAAACCAAAACCCGCAGGTGTTAGTCAACAATCACAACGCTAGAGATAAGGATCCACTAGAGGCAGTTATTTTCTGTTGTGAAACACACGGGGAGCATTGGTTTATCCAATGTCCAACAATATCCCCCCCCAACGCGAGTCGGTTGTGTATCGAACTCGTGACCTACGCTTTGATACCACTTGCTGGGAAACATAGTTGTCGTTAAAACAAAACCCGCATGTATTAGTTAGAGATCACATCACCAGAGATAAGGATCCATGAGAGGCAGTTATTCTATGTCGCGAAACACACAGGACAACCATTAACCAAGATCTCTCTCTCTCTCTTCTTTATCCAGAGACAACCATCATCCATATTATAGCCAATGAGCCCTCAAAGGATCTTGTTCTCTAGCATTGGCATTAATATTGCTATAGTCCCGGAGATGTTAAAGACTTGTTCCTCCACTGTTGCAATCTCTCTTCTGAGTCTTTCCTTTAACTACCATTGTACTTTTTCATTTCTAGGATTTGAGATTGTTTCCTTGTCTAACTTGTGCCCATATTTGGATCTTGCAATAATCCAATGAATCCTTAATATACATTAGAATATCTAATATTTTGTGTATACCCATGAAGATTTCAGGGGAGCAGAGGCTCGACAAGAATAACCATTGGAGTCATGTGATGATAAATCCTTTCAAGGGTGAATGCATCAAAAGTAGTGGTTGCCAATAATTATTACGTAAACATTTGGCTTAGCCCCATAAGAATATTGTTGGGGAATTTAGTATTTACTCAAATGACAGGTCAACAAACCAATTCCATACTTCCTGTTATTGTGTCTTTTTAATTCATGACATTTATAGCACAGGAACGATTTACAATTGGGAAAAGGTTATTTTTCCTAGCTTGATCCCGACAAATATTAGACTTTAAAATTTCCAAGGCCATGTGTGTTGGCTTCTACATTATTTTTTCCCTAGAAAATTGTATTGAGTTTATTGGCTTTCCCTGAAAATGATATAATACTTGGCTACAAGTATTTTTTTGGAGAATTTCAATCACATTCTCTGTATTGAACTATCTTCATCTTTGAGATCTAATTTGTCATGCTTTTCAGCCATTGGACACAAGAAGTTTATTTTCCTTAGCCAGAATTATGGTTGTGGGGTTGTCTATGAAGACACTTGCTGCAAGAATAAATAGAAACAACAACTTAAGGTCATACAACACAAAAATGCAACATGTTGATTCATGATTGTCAATTCTAACATGTGAATTGTGATACACAAGTCTGCACTCAAAGATAATATAAAGATGAGATAATGTCCAACGACCACACATATAAAACAGTGTGAACACAAAGGGAGTGTGAATTGAGATTGCTAAGTACTGCTCCTATAAAATAAAATAAAAGATCAATTAAGTAAAAAGAAAATATAAACTAAACTATACTAGAAATGATTTTTTTATTATAGTAGAATTAAATGGAAGAGATGATATGTGATGCAAAAATTGCAAATACTATTGAAAACAAGAGAGTACCATTAGAGAATTAAAAAATCCTAACAGCAGGACTGAACTTTAGTATCTGCCTATCAAAATTTCAGTTTTGTTCGAGTAGAAATTGAAGGATGTAAATTCAAGAGTGCAAACATAACATGTACAGTGGATTAAAACAACAAATATATTAGGCCCACTCTACACAAATCTGCAATCTAAGAATTCAGGATAAAAAGAGCAGGCTCCAACAACAATTGCATAGAAGTCTCTATTACTCAAATAGAAGAATGTCACAGCAAGTTGTCATCTCACAAAAGCTCATACTACAACCTACAAGCTAACAGTACTCACTCTTATTATCTATTTCTACAAATTTCTAACTAGTGTGCCCATCCTTTTCATTTATAAGTTAAGAGAAGGTTGTGTTAGAAAACAAGCTAATGATAGCATTAGTGGTGCATCTCCCTTGAGCATGAGAAACTCCCTCATAACTTTGCCTTGTATGCAAGGCTTTTCTTTTAGAGTAGTGCATTATCATCGTAGATATAACTCCTCTCCTGAAGGTGCCTCATTCCATAAGTGTGCACTCATAAATTCACTTGAGATGATGGTGTTAATCTCCTCAACTAGTGTGCCATACTTGGTGGGTGTGACCCAAAAACTAATTTGTCTATCCTCGAAGGTGTCATTATAAGATTCTAGCTATATTTAAGAATATTTTTGATTGGTGTACCACAATCTAGCTCTACAATCATGGTGTTTCTCAACTTCTCAAGGCCAAGGTGAGACCAACTCGGACCAGCTAGGTAATCTAACACTCTTGAGATTTTTTTTTTTAAATTATATAGTTTTCATGTGCCAACAATTATACAACATTTTAACCTCATGAACTAGTCTCCTTTGTTCTCTTAGCTAATTCTATAAGCACTTATTGCTGTGGTCAAAGCTTTTACTCTCTAGTCCCATTGAGCTATTTCAGTTATTTGTTGACATTAATCTATTTTCATTTCATTTCTTCAATTTTTTTGACTGTTATGCATTACCTTTGGCCAGTGCCTTCTTTCTTACGTATGCTTTTTTTGCTTAGGCATTCAAACCAGCCAGAGAAACAGGGGCAGCAGGAGCCACGCAGTCCAGCCAGAGCCCAGCAGGGGTAGCAGGAGCCACGCAGGGCTGATGCAGGCCTAGTCAGGGCAACACAGGGGCAGTGTAAGCCCTTCAGGTGTGATGCAGACCCTTTCTGAGCAACGCAGAGGCTGACACATGCCAGTTAGGCTGATGTAGAGGGATTCAGAGCAGCGTATTACTGTCATTTTTATTTCTCTGTTGAGTGAACCAGTTTTGGTGCCCAGGATTCTTGTACTTAGATTCTACATAATAATGAAAACCGTCCAGAGCTAGTTGCACCGGTTTTCCCACATTGGGTTTTTTCTGGGGATATTTTTCCAGAAAATCCGTGTGTCACTTTGTCTATGAGCATGTTATTCAGTATTTGATCTGTATGTGTAGGTTGCTAGTTTTATTTAATATTTACTTCGCTAATTTATTGAATATTTCAGAAATTAACTTGTAACTTAATTAAAGTAGGAGAAATAAATCAAGATACTGCAATAGGGTTTCTTATATTAAGAAATTTTCACATTCCCTAGGTCTAGCCCAATTAGGTCACCTAGGGCAAAAATTTCCCAGGAATCTAGTTAGAGAAAATCTTCTATCTCCTAGAGGGAGTTGTGTTTCTGTGTGCCCTCACTCTCCTCGTAACTTGGGCCAATTTCAATGGTGGAATCTTCGGATACCTCAAGCCCTAGCTCTAGGATCAATTTTTTCCAAGGTGTTCCCAAGGATAGAACCTAGTAGGATCAATTTGACCTATCGAAGTAAAAAATCTTCTCTGATCCTTTCCCATCACCTTGTCTAGGATAGGAACATCATTGGTTGCTAAATTCCATCCCCGAATCTAGGTCGGGTCCACTTGGCCCCGTGTGGTCCCATTTGGTGTCAAAGGCATTTCATCAAGGACCATTTTGGAATCGAAGTTCCCAAAGGATTTTAGTGATTGAGAACTTCCTCCATAAGTATTATTCTTCTCCCTCAACCCTTCAATCCCCCTCCTCTCTCCCTAGAAGATAATTCCCTTGCTTAAAAGGAAAGCAAGTCCCACTCTTTATTTTATCTTAGGGAAAGGGTTTCGAGGGTCACTTCCTACCTATTCATTGACCTATACTCCACAAGTGACTTCCTAAACTACTGGGACTCCACCCATTGGTGACAGTCCATGAAGAGCAAGGAGCCTTAGCTGTGGTGACAATGGGCTAAGCCTCCATCATTTCCCTTGTCCTAGCAGTTGCCCTTTTAGGAACCCCTTTTAGATCCACTACTAGTTTGAGTGGTAACAAGTTCTTCACAATTCCATTTGTGAACAAATTTTTGGTAGGCCCACTGTTGCCATACTACAGCTCCAAGATGAGAAGTCCAAGGCTATGGAGGCTTCCCTTCTTCTCATTGAATCAATCTTCTACAATATAGTGAACTAGGGCTATTTTGTTGGCCCACTTGACTGCTACTTTAGTCCTTCAAAGTCTGCACATCCTTAGGCCCTATACACTTTCCCTTCTACCAATTTTGTTGTCCTTCACCAAAACAAGAGTCAGGGCTCTTCTTCGACAGTAACCTAACAACCCTCCAACTGTACTTGTCCTACCATCAATCTTCCCAACCACAGTGAATTATTTTTACTGATCTATGGCCCACAATATTGTCTTCATCTAGGGCTCTTCAAATTTTCCACCTAAAAATGGTTTGAGTCCTCTCAAGATCACTGTTCTTGTGTATTGACAATTTGATCTTTGTTGTCCAATCTATGAACAAATATGAACTACTCCTGTTATCATACTTCTAACAATTTGTAGATGATTGAACTAGGGTCACAAATCAGCCATGTATAATAGTCCATTTACTAATTTTTTATAGTTTTATTCAAGTCTTTGTCTAAAACTCCATGGAAAGTCCACCAAAATCAACTCCTATGCATATCAATCCATTATTCATATGGAAAATTTCCTCTGCATGCTCAATCTTCTGCTCAGGTTCCACCCTTATTTGGATTTGTTGTCTCCACACATACTGAATCTGAAAACCATCTTCCAGATCTGTGGTCTTTATTGCAGAAATAAACCTCGCTCTAAGGGTCAAAACCCATCTTCTTCTATGCAAATTTGTCATGGTCTTAAGGTGATACCTTATGAACTAAACATGCTATTAAACTGTCCTAACTAGGGCATTATACTTATGTACTTCTAATTGTTGTAGAACAAACCCTATCCACACATACAAAAAACACGACTCTTGCCTCCATAAGAGACTCGACCTAGCTCATATGGATCCACAGATTCTAGGAATTTCTTTGACTGAATCTTGACATGAACTTCAAATCTCAATGTCGACCCTCAAACTAGGGTTAACTCAGTCAATATTATGCCTGTGTCGACTTCTGTTATGGCTCTAAATTACAGTGCAAGCCCTCCTCCATTTATGTTTGTCTTTATCACAGACCTTGCGGCCTACTAACCACCACAAGGCAAGATGGTATCAACCCTCTCTTCTATTTCATGTAGAAAATCTAACCAACAGGATTCAATCTGATCTTGTAATCGTGTACTAAAACATGATACTGAATCCTTCCTACAATTTGTGGAAACAAAACACAATCGCACAATTACATATAAGTAAGAGAAACAAGTTATCAATTGCACAACACAAGATGTATCTGGGGAAGCAACTGCTCAAAACCCTCTATCTCTATTTTGTATTAAGCCAAGGAATCATGAAACAATACAATGCTTAAGCTCTCTTGAGATTCTCCAGCACTCCGCCAATTGTCTCCTGCTGATCTAGGAGAAATTGGTCTAGTACTTAGCCAATTCTCAACCTTCCTTCAGCTTGCCTTGCTCACATAATTCCTATGGAATTATCTCCATATTAATTAGGAAAATCAACCTTCCTTGATTGCACAATCCATCATGGCATCCCAATGACTTTATAATTGCACATGGGAAATTTTATATAAATAAAACTGATAGTTATGTTCCTCTGAACTGTGTTACAATAAGGATCAAGGGTATTTTTATTATTTAAAATAAGAGGAAACCCTAAACAACCGAAACCCTAACTCGAGGAGATGTAACACCAAGATTTTATGGGCCCCGCTGGGGTTAGTTGGGCAGCCAACTTCTCAGGGTCGTAAATAGGTCATATGATCTTTGTTTGACGCACATGATACCTCATTAGAAAGATATCGTCGAGGAATACAACTAATAATATGATTTCTATGAAATCACCAAACCTTTCATGCCAAAAAAAACATCGTTTGGGGCCTCAAAACGACTCCAAAAGTTCAGGACCCGAAAAAATGACAAAAATAGTAAATTGTGCTATAATTAAGGAAACTGAAAAACTGAAAGAGACAATGGCGAGGGCCCAAGTGGAATAGGCAAGTGGCCACCAATATCCACCTCGATCACCTTAAATCGAATTTCTTCAGCTAACTCAATCATCATGACTTAGTTAATTGACAGAAGTTGTTATGAGACGAAATTACAATTTATTTAAGGGAAAAATAAATTAGACGCCTCACATTCCTCACTCCTAGTACATCAAAATTCCTCACCAGTGTGGGTGCATTTTTTTTGTCCTTTCTAGTCGCCAATTTCACTGTTTCTTATTGCAAATTTCAACACTCCCTCTTAACAAGAAAGGAATTTAACTTATCCCCATCTGGTACCTTTGGAATGTTCTACATGCTACACTTCTCTAGTGTTGTTTTCACCTGCAAATCGTGAAACTGAATAGCCTCTAAACAACTGAATCAGTATAATTGATCTGTCATTAGAGTCTTCTGACTACTACTAGCTACTGCACCTGTCTAGTACTGGATTCTCTGCACTGCTGCTGACATCTGCATATGTGCCATTTAAACTATTGCTAACTCTATTTGTGCTTCAGTATTTGACATCTGTCACTCTGATTTCTGTTTTGATGACATCTGACTACATCAATCTAACTGATCCTTCCTACTACTTTTGTACTGTGGGCTCCTCATAGCCAGGTTCGATCCATGAGACACGCCATCTCAATGGACCTTGCCCAAATTTCTTATCTTTGGATTATGTCTACACGTAATCCCACCATACACCTCGAGGTATGGCTGCTCCCTCTTCCCATCTAGCTCGAAATTTCCCCCTCATGGAGGTCTCTTCTTGAGTGGACCCTTCCACTCAGTCTCCTCTCTGCTTCTCCAATTGTGGCAGCTACTCCACAATATTCTGAGACTGCTTCTAATCAGGATGCATGTTGAGAGGTAATTTATGCTCCCTCTAAACCACCAAGTCTCTAACTTTTTCCTTTCTCCTCAAAGCTTTGCATGCATCTGGTACCTCAAGTGCATATAGGTTCTTGACTCGCGCATAGTGTAATTGTCCTAAAGTTACAAAACGTTTATAAAAAAGAGTTGATTTTAAATCTATGATATCTCCCTCATCCGAGCTCCGATTTGACTGGAATTTTTTTTCCATTTGGGTATATTTTGGCAAGGAATCCAAATATTCTATTTTTTTTCAAAAAATTTACACCAAAATCTTCAGATATTCTCTGCAAACTCGCCGCCCAAAAAATTCCTGCTCTGATACCATGTAGAAAATCTAACCAACAAGATTCAATCTGATCTTGTAATCTACTAAAACAAGATATTGAATCCTTCCTACAATTTATGGAAACAAAACACAATCACGCAATCACATATAAGTAAGAGAAATAAATTATCAATTGCAAAACAACATGATATATTTGTGGAAAGCAACTAATCTAAACCCCTTTATCTCTATTGTGTATTAAGTCAAGGAATCATGAAACAATACAATGCTTAATCTCTCATGAGATTCTCCAGCACTCTGTCAATTGTCTCCCGTTGATCTATGCAAAATTGGTCTAATACTTAGCCAATTCTCATCCTTACTTCAACCTGCCTTGCTCATGCAATTTCTAGGGAATTAACTCCTTATTAATTAGGAAAATCATTCTTCCTTGATTGCGTAATCCATCATAGCATCCAAATGAATTTATAATTGCACATGGGAAATTTTCTCTGAATACAACTAATATTTATGTTCCCTTTAACCTCTGTCTCAACTGGGTATTCCTCGAAACTGACATGCATGCAAGTATTAATAGTGAATTATCAGTTATCTGATTGATCACTCATTATGACTTAAATCTAATTTAATTCACTGGACCTCTCACTAGCTCATCACTCAGTTAGAACTAGTTAAACTAATTTTAACTCGTTTAATTGATTTAATTACACTTGCACCCCACTAATGCATCAACTTCAACTGGACCCCAAAAATATCAAAATCCCTCTAGATGCCTCATATTAGACCCTCAACTTGAATTTATTCAGCTAACTCGGTCATCATGAATTAATTAACTGACACAAGTTGTTATGAGATGAAACTACAATTTATTGTCCAATTCATTTAAGGGAAAAATAAATTAGATGCCCCACATTCCTCACTCCTGGTGCATCAAAATTCCTCACCAGTGTGGGTGCATTTTTTTTTGTCCTTTCTGGTTTCCAATCTCACTGTTTCTTGTTGCAAATTTCAACATTTCATAATTTGATGCGCCCTTCACACAAAGGCACCATTGAAATCACATGCCGAGATTCTCATGAGAAACCTCTCTTAAGCTTGATCTGCTAGAAGAGAACCAACAATATGTCATCCTACTTCCTAGTGCAAATCAACCATTAAGGTATGCAACATTCTTCTGAACCCTCACATGGTAATCTTGCTCTTGGACGATGATCATGACCTCCCTTTAGCAACCCTTACTCAGCCCTTGTACTTGACCTACTTTAGGACTACATCTCTCTTCACCCCCTTGATGTTCCAGATAGTGGGAATACATGTCAAACATGCTAAGATGTGCCAAGTGGTAAGGCATGTCAAGATGTGCAAGGGTGTGTCAATGCGTGTTAGGGATTGTTAGGACAAAAAAAGGGAGAAAAATGTTAAATTAGAAGGAAATGAACACATAAGAGGGTTAATAAGTCATCAACTTACCTTTTCGAAGAGGGGCATGCTACACACACCAACACTAGGCAGCAATAGGTGCCAAGTGCAAAGTCTTAGTGCATTCCAAGTGCCAAGTATTCCTTTTCTGCTTCTCATCTACTTTCCAACAATTGATCATCACAAATAAATTTAATATTAAACCATGCTAAATCATACCAAGGCATCTCAACGTATTCCATACATGCTAAGACTTTCCTAGCACCAATATGTGTTAGGGACTAGTGTTATGCATGTTATTAAGTGGAAGGGAATGTTGAAGAGTGCTAAGGTGTGCCAGAGAGTGATAATGCATGTTTACGAGTGTTAAGGAGTACTAGGAAAAAACATTAAGGGAGAACTAGGTAAAAATTCATGGAAGTTAATGAATATGAGGAACGTGTACTGCCAGAGACTAGTGTTAATGGTCAGTGTTAGTTGCCATGCCAAGGAGGGAGTGACAAGGGATGCTAAAAATTAGTAAGGCATGTTAGGGAATATCAAGGCATGTTAAGAATTCCCAAAGTGTGCTAATTATATCATGTGCCAATTAATAATGCCAAGATATGCCAATACATGCTAGGTGCTAAGGATGTGGTGCAAGGTGCTAGGGTATGTCAATATGTGTCACGGCAACAAAAGGAAGAACCAATAAGAGGGTTAATAAGTCAGGACTTTATCTTTTTTAAAAGGGGCATGCTAGGCACACTAATAATAGGTCCCAATACATGCCAAGTGGCATTTTGTGCCAAGTGCTAATGTATGTCAATGCATTCAACGAAGGTGTTCCAGGGCATGCTAGGGACTATATGCAACATGCCAACACATGATAGGAGAGCTCCATGTTGTGATAGCGCATGCCACCATGTGCTTGGGTGTCAGTGTCGTCACAAGATGTTCTAGGTACAAAGATGTTCCAAGACATGTGGGGTGCTAAGAAATGTTAGTGTGTGCCAAAGAATTAATTTAAGGTGTGCCTGTATTATGTATCAGAAAGAGGATTTGTGGTCTTTCTCATTAATAGAATTGTTTGTTACATTTAGTTAAATATACTTCATGTTTACACAAGGGAAACTTTATAAATGAACACTAGATAATAAAAATAATAGATATGAATCATTTGTTGACTCATAGGAAATCTCTATTCGACTAGTCATTACTTGAGGGAAATGATACACGCTTATTACTTCTTAAAAAATTGACTGACCCTAACCACTATGGCCTTGGAAATATTATACAAAATGCTCCATAATAATGGTATTAAATCATTATATTTTGACAAAAAATATATCAACAGACACATAGCATCATCAAAAACTCATTGGAATGATCAATGATGATGGACATTTTTTGATCGTCACCAAAAGCAACAAAAAGAGCATTGGTGAGGGTCATTAAAAGTTCGACACTAAAAGTGTCACCAAAGAGAGAATTAGTTATGGGCCTTTAACGACCCTCTCCAAAAGTGAAATGTATTTGGTGACGGACCATAAAGGACCATCATTATATACACTTACAGTGATAGTTTTTAGTGATCAATGATGGCGGACATTTTTTGATCGTCACCAAAAGTAGCAAAAAGAGCATTGGTGAGGGTCAATAAAATTTCGTCACTAGAAGTGTCACCAAAGAGAGAATTAGTGATGGGTCTTTAACGACCCTCACCAAAAGTGTCATTGAAAATGTTCGCATACACTAATAAAGACTATCACTATATATGCTTTTTAAGGCTATTTTTATTTTAATGGACTGTCACCGATATGTATATCAAGCATGCATTCCAAAGGTCCGTCACAAGCATGGACCTCACCAATGTGATTTTTCGTAGTGTTCAGAGACACAACTTCGTAGTAGGGACCAGGTTCCTTATAACTAAGTGGATTGAATTGAATGGGTGAAAATGGGACTAAATTGACAGAATAATAAAACTATCTAATCTAAACTAAATGCTGATAAAGAAATTCTAATTTTAACCCGGGTAATAATATGTGAATACAACTTAGGATTGTTTCAATCTAATAATAACCATGAAAATGTATTATTAATTAAACTGAAATGTGCAGAAACGAATAAAGATAACTCTGTTTAATAAATTAAACAGAGTTATATTAGCATATTGCATTCATCATCATATACCATTCATATACGTCTATAAATGATAATATTCCAATTATACTCAGAAATGATAATATAAAAAGGAAATATTATGAAAATCAAATATATAAATGATAGCAAATTCTTCAAATGAATACCATATAACAGAGACAATCAACAATGAACAGATAAAAATACCTCATTCATCTTGCAGACTGTCAAACGAAATGTGATACTCTGATCTAGTAACTCCGATGTAAAATTAAATCCGAAGGCACAAAAATGCAACACTTCAAAGATAATTTGAGCACAAAAATCACCAGATGTGATCTTTCATATAAATATAATAAGGAATGAAGTACAGAAATGTTAGCTCCAAATCCTCAAAATATTACAACTTCCGATCCCTCTCTAAATGCATGAGAGGGATTTAAATAATAAATTACATAACAAAATCCTAATACTACTGCTACAATCTATCAAATTAAAACTGAAATGCTATTTTAAATAAAACTGATTCATTGTTTTTCTCCTTCGCTTGATGAAGCCAAGTTGCAAATGTTCAACATATCTCGGAGTCTTGGTGGATGACTCATCTCAGTATGCAACTGTCCAGCATAGGTGGCATCAGAAAATTCTGGAATTAGACAATCGATAGCGTTTGATAGAATTTTGATAGCTGTCTGTTGATTGTTTGGCTTGATCACATGAGTCCACATACTATCCCAGGATATAGTTTGAAGTCTGCCAATTTGTTGACTTTTCCTTTCCATTTCTTCTCTCCACCTGTCTTCAGTTTCTTTTATCTTTGGCAAACTGCCAGGAATACAGTCTGAAATGAGATTAATTGAATATAGGCTGTCATTTATGAATTGCGTGAGATTGTTCATTATATTTCTGGCCCTTGATATTGCTCTATCTGATTTCATTAATTGATGTTCCCATTCTGTAAACAGGATTTCTTTGTGTTTTTCCTCTATCCTAGGAAGATTTGCTTCTTTTCCCTTTTCTGTATCCTGCCAGTTCAGAAACTCAGAAATCTTTTCATCGGCATCATCTATTTCTTGTCTAAGAGTTATGATAGTTTGGATCAAAGATGAAGTAATCTCACAAAAGGGTTCTGCTTGTGACAGTTTTGAGCAAAATTCAATTAACTGCTGAGTCAATAATTTATTAACTTCAAGGGCTTCCGATTTGAAGTCATTTAACTTTGGATAATCTTTAAACTTATCCAAAGTTGCTTGGAATTCCTTTTCTTGAGTCATTTTTGCCTTTTCCTCATTTTGTAACAGACTCTGCAACTTAAAAATTTCTTCATTTAGCTGCTTTTGTTTGCTTAAAAGCTTTTCATCGACCTTCTTCTTTTCTTCAGCCAACTGTTTCTCCAATTCTTTAGACCTGAATATCTGATCCTGTAGTTGTTGCTGCAATTGGCTGATCAGCTGCTGATTCTCCTTAGCTTTTTCTTCCAGTGAAGTTATGTGAAGATCTTTCTGAGTTATTAGTTGAGAAACTTCTACAACTTTATCAACTTTTGCAGCACTATAGGCTCCTGTATATTGTGACAATTTCGTAAGGTCTTCAAATGGATTCATTTCACTGTTCTTATAAACAATATTCATAAACTCCTCTGATGGAGTAGAGAATATGCCCTGTTCTGCTTTTCTTTTCTTTCTTTGTCTCTTGACAGCAGCCTTATGTTTAGGGCTGTAGAATACATCCAAAGGAGGGATTTCCTCACATTTTAATACAATATGACCTGTAGGATGTTCAGGAATGATTTCAACATCCTGCTCTATTTGTTCTGAACCTTTATCCTGCAATCCAAGCTGTTGAGCAAACTGATCATATTGATTTAATAGCTGAGAAGAAATATCAAGATTAGTGGAAACCGTAATCTCCTTCGTTATTTCTTTTTCTTTCTCTTTATTTATGCTCTGCTTGGTGCTTTTGTCATCTGATCCATCCTTTTGATTATGCACCTCATCATTGATATTTGTGCATTTGTCTATCATTTGAGCAGTATTCCCTTTTGGGGCATCAGGTTTGTCAATAGTGACCACTTTTTGAGAATGTACAATCGGCTGGTTGACAGCCGATTGTGTAATGATTTTGCTGGTAGATGTTTCTACTAGCGTTTGGCCGGATGTACCTTCTGTCTCTGATTTTTGTATTTGAGTCCTCAGCTGATCTAGAGGTACTCTCAACAATCTCTGGCTTCTAAATAAGAGAAATTTATTTATTTCCTCCTGTTGAAATGTAGACTTGATCAAGTCAAAAATATGAGGAAAATTATCTAATGAAATAAACAAATCATCGAACATATCTGGTTCATGCTCAAAACGAGCAATTGAAACTGAAGCAGTGACATCAAATGCTATCTTTTTTGGATCATACTGTCTTCCAGAAATGGTTGCAAATTTACAACCTCTTATCTTGAAGACTTCCTTTTCTGCATGCTTGAAATCATTTAGAGTGAAATGACCACAATTGAGTGGGAATTGAGGCCACATTTTCTTCTTACTGTTGTTCAAAGACCTGGATATACCTTCAATTGTCAATTAATAAGAAACTTCTTGAGAGAGAAGTTTGTCTGGAAAAAAAAGCGGAAGAACATGCGGCTCCACTATACTACCAAAAACCCTGATGTAAGTAAATTTTTCCTCCCCAAACCAATCTCCGATTGCAGACAGGTCGGCTTTAGCTTTATCAGAAATCCTAGGGGGAAAGCGATTAAAAATGGTTTGGAAAACGGGAATGAGGAAGCCATGACATATTCTATATACATTATCTTGGAAATGAATCTTCCAAAGAAATTTATGATAAATATGGATTGGAAGGGGGTTATTGGGAGTCCATTTCCATCCAAATAGGGGAAATTCGGAATTGAAACAAATAGCATCAAGAATATAGGCACAAAAGAAAAAGGGGGTAGAATTTCCAGCATCTTTTTCTTGTCTGTACTCAAGGATCCTATTGGCCATTCTATCAGAAAGAATAACAGCCCAATCCATAATGTCGGACTTCACAGCTGCTAGGATTAATGGGACCATTTGTATAGAAAACCTAGCTGAATTATCATTGCCAAATAACCTACACATCATGGCAGCTGCATAGGAATATGGAGGTAGGAGAGAATCTACAGAATACATACCGGATGCTTCATTTCGGTGCTTCTCTGGGTTTTTCCTCCAATTTCTGATAGGGTCGGATTGGACTTTGTTATCATCAGCAAATTCTTTGATAAATCCCTTGTTATACACCTTCTGTGGGTCTGGAAGGTGGTACATTGCTTTCAAGTCTTCTGCTTTAAACGAGCCGAAAGGCACTCCAGATGCTGAAACAAACATTCTATCTTGTATCTTTACACTGTCAATAACCCATTGAACTACATCGTAGTAAGGCATGATGCTCGCTCTAGCTGCAATTCGATGTAGAAATGAATTTGCAAGTGTTCTTTCATTGATATCAGAGTCAGAATCCGAGCTATCCTCGTCTGGAACTGATGCCTTCTCCACTGTGACCTTGGGGTCTAATTTTTCCAACAGGTTGTAGACTGTGTCCCATGTCATCTTCCCAAGACCTTGGCATGATGTATCTGTGACTAGCCTTAGCTTTACGGGCTTTTCTTTTGAGACTGTAGGAGTCTCGGCAAACTTCACTGGTAGAACAGTCTTATTTCTTCTTCCTCTTTTTGACATTTCTACGTCTGCTACCGCTTCTCTTTGTATGTGAATGAAAGAACTTGGTGTTCTTTGGCTCTGCAAGACAATAAACTCTCAGTCGTGCTCAACAAGTCATTCAAACGGAATGATTTATGAATTTATGGTTTTCATTCATTTGTTTCGTATATTGCGTAAATGCTCCTTTTGGGTCACACTTAAGTATTTAAAACCAAATCATAAACCATATTCATTTGATTCGTTATTGAATGCCTTCGTACCAATAAAGATTTGGCGCTTGTGATATATTAATATATTCAAAAAATCTTCGTATGCAAATAGATGAATCGCATCGGAAGTTTTCGAATGGCAAATGAATATCACAATACGTTTATCCCGATTGATCGATTGCGATTGCAGATCTTTCCGATCTCTGATGGTGGGGTCTACCATATTTTTTAAACAAATGTTCGATTTTCTTTTAAAAGTGCTTATTCTCAAATGTACATCGGATCGGGGAATTTCAACTAAGCGTAAAGAGTTTTTTAAAGATTGTCCCGATTGATCGATTGCGATTGACCGCATCGCATCGGAAGCTTTATTTAATTGTTTTAAACTCTTAGCGATTAGAATCTTCCGATTGGACTAATCGCATCGGAAGATTTGAAATGGGCATATGATATTTCTTTTGAGTGTTATCTCCGATTCTCCGATTGCGATTGAGCTTTTAACTTTGATTTGTTTTTTATGATAAAGCCTTGTATATTAGATCGGACCATAAGTTTTTTTTGAATATTGAATATGAAATTTCAAAACAATGAATCTTATTCCTAAGTGTTTTATTTCTAAAAAGAAAGGGACCCTATTTCTAAATTTTATTTCTAAAATTTAGAAAAAAGGGAGGGTTGTTGTATAGTACAACAATTGGCGATTCACTTGAAAGAACCAGTTATCTCTGAAAAATAGAATAAATACTATATCTTAAGTAAGTAAAGATATTTAAAGGTAAATAAAAATTATCCTAAGATAATCAAAAATAAAATCTAACTTGTGAAAAAGAATAAAAATTATTAACAATCTCTTTCTAGTTTCTTGAGAATAAAAACATTTTGAGTTGTCTTAAGCTTTGATTGGTATTAATAATGAAGTAAGTGGATTTCTTCAAGTTTGGTTTTGATAATATACTCTATTGTCATAGGCATTGCCTCTGCTGCCTGCAAACGTTCATAGTCTCGACAGGGTTACCTTTTAACCATTAACTGTTCATTGTCCCATTCAACTAAGATTATGACTTTTTAAAAGATAAATTCATAAGATATGTTATCTCATGTTTTTTGTCTTTTATTTATTTTTTATTTCTTTTTTAAGAGCCATTGTTCTGGTTTGGTAGCCAGTTGTTAACAATGCCATTCAATAGTTATAATTAAAACTGAACAAGCTGGCTCGTGATGAGACCCCTTGTCTTATATTAATAAGCCATTACCCTGTTTTGATAGGCAGTATTGGTAATGTCAGCTTTATTATTTCTTATGAATATGGTAAGTCGGCTCATGATGAGACCTCTTATCTCTTAAAAAATGTTTTCAATAATTTCTTAGAATTATATTCTAAAAAATCACAACCTAAATGAATGGGGTGAACTAGTCTTATCCTTAAGAATCAATGGATGACAATTTTCTGAGTTTTTGAGTACCAAGACTTGAATAATCTTTACTTTTATAGATAACTTCTCTCTGCTTAATAAACTTTATAATGATTTACATTTTCCTCAAGTTTTTCCAAAAAGATTATGCAAATAATTGGTATAATCTTTCAAAGTTTAACACTTTATTTAAAACTATCAAAAGAATATAATCATTTCTCTAAAAATTCTTATTTACACTAAAATAAATATTCATAATATTTTCCTTAAGAATTTTTCTATCAAGTAAACAGTCAATTAGAGACTTATTAACAACCTTTATTTAGAAAAAACAATAAAAGACTTTTGCAAAAAGGAATATGTACAATTTAAGAAGGGGTTACCTCCTTATGAGAAGAATTTCTTTAAGATAAGCCCATTTACAGGAAGAGATTCTCTCTTACTTGTTAGATCTTGGAGCATGAATGTATTTGAGCCTATCTTTTCAACGATCTGAAATGGTCCAAGCCACATCTTTTGAAATTTGGTATGTTTACCTTTTTCTTCATGTGCCTTATCCCATTTTAGAACAAGATCACCAATTGACAAATTTTTTGAGCCGGTAGAACTTGCATCAAAAGAAGATTTCACAAGTTGTTGATGTTTTTCATGAACAATTCTAGCTTTCTCTCTCTCTTCTTCTAGTCTAAGGATTTGATCATACCTCAATTGAACGGATGAAGAAGGATTTTCTTCAATAAATTGTACCAGGGCTAATGATGGAAGAGTTAAATTTGATGGTATCACAACTTCTTTTCCATAAACTAAATTAAAAGGTGAAGTTCCGATTGAAGCTTTCTCTATAATACGATCAGCCCATAATGCAAAGATTAAAGATTTATGCCAATTCTTTTGATTTTGATCGATAGTCCTTTTAATAATCTTGATGAGATTTTTATTAGTGGATTCAGCTAATCCATTACCTTGGGGGTAATAATTTGCTGAATATTTGAGTTTAAAACCTCTTTTAACTGCAAATTCAATTAAACTGTTTCCTGAGAAATAAGATGCATTATCAAAGACAAGAGCTTGAGGTACACCAAACCTGGTTATGATAAATTGATCTATGAAATCAATAATTGCATTAGAATTGGCTACCTTCAAAGGGATTGCCTCTACCCACTTTGTAAAATAATCGGTTGCAGTAAGAATGTACTTGTGCTGCTTGGAAGAATGAGGTACTATCTCACCAATAATGTCAAGTCCCCATTGTTCAAATGGTTGCTCAATATTTACTGGTTGAAAAGGAAAAGCTGGTTTCCTTTGCCTTCCACTTGCAGTTTGGCAGATTCTGCACTTTCTTACATATTCATGTGTATCTTTAAAAAGGGTAGGCCAATAATAGCCGGCACGAATTATTTTGTGAGCTGTGGTATCACCTCCAAAATGACCTCCTGCTGGTCCATCATGCAACTCCTGCAAAACCTTTTCAGCCTCAGTCTTTTCTAGACATCTCAACAAAATTGAATCATAATTTTTCCTAAACAACACATTATCAATGATCTCATATTTAACAGCTTTTAATCTTAAAGCACGTTTTTTCTTATAACTGAGATCAGAAGGAGCATACCCATTTTTTAAGTAATAGATGAGATCAGAATACTGAGACTCAGAATCCGTAACACTTATCTGATTTACTTGAATATCTTGATTTGAATAATCATTCTCTGGTATGTTATGAGCTCCTGCTAATAATCTGCAAAAACCTTGTCCTCTAACAATCTTAGCTGGTTTAATATCAACATCATATTCTTGTAGGGCTGTCACCCAGTTAGCTCGTTTTTCTCCTACTTCTCTCTGAATTAATAATTGCCTCACTGCAGAGAATGGGACAATAATTTTTGTATGAGTTTTTAAGAGAAAAGGTCTAAAATGCTTGATTGATTTGAACACGGCAAAGGCTTGTTTTTCAACATCGGAATAATTCAGTTCAGCTCCTTGCAGATTTGAACTGAAGAATGAAATTGGTGCTTCAATTTTCTGATCATTAATTTGTGTTAAAACAGCTGCATAAGATGTCTCTGTGGCTAAAGTATACAAAATAAAATCTTTAGAAAAATCCGGAGTATTTAATGCTGGTGCATTAATGATTGCCTGTTTGATTAACTCAAAGGCTTCTTTCTCTTTATGCCCCCATTTAAATACTAAATTCTTCTTGATCATATTTTGCATAGGTAAAACAATTAAAGAAAAATCAGGAATGAATCTTTTTACAAAATTGATCTGTCCAAGAAATGATTGCATGGATTTTTTGTTATGAGGTAAAGAAATATCAGAGATCTCTTTAACTCTATCTGGATCAATGTATATACCATCTTTTGATACAACAAATCCTAAAATTTTTCCTTCACCTAAAGCAAAGAAAGATTTTTTCGGATTTAATGAAATACCAAACCTTCTACATCTTTCAAATATTTGTTTAAGATCATGTAGATGATTGGTTCTGTTTTTAGAGAATACTGTTATATCATAGAGATAAACAACAACTGATTTATTGATCAGACCTTTAAATGCTATGTCCATGGCTCTTTGGAAAGTTGCTCCTGCATTTATTAATCCAAAAGGCATTTTTTGATAAGCATAAGTTCCCCCTTTCGTTCTGAAAGTTGTTTTCAATCTGTCATCTGGATGAACTAAGACTTGATTATAGCCTGAGAATCCATCAAGAAAGGACATAATTTCAGAACCAGCTACTTTTTGGAGTATCTGCTCCATGGTTGGCAATGGGAAATTGTCTCTCAAAGATGCCTTGTTTAAATTTCTGAAATCAATACAGATTCTTATATCACCATTTTTCTTCCTTACAGGTACCATATTGGAAACCCAATTGGAATGCCTGACAGGAAAAATGATTTTGGCTTTCAAAAGTTTATTAAGTTCTGATTTGATTTGATCTTCAAGATTTGGATGAACTTTCCTTAGCTTCTGTTGAACAGGTTTGATATCAGGAAGCATTGGAATTGTGTGTTGAATAATTGAAGTATCATATGTTTTTAAATCATCATAATTCCAAGCGAAGACATTTTTGTACTTGCTCAATAGTTTAATGAAGGCATCCCTTTCCTTTGATGTTAAATTAAGTCCTAAATTAACATTTTGAGGTTTTGAATCAGAACCAAGATTTACTAATTCAAATTTCAAAGTAGAACTTTGAAGCTTGGTATTAGTGACTTTCTTGAATCTGTCTTTAATATCATACAAGTCCTCTAATCTAACAACAGATTTCGGAATGGGATTTTCATTACTTTTTGAAGAAATTTGTAAGTCATGTTCTTCTTCGTCGATAATTTGATCATCATATGATTTTTCAGAAGTCATGAAGTTCAAGATATCTTGATCATGGTAAAAAACTCTCCAATTTGTAACATTGTCTGGGACAGATGGTCTAAAAAGTAATTCTATTGAAAATCTATCTGGGCTAAAATCTTCAGAAGGTATGAGTCTGGAAGCAACATTGGCTAGCAAGTCTGCTGTTGAATTTTGAGACCTAGGGATGGAAGAAATATTGAATGCAGAAAAGTGTGTGGTGAGTTCTTGTACCAGCGATTGATAATGTTTGAGGTGATTTGAAAGACGGTGAATTGTATTTCTCACCTGTTTGACAATAATTTCAGAATCGCCGAATACTTTCAAATATTGCACTTTAAGGCCAATTGCTTTATACAAACCTTGGACTAGAGCTTCATACTCAGTTGTATTGTTCGTGCATTCAAATTCTAACCTACAGGACAGCATTGTCTTTTCACCTTGCGGGCTAACCAAGATACACCCTGCTCCTGAACCTTCGTTAGATTTAGAGCCATCAAAATATAAAGACCAAAATAAAGAAGTATTAACAAGATTATTTACAATTTCCCCCGTATCACTAAAACATCTTGACCTATCAGTTTGTGAATAGTTTTCAATCTGTGATGTTAAACTGTTTACTGAGAAAGGGGATGGTTGGGCAGTGAGATTTCCAAAAAATGAATCTGATGAATAATTTCCCAAGATGTTGTTATTAAAAGCAATTGGTTGATTTTCCTGTTCAAAATCTGTTACAGTATGGGTCATGTGTTTCTCTCGATTGATTTTTATCTGATTTGGCTTTCCTCCATAAGGTAACCACATGTGAGACCAATCGGTAGAAATATATCCGTGGAGCTTTTCAGACCAATCTCTACTTAAAATCAACCCATAAAATTCAGGTATATCGGCTATTAAGATATCAATTCGTTGAACTACCCGTGGATCAGCTGCTAACCTGATAGTTACGGAGTTAATCTCTCCTAAAACCTGGACCTTGCTTCTGTCTAAGTGTACAATGTGTATGGAAGACTTTTGGGGTTCTATGTTCAGTTTAGAACAAACTGAAGCTGGCATTATATTGGATGATGCCCCTGAGTCAATCAAACAATTGTGTAGGTTTCTGTTATAGATCTCAAAAGTCAAAAGGAAGGGTGGAGTATGAGAATTTGATCTATCCCCAATCAGGACTGAATCAGTAGCTTCTATCATTCCAGAAGGTGGTTGACGAGAATCATTTGCAGCTTTAGCACTGGGAAGAGGTGAACAGGGAACAGCATTCAATTCTTTGAGAAGCAATTTCTGCTGATGTTTTAATTTGCTAAGTTCAAACATAGTTATGTTTGCCTTAGTTTTCTTCATATCATCAACAATATTGTAATCCATTGAATCGGACACTACTAATGTTTTGGATGTTGGAAGAGTATTTGAAGTTGAAGGTGGGTTTTGGGGAACTGCTGCGGGTGATTTCTTTGTAGGTACTTTTTCGTTTGTTGTAGCAGCACCTGCACTCCGTTTCTTTGAAGTTGTCTGAACAGGTTCGGAAGTACCTTTACTCCTAGTAGAGACAGGTAAAGCTTCTTCATCATTATCTGTATCGGAGTTGGGCAGTATGAAATCCCACATGCCATGACATTCAAAAATTTCCTCTTCATTATCAGTTGATGAGATTGTTTCCTCTTCTTCCTCTTCTTGATCTGATTCTGCATAAGATACGATATTTGGTGGTTTTGATTCGGTTTTCTTATAATTCTTGAAGGGCCTCTTGGTTGAAGTTTCAGCTACTTGTTTCTTAATTTCAATCATTTCATTTGACATAGTCTTGAGAACCTTTTGGATGCCTTCCATATCATATGGATCTTTTGAGATTTTCTTCTTTGAGTCTTCTTTGAATGAAACTTTTTTGGTTTTTCTTTCCTCAAGAGCTGCTTTCTTTTCTACAGCATTAATACGTTTTTCCACAGCAAGTGCTTCTTTCATGTTTTCAGCAAGTGTTGGTTTTGCGGCCCTGTCTACAAAAATAGCTATATTGGCAGGTAGGGCAGTAATATACCACTCACTTATGATTTGTTCACTTGGTTTAGAAGTCGTTGGGATTTTATTCAAAAGTTTATTGAAACGAGCATTAAATTCTTTAATGGGTTCCCTATGCTCTATCCTAAGATTGGAGAGATCATTTATTAGTGTAGCTAAAGATCTATCGTCTCCATACTTAGTGAGAAGCTGTTCTTGGCAAATGTCCCAACTGGTAATAGAATCAGAAGGCAGGGAAAAATACCAGGATCCTGCTGATCCTTGCAATGTATAAGGAAAAAGCCTAACAACGACATCTTGCTCAGTCACTCCCTTCAAATTAACTGCTAACATGAAGTTATTGATATGTTCCTCGGCTTGGGTTCCATTTTTTGGATTAAACTTGGGTAGCCATTTTTCAGGAGCATCGGGTAATGCATGTAATGGTGCGGGCATATTGACTGCACCCGGTCTGGTCCATGGATCTGCCATTGTAATACCAGTGGTGGATGATACTGCTGTTGAGATTCCAGATGTCTGGGAAGGAATTGATATTGAGGAGTGAATAGTTTGAGATGTTGAAGTTCCCAATTCCTGATTAACAACGATATGTAATGAGGGAGTGGATGGTTGACTTCGCACTGGGGAAGATGAGATGGAAGATGTGGATGAACGTGCTTCACTGTCAGAATCTTCAGTATTTTTCTTTGCCTTTTTCCTTTTAGGTAAAGGAAATTCAGTAGGTTCAATACCGAGCTTTTCACTCTGAAGTCTAGTAAGAGGGTGAGGTAGATTGAATTGCGAAGTCTCACTGCTTTTAGATAGCTCAGACTTCTGTGGTGAAATCGAGAAGCTCTGAAGTTTCTGGATGAGAGACTGAACTTCAGGAGATTCAAGACTTAATTGTTCTGAAGTATGGTGAGTTTGAGCAGTATTAGTGGATACCTCTTCTTCTTGCTTGGATGCTGAGGAATCAGCAGACAATTTGGAAGTACGAGGTGATGCGGAGGGAGAATTACTCTTAGAATGGTTTGTAGATTTGGGTTTGCTTGCCATTCACAGTAGGATGCCCTCCTTCTAGCGCCAAAAATGTTGAAGCCTAGAAAATCTCTGCTTCAAACATTGGGGGAAAACCACCCGATCGGGACCTTAAGACAGCTCCTTTTCCGTTTGGGATGGTGGCTCCGACTGGATTTAAAGGACCAGTTTCCTTATAACTAAGTGGATTGAATTGAATGGGTGAAAATGGGACTAAATTGACGGAATAATAAAACTATCTAATGTAAACTAAATGCTGATAAATAAATTCTAATTTTAACCCGGGTAATAATATGTGAATACAACTTAGGATTGTTTCAATCTAATAATAACCATGAAAATGTATTATTAATTAAATTGAAATGTGCAGAAACGAATAAAGATAACTCTGTTTAATAAACTAAACAGAGTTATATTAGCATATTGCATTCATCATCATATACCATTCATATATGTATATAAATGATAATATTCCAATTATACTCAGAAATGATAATATAAAGAGGAAATATTATGAAAATCAAATATATAAATGATAGCAAATTCTTCAAACGAATACCATATAACATAGACAATTAACAATGAACGGATAAAAATACCTCATTCATATTGCAGACTGTCAAACGAAGTATGATACTCTGATCTAGTAACTCCGATGTAAAATTAACTCCAAAGGCACAAAAATGCAACACTTCAAAGATAATTTGAGCACAAAAATCACCAGATGTGATCTTTCATAGAAATATAATAAGGAATGAAGTACAGAAATGTTAGCTCCAAATCCTCAAGATATTACAACTTCTGATCCCTCTCTAAATGCATGAGAGGGATTTAAATAATAAAATTACATAACAAAATCCTAATACTACTGCTACAATCTATCAATTTAAAACTGAAATGCTATTTTGAATAAAACTGATTCATTGTTTTTCTCCTTCGCTTGATGAAGCCAAGTTGCAAATGTTCAACATATCTCGGGGTCTTGGTGGATGACTCATCTCAGTATGCAACTGTCCAGCATAGGTGGCGTCAGAAAATTCTGGAATTAGACAATCGATAGCGTTTGATAGAATTTTGATAGCTGTCTGTTGATTGTTTGGCTTGATCACATGAGTCCACATACTATCCCAGGATATAGTTTGAAGTTTGCCGATTTGTTGACTTTTCCTTTCCATTTCTTTTCTCCACCTGTCTTCAGTTTCTTTTATCTTTGGCAAACTGCCAGGAACACAGTCTGAAATGAGATTAATTGAATATAAGCTATCATTTATGAATTGCGTGAGATTATTCATTATATTTCTGGCCCTTGATATTGCTCTATCAGATTTCATTAATTGATGTTCCCATTCTGTAAACAAGATTTCTTTGTGTTTTTCCTCTATCCTAGGAAGATTTGCTTCTTTTCCTTTTTCTGTATCCTGCCAGTTGAGAAACTCGGAAATCTTTTCATCGGCATCATCTATTTCTTGTCTAAGAGTTATGATATTTTGGATCAAAGATGAAGTAATATCACAAAAAGGTTCTGCTTGTGACAGTTTTGAGCAAAATTCAATTAACTGCTGAGTCAATAGTTTATTAGCCTCGAGGGCTTCTGATTTGAATTCATTTAACTTTGGGTAATCTTTAAACTTATCCAAAGTTGCTTGAAATTCCTTTTCTTGAATCATTTTTGCATTTTCCTCATTTTGTAGCAGACTTTGTAACTTGGAAATTTCCTCATTTATCTGCTTTTGTTTGTCTAAAAGCTTTTCATCAACCTTCTTCTTTTCTTCAGCAAGCTGTTTCTCCAATTCTTTAGACCTGAGTGTCTGATCCTGTAGTTGCTGTTGCAATTGGTTAATCAGTTGTTGATTCTCCTTAGCCTGTTCTTCCAGTGAAACTATGTGAAGATCTTTCTGAGTTACCAATTGAGAAACTTCTACAACTTTATCCACTGTTGCAGCACTATAAGCTCCTGTATACTGAGACAATTTCGTGAGGTCTTCAAATGGATTCATTTCATTGTTCTTATAAACAATATTCATAAACTCCTCTGATGGAGTAGAGAATATGCCCTGTTCTGTTTTTCTTTTCTTTCTTTGTCTTTTAACAACAACCTTATGTTTAGGGCTGTAAAATACATCCAAAGGAGGGATCTCCTCAACTTTTAATACAATATGCGCTGTAGGATGTTCAGGAATGATTTCAACATCCTGCTCCATTTGTTCTTCATCTTTATCCTGCAATCCAAGCTGTTGAGCAAACTGATCATATTGTTTTAATAGCTGAGAAGAAACATCAAGATTAGTGGAAACCATAATCTCCTTGGCTATTTCTTTTCCTTTTTCTTTATCTATGCTTTGCTCAGTGCTTTTGTCATCCGATCCATCCTTTTGATTATGCACATCATCATTGATATTTGTGCATATGTCTGTCATTTGAGCAGTGGACTTATGGCCAAATTTTGGACTGGATTTATCATCAATATTTCCTTTTGGGACATCAGGTTTGTCAATGGTGACCACTTTTTGAGTATGTACAGTCGGCTGGTTGACAGTCGATTGTGTAATGATTTTGCTGGTAGATGTTTCCACTAGCGTTTGGCCGGATGTACCTTCTATCTCTGATTTTTGGATTTGAGTTCTCAGCTGGTCCAGAGGTACTCTCAACAGTCTCTGGCTTCTAAATAAGAGAAATTTATTTATTTCCTCCTGTTGAAATTTAGACTTGACTAAGTCAAAAATTCGAGGAAAATTATCTAATGAAACAAACAAATCATCGAACATATCTGGTTCATGCTCAAAACGAGCAATTGAAACTGAAGCAGTGACATCAAATGCTATCTTTTTTGGATCATACTGTCTTCCAGGAATGTTTGCAAATTTACAACCTCTTATCTTGAAGACTTCCTTTTCTGCATGCTTGAAATCATTTAGAGTGAAATGACCACAATTGAGTGGGAATTGAGGCCACATTTTCTTCTTACTATTGTTCAAAGACCTGGATATACCTTCAATTGTCAATTGATAAGAAACTTCTTGAGCGAGAAGTTTGTCTGGGACAAAAAGCGGAAGAACATGCGGCTCCACTATACTACCAAAAACCCTGATGTAAGTAAATTTTTCCTCCCCAAACCAATCTCCGATTGCAGACAGGTCGGCTTTAGCTTTATCGGAAATCCTAGGGGGAAAGCGATTAAAAATGGTTTGGAAAACGGGAATGAGGAAGCCATGACAGATTCTATATACATTAGCTTGGAAATGACTCTTCCAAAGCAATTTATGATAAATATGGATTGGAAGGGGGTTATCGGGAGTCCATTTCCATCCAAATAAGGGAAATTCAGAATTGAAACAAATAGCATCAAGAATATAGGCACAAAAGAAAAAGGGGGTAGAATTTCCAGCATCTTTTTCTTGTCTGTACTCAAGGATCCTATTGGCGATTCTATCAGAAAGAATAACAGCCCAATCCATAATGTCGGAATTCACAGCTGCTAGGATTAATGGGACCATTTGTATAGAAAACCTAGCTGAATTATCATTGCCAAATAACCTACACATCATGGCAGCTGCATAGGAATATGGAGGTAGAAGAGAATCTATAGAATACATACCGGATGCTTCATTTCGGTGCTTCTCTGGGTTTTTCCTCCAATTTCTGATAGGGTCGGATTGGACTTTGTTATCATCAGCAAATTCTTTGATAAATTCCTTGTTATACACCTTCTGTGGGTCTGGAAGATGATACATTGCTTTCAAGTCTTCTGCTTTAAATGAGCCGAAAGGCACTCCGGATGTTGAAATAAACATTCTATCTTTTATCTTTACACTGTCAATAATCCATCGAACTACATCATAGTAAGGCATGATGCTTGCTCTGGCTGCAATTCGATGCAGAAATGAATTTGCAAGTGTTCTTTCATTGATGTCAGAGTCGGAATCCGAGCTATCCTCGTCTGGAACTGATGCCTTCTCCACTGTAACCTTGGGGTCTAATTTTTCCAACAGGTTGTAGACTGTGTCCCATGTCATTTTTTCAAGACCTTGGCATGATGTATCTGTGACTAGCCTTAGCTTTATGGGCTTTTCTTTTGAGACTGTAGGAGTCTCGGCAAACTTCACTGGTAGAACAGTCTTATTTCTTCTCCCTCTTTTTGACATTTCTACGTCTGCTACCACTTCTCTTTGTCTGTGAATGAAAGAACTTGGTGTTCTTTGGCTCTGCAAGACAATAAACTCTCAGTCGTGCTCAACAAGTCATTCAAACGGAATGATTTATGAATTTATGGTTTTCATTCATTTGTTGCGTAAATGCTCCTTTTGGGTCACACTTAAGTATTTAAAACCAAATCACAAACCATATTCATTTGATTCATTATTGAATGCCTTTCGTACCAATAAAGATTTGGCGCTTGTGATATATTAATATATTCAACAAAAATCTTCGTATGCAAAATAGATGAATCGCATCGGAAGTTTTCGAATGGCAAATGAGTATCACAATACGTTTATCCCGATTGATCGATTGCGATTGCAGATCTTTCCGATCTCTGATGGTGGGGTCTACCATATTTTTTAAACAAATGTTCGATTTTCTTTTAAAAGCGCTTATTATCAAATGTACATCGGATCGGGGAATTTCAACTAAGCGTAAAGAGTTTTTTAAAGATTGTCCCGATTGATCGATTGCGATTGACCGCATCGCATCGGAAGCTTTATTTTAATTGTTTTAAACTCTTAGCGATTAGAATCTTCCGATTGGACTAATCGCATCGGAAGATTTGAAATGGGCATATGATATTTCTTTTGAGTGTTATCTCTGATTCTCCGATTGCGATTGAGCTTTTAACTTTGATTTGTTTTTATGATAAAGCCTTGTATATTAGATCGGACCATAAGTTTTTTGAATATTGAATATGAAATTTCAAAACAATGAATTTTATTCCTAAGTGTTTTATTTCTAAAAAGAAAGGGACCCTATTTCTAAATTTTATTTCTAAAATTTAGAAAAAGGGAGGGTTGTTGTATAGTACAACGGGCCGGATACCATATGTGACATTGGTGACGGACCTTAAAGGTCCGTCACAAGCATGACCCTCACCAATGTGATTTTTTCTTGTAGTGGTTTCTCCATTTTGTTTCCTTGACCATCCCTGACACGCATTGTCACACACTTGTACATCTTGGAATGGCTTAACACTTGGAACATCTTAGCATGTTTGACATCCCTTCACACTATCTGTCACATATTATCATCCCAAATCATGCCTTGGAACTCATTCCCTCACAACTAGCCTTAATTTGGAACCTTACATTCCCTGGAACACCTTGGCACTCCCTAGTTGTCATACTCTCATAGATCGCCTTACTTTTTTTGCAACTTGGGAACCCAACCAAGTCATTAGAAAAAAAATGTTGTGCCCAACCCAAATTCTCCCCTTCTCTGAAATTACATTGTCCACACCTTATCACAACCAATGGCTTCCCTCTTGAAAGTATTCCTCTGAACTTCTCCTAAAACACTTCATCCTTCGGACACCTGAAATTCACTGACACTCCTTGGAACGCACTCAATATTCATTCATTACGAATAATTTTGATCTAATTCTACATTGTGTTCCCCTGGAACTCCCTAACACTCCTCAACATGCATTGAAATTGTCTTCCATGTGTTAGCACACCTTTTCATTCCTTGGAACTCCTTAGCTATCATGCCATCACAACTACCCTTACGTTTTTTTAGACTTGGGAACCCAAACAAGTCCTTCCTTGATTATAATATCTTGACCAAGTTACAATTAATAGATCTATACTATGCCTTGTTCACCTAATACCTTCCTATAACTCATCTTAGGCTACTCATTTCCAATATCAACTCATCCCACTTAACAAGTTACCAATTCAAGGCTCACATCCAACCGTGGCCATAGAAAAACTAAGCAACATAGTTTACATCTTGACATGCCATAACAGCTAGCATGTTTAACACTCCCTTAGCACCATGTGCAATGTGTTAGCATCCCCTACATTTATTGGAATGTTTTTCACTCCCTAACACACCATAACACTCCCTAAAATTCCCTAACACTTTATCATGCCTTGGCATTTCCTAACATATAACATTGTCACTCCCTCCTTTGAAGACTTGGAACTCGCTGACACTTCTTATCACACACTATTATCCATTCATTTCCATGAATTTTTAAATATTTCTCCCTTTATTTTTTTTGGAACTCCATAACACTCCTTGGCACACATTGGCACACCATGACACTTGTCACATATTGGCACGTTTCCCTAACACACTAACATTCCTTGGAACTACCTAGCATACCTTGCCACTCCCTCCTTAGCACACCTAGAACTCACTGACACTCCATGTCACACACTCTTATTCATTTCCATGCATTTGAAACTAGTGATCCTTTGAATTTCCTTGGCATTCCATAACACTCCCTAACATGCATTGGCACACCTTAGAACATGGCACATATTGGCATGTTTCCCTGACCTCTAGCATACCTTGTCACTCCCTCCTTAGCACACCTGGAACTCATTGACACTTCCTGTCACAAACTACTATTTTTTCATTTCCATGCATTAATATTACCTAGTGCTCCCTTGTGTTTCCTTGAAACTCCCTAACACTTCCTAACACATGTTTGCACACCCTAGAAACTAACACAACTTGGTCGCATGCCACCCTGGCACTCTAGAATGACATATCGTTGCCTAGTAGCACACATGGAACTCGCTGACACTCCTTGCCACACACTCTTATTCATTCATCTCAAATCATCCCACTTAACAAGTTACCAAGTCAAGGCTCATGTCCAACCCTGGCCATAAAGAAACTAACAAACATAGTTTACATATTGACATGCCATAACAGTTGACACGTCTAACAATTCCTTGGCACTATATGACACGTGTTATCATCCCCTACATTCCTTGCCATGCTTTGTCACTCCCTAGCACACCCTAGCACTGCCTGTCATTCCTTGGCACTCTAACATGCCTTGGCACTGCCTAGCATATAACCTTGTCACTCCCTCCTTAACACACTTGGAACTCATTAATACTCCCTATCACACACTCTTATCCATTAATTTCCATGCATTTTGAACTAGTTCTCCCTTGTGTTTCCATGACACTCCCCAACACTCCCTGACACACATTGACACACCCTAGCACCTGAAACATCTTGGAATGTCACCCACTCTAACATTCCTTGGCACTACCTACCATACCGTGTCACTCCCTCCTTAGCACACCTAGAACTCACTAACAATCCCTATCACACACTCTTATTCATTCATTGATTTCCACACATTTGAAATTAGCACTCCCTTGCATTTCCATGGCACTCCATAACTCTCCTTGACATGCATTGGCACACCCTAGCACCTAGCACATCTTGGCATGTTTCTCTAGCCTCTAGAATTTCTTAACACTTCCTAGTATACCTTATCACTCCCTCATTAGCACACTTCATGTCACAATTCTTAGTCATTCATTTTCATGCATTAATTTGACATAGTTCTCCCTTGTGTTTCCTTGACATGCCCTAACATTTCCTAGCACATCTTTGCACACCCTGGCACCTGACACATATTTTTCACATGTCACGACTCACCCTAGCACTCTAGCATGAATTAGCTTTGCCTAACATACCATGTCACTCCATCCTTAGCACACCTGGAAACTTGATGAAACCCCGTGTCACACACTCTTATTCATTCATTTCCATGCATTTTAACCTAGTGCTCCCTTGTGTTTCCCTAACACTCCCTAACATTCATAGCACATTTTGGCATGCCTTGGCACCTACAACATCTTGGACACATTTCACCTTGTAACTATCACATGACTTAGCGCTACCTAACATACCATGTCACTCCTTCCTTAGCAAGCCCACAACTAACATACCATGTCACTCCTTCCTTAGAAAGCCCACAACTTGTTGACCCACCCTGTCATACAGTCTTATTCATTCATTTCCATGCATTTTTTCCTAGTGCTCCCTTGTGTTTCCTCGACACTCCCTAACATTCCTTAGCATTCATTGACAAACCTTGCCATGGAAAATTTTAGGGGCTAATATTCGCAGATGGGCTAATTTTCCATGGTTTTTCCAAAAAAAAGATTCGCCAATTTCCACTTTTTTATAAAAATGATTCGCCCAAATTTTACAATATAAAATTATTTTACCTTAAAAATCGCCAAATTATATAGAAAATATATATAATATCATTATAAATTTGAATAATTTTACAAATACATCAACATAAATTTTATAGTTTGCATATTAGGGACTAGTAAGATTCGCCAATTTTTTAAACTTCAAGATAATTTTCCATCCTTAAAATTACCCCTGAACCTTGCCACTTGACACATCTTGGTATCCTTCCCTATAACTCTAAAATTCCTTGGAACAACATAACATACCTTGTCACTACCTCCTTAGCACACTTATAATTCACTGACACTTCATTTCCATTCATTTGAAACTAGTGCTCCCTTATGTGTCCCTAGCACCTAGCCCTCACACCTTGGCATGAATTTACATACATTAGCACTTCGCACATATTGGCACTTGGCATGTATTGGAACCTGTTGTTAGTGTACCTAGCATGCCCCTTTTGAAAAAGGTAAAGTCCTAACTTATTAACCCTCTCATGTGTTCATTTCCTTGCATTTTAGCTTGGTTCTCCCTTTTGTTGCCTTGACACTCCTTGACACATGTTGGTACACCCTGGCCTACATAAGCCACCTGCTTGTTGTTAAGAAATAACCATGAGCAATGAAATATTTTCTTATTGGGATCCTATTGTGCATTTCATTACATAATGACATGATAATTATAGTTAAGAACAACATCAATAAGAGAAGAAAGGTGTGTTAGTGTCCCGTGATTTAGAAGATTGGTAGACCAAATGCATAAGGTAACATGAAACCAGTATTTAGAGTCCTAGGACCTATCCTTCCTAGACTCGGAGAGGGCTCTCTCTATTGTATGCAAAGGATTTGAACTTTTTGCTATTTAGGGTTTGATTTTAGGCTAGTTTTTAAGTGTGGGGTTTCTTGTTTGTTTTGGTTGGGTAAGATGAACAGGTAGAATAGGTGGAGTGAGAGGTCCTTAAATCATTGGGCTATGGATTCAATGCAAGTCATGGGTATCTCAATAATGAATTAGAGTGCATTACAAGGCCAATCTAACAAGGTTAATGGATCCTTAAGGTTATGTGTGAAGTGGGATGGACATCAAGTTGGTGAATAAGGTAGGGCAAAGGGAAATCAAGAATCCTTTGTCAAATAACTATAACAATGAGGTCTTAAACACTGATAAACAAAATATATAACTCATGAGGTAGGGAAAACCATTAAGCTCAATGAAAATACGTAAACCAATAACCATTCAAGACAAACAATTTCAATGAAATATAGAAGGTGAGAAAATCATTTAACTTCTATTGATTTCACATTCAAGCTTTACAAAACATTTAAGATCACAAATAAATTTAATTCATGAAGAGGTAACTCCTTAATATCATAAATCAGGTTATAAAGAACTTTGAGGCAAACTGATAGGCATGGACAAAGGGCAAGATCAAAACAAGAGTTCTTTTACTTAACCTAGCAAGCAGTACTTCAAAGAGAGGTTTCAAGATAGAGTTTGGATAACATCAAATAAGTAGGGCTTACCATGAAACATATTTGTAAACTAGGATACTAACCCATTAATGAAACAAACAAGTTTAGGTGGCCCTAAGGAGTGGTTAGGAATAAGTTAAGCTAACACAACAGAGGAAAACATCAAGGCAATAGAAGGTAGGAGAACTAAGGTGCTTCAAAGAGCATTTATCAACCTATACTTTTCTGTTCTACTACAGCAAAGAAGGATGAAACATAATGATAACAAGAAAACATGAAAAAATTAAGAATACATCACCATTAACCAAGCTTAGGGATCTTGCAAACAAGCTTCTCCATCATCAATCCAAGCAAGCCATTCATAAACTCCACAACACCAATTTCTTCTCCAAGCTCATAAAAACCATGTATTTCTCTCAAAGATCATCAAGTGCCAACATTTAAAATGAAGCCCTCATGCTCTATTTAGCTCAGCAAAGGAGGGAAAAAACCTTAGATAGGGTTGGGAAAAGTCAAAATCACCCATAAATGTCATCTATGCCTATGAGACCATGCAAGGCCCAAGGCACAAAATATCTCATGAAATAAATGCTAAAATAACTTCTTGCACCTAATTCTAGAGTGATTTGCCTCAAAAAACACTAAAACATGATTTTGCAATAAATGAGTGTGTTTTTTTTACTTTTGGTCCAAAACACACTAAATAGTCCATTTGCGCAGCGCCACTTTTAGTAGAAAATAGGCTCTTTTGCAACAAAGTTTTGGACCCCTTTCCTATGTCAGATTTGGCTCCGTGATGGCTCGTTGGAAAGCCTGATGAGCCTAATTTCAAAAAATTCTTGTATCATCCTGATCTAGTTCATGTATCCTAGTCAAAATATAAAAATCCCAAGACTTCCATTAACGTAGCGTCAGGTCTGAAATAGTGGGAGAATGGTGAAAAAAGAGGGGTTTTGTGACCTTTTGAGGGGTCAAACCTGGTCCAAATCATCTAAACATTGGTGAGAAAAGTGTGATAGGTGTGATAAATTCAAAAATTTTGAGTTATATTCCTGAGGATGCTCCATGTATTAGCGTAGCGCTAGTGGAACTGCACTAATGAGCCTTTAAAATCACAAAAAATAAAAAGTTTTCCAAATTTTCTCAAAATTGGTGGAGATCTTCTTCAAGGGGTTTGGGAGACCTATTGAGAAGCTGAAGCCAGAAATCCAAGGTTATCATGCTCTTTTTCCTCCTGTAGGGTTTGTACTTCAATGAGGGCCTACTTCAATTTCGCACAAGCAAGTTTGTGTTTCATGGCATAGTACTTGCACATATTTTTTTGGAGGGCCAAACCCCTTTTTATCTTCTTAAAGTGCTTGTGCTCATTATTATAATACCTAATGATGTATTTTTCCATGCCAAAATCTCTCTCCCGCTCATTGATTTGTGCATCCTTGCTTTGGAGTAGCATTCTGGTGGCCATCTCTTTATCTTCATTATCACTGTCCAGGTCAACAAATTGAGACTTTTCAGTAGATAGCTTGCTCTTCTTAACTTTTTCTAACCTTGTCCATATTTTATTTGCCCTTGTCAAGCCTTGGAGTTGATGCATATGGCAAGGTCCCTTGCCTTTTGGAGGCAGCAAACACTTGACTTGGCCCTCTTTGGTATGTGCATGCAAGAGGTGTGATGGTGGTTTTGGTAGTGTCTTCATCATGGCTATGACCTTTGGTGTTGCCATCAGCTTCTTCACCTTTACTAGGATCTTCATCGGTCATTACTTGCTCTGTTTCATCACTGCTCTTTTGATCCTCAACACTATCCTTATCATTACCTTCTTTACTTCCTTTTGCACTATAGCTTTGGTCTTTATTTGGACTATCAGCCCCTGCACTTGCTTCATCTTGGTTTTGTTCATCACTAGGGTATTTTTCTTCTTCATCTCCTACATTTTTATCATTTTCATGTTCACTAGGATACTAATTGGTGTCATGACTGTCATGACTGTTTTCATGACAATCATGACTATGAAATTTGTTGTCTTGTTTCTCACTGCCTATTCCAATAGTGTCATCTTCTTTGTCACTGTCTTGTTGTTCAAATTCTGTTTTAGCCTCATTATTTTCTTCTTCCATATAATCATTGTTATCCTCATGACTTTGCTCATTGTTTTCATGGTTATGCATATTTTCCCTTTGACTGTCATGTTCACTGTCGCTTTGACTGTCATGTTCATTGTCCTCTTGACTGTCAACCTTCTCATTTTCATTAACATCTTCTTGCTCATCACTTTGTTCATCTACATCATCCTTTTCTTCACTTTGGGCTGACTCATTTGAATCATTACCATCAGTGCCTCCCTCCAAATTTTCATCGTTTTTATCTTCATCACTGCCATGTTTATTTCCCTCCTCCTCACCATCATTTTCCTCTTGCTCTTCCTCATTAATTTTTGTCTCTGCCTCACTGATTTCATCACCTCTACTGTCATCACTCTGTTCATCATTTTTTGGCTCATCCTCTTCATTTTATGCATCAATAAAAGGGGAAGAAGGAAGATTTTCTTGGGGTGAGGTTACTTGTGCAGATGAGGAGGGAAAATTTAGTTGAGGAGGAGGTTATGGGCTTGTGAAAACTTCATGGGCTATGAACACATCCCAAGGTATACCTTGCTGCTCCAACTGATGTAGTACCACCATCTTGATCAAGGAATGGTGGAACAAGCTATGAATTTGTTGGGAATGATTCCTCCTCCGGAAAATAAAAGACATATTCTCCATGCTTCTATAGAGATAGTAGGGCAAGTTGAGCACCTTAACCCCTATGAAATGCATGAGGATTTTGACATGCTACGAATAGAGCCTGGAGTATCTCCCCTCACAGGTGAAGTACTTCATGATAACCAACATTAAGGGTGAAAATATGTGTTTGAGGTGCGAGAAAGGGAAAACTGTCTTGCTGCCTTCTCTATACCTTATTTTGATGAATAGAACAAAAAATTCTTTGTCCAATTTTCCCTTCTTAAACCATTTCTCACCTACAGTAGGGATATATGTGGCCTTAGAGATGGAACCTACTGAGATCTAAAAATCTACTCCTACAAGGCTTGAGTTCTTATTGCATAGGTTGAGAATGAGGAGCCTTGTAAGCTCAGGGTGGCTCTTCTCTTGTTTAACCTTCTCACAAAATTGAAAACATCTTGCATTATGAAAACATGATAGGATCCTAGGAGAGGAGGTGATGGCCACCGTGCTTTGAGGTTCCAATCTATTGACTTTCCCTCCCTTATGTTTTGATCTTAAAGGCCTTTTACCACTTTCACTACTACTGTTGTTTTTAGCTCCTGACATAATGATAGGAGATGTTGGTTTGTTGGTTAACAATCTAGGGTTTGGTGAAGCAAGGTGAAAATGGTGATGAATTCAAATTTCGTGATTGAGTGATGTGGACGCTAGGGTTCTTAGGATTGAGTAGCTTTGAAGCCTAAGGAGGCCTTTCTCAAAAGTATATTGCAGCCACCCTAACTCATTTACCCTCACATGACATAAAACTGGTTTCAAGGAGGTTCAAAAGCAAAGGCTCATTTGCATGCAAGAGCTAGGGTTTACCCACCTAGGGTTTGAACTTTAAAGCCACAAAATACTAAAATTAACTTAGAAAATTTCTTGACGATAAGGAGGGAGTGTCACCTACCAGTGTTAGCCTTTTGTGAATATTTGGAGACGAAATGGAGGACAAAAATTTGACCTTGAGGCAAGTTTTTTCTTCTTTTTAGGTCCTCTGCATTTGCGCAGCGCCCTGCCCAAGTAGTCGGGTCGGCCAGTTAGCGCAGCGCTGACAGGCCTGCTCGAGGGTTAGCGCAGCGCCGGACGCCTGCAGTGTTTTCAGTCTTCGAGTGAGTCAGGCTCCCGTTTGCACAGTTCCCAAGATTAGCACAACGCCGAGCAAAATTTGCGCAATGTTGTGTTGTTCTGAATGGGTGGAGGATGGATTAGCACAGCGCCATCCTTTTTTTGCGTATCGCCACTGATTTGCGTAGCGCCAGAAAAGAATTGCCCAGAAACAGTCAGAAAACTCTGTTTTCTCTCTTGAAGCCTTTTTTCTCTTCACCAAGTGGTAAATGAGTTTGAAATGAAACTGAAACACCTTTATACCTCTTGAGAAAAATAAACCAAACTTATAAACCCACTTTACTATGTTTTCAACCTATTTTTCATTTGACTTATACCCTTTATATCTTTTGCAGGGGTTTTTGAAGGTTTTCTCAAGGCATCTTTTCTTATTTTGTGGTGATGGCTGGCTGAGGGGATGCAGATGTCCTTTTCATCCTTTTTTATCCTTGAAAGTTTGGGCACTGTTCAAATTGTTTTTCGCATGCATTTGAAAAACTGAAAACATTGTTCTTATCCATTTTGGCAGTTTTGATTGCAGGTGACCTGAAACATGTCTTTTTACCTCCTTACTGATTTTTTAGGCAGTAATATATTTATTTTGACAAATATTTTAAGCAAATCATACCATGCCATGTGTTCCCTTGGCCACTTCTGATTTTCTGCAGGTGCCTACAACACATTTTCCTTTGGTCTTCTTAGTCCCTTATGGAGTTTGACACCTCATTTTCTCAACAGTGAACTTATGCTCAGCATGATTTTATCCTTTGGCACTCTACCTCATGTTTGCCTTCCTTTGATCATTCTTAAGACATTTGACTGCACTGGGAAGCCTAGGCTCCATCACACTAATATTCCTTACCATTTCTCCCTTTGGTGTAGGTGAAGTAGTGTTGCTTTGACAAACCCTAGAGAACACCTTGGACATCCTTTGAATGCCTTCTGCTATTATGAAGGAGGACTTAACATCTTTATTTGACATGTTTTTTCTATCTTTCCAAACCCTTGGTTTTTAGGGCTATTAGAGAAGAGTAAGTATTATTGTCTTCTAAGTTCTCTATAGCCCTCTCAAGTTCATTCATTTATATTCATTTCACCTCACCCTTTTCCCTTATTCATTCATGGTTTCTGAAAATCTTCAATGTGTCCTTGGTTGTATTGTTGTGCCTTCTGTCTTGGTGGTCTTTGTGATGGTTCTTTGCTTGGCAACACTATTTTGTCAACCAATCCCAAAAACCCTAAATCTCATTGTACATAGGCCTACTGCCTTTTCCTTATTGTGGATGTATTCTTGTGATGATTCACCCTATTACCTTACCTCTTCTTATGCTGATGGCCATCTTCAATCATTCTTTGCAGAAATATGAGCAAGGGTAGCTGTCCCTTGTATAATTTGTGCTTTGGCCAAGGAGGCCTTTCTTGAAGGGGTTTTGATAAGTTTTGGACAAAGTTACTTGACCTTCTTCTTCCTTGAATTCAGCCTCTTTACATAGGGAAAACAGATATTTTTAGAACACCAAATCAACCCTATGACCTATGAAACCCTAGGTGACCTAGTGGAAAGCTCTTTGGGCTTGGAAATTGCTTGAAAACTTGATTTGGGACCCTTAGGTGTAAATTTTTTTTTTGTACAAACTGATGTATTGAAGATACAAAATCCAATGTACTTGATTTATCTAAAGAGCCTACAAATATAGTTTTGAGACCATCAATGCTTGAGGTATTTTTGGAGATATAAGAGATCTGGTTGATTGGTGGCCCTAGGTAGCAGTGAAGGGGTTAGGCAAAACAAAACAGAGGATTGAGGCCAAAGGTGACAAAACATAGACAAAATGAGTGACATGAACCCATGATGGGTCTTTTGGAATTGGTGAGCTGAGGTTGACATGATGGGATGATGAACTAGTGAAAAAGTTATCCTAAGGATAATGAAGGCAGTGAGATTTCTAGAACTCACAATGTTTATGAACTTTGTTTTTAGAAATCTAGGATAAGTATTTAGTCATCCATGAGAAGAAAATATTACTGATGACTAACAGTGGCTCCACTTGGGGAGGTTATTTCCTTTTCAGGAGGTGTCTAGAACTTTAGATCTCTGGCTTAATCAAGACCAGTGCCTCATCCATTGGGAAGATTTTTACCTCTTTTCACTTGTTGATGCTTGCTTTGAAGTTGTGATCTCAATAATCTGAAAGACATGATTAGCTCAACTTCATCTTTACCTACCCAACCTACTTGTCTAACATTTTTTCTTCCTTGGGTGCACTTGAACTGGAAAACTCTTGACATTATTTTTGTCTTAAAATAAAAACAAACTATCTATTTCTATCTGATTTCTCCCAAGAGTTCGGATTATGCTAGTGAACTCTTTTATTTTCTACCTAGACTACTCAACTGTCAAGATTAAGCTATTTGAAAGGATTCATTCTCTAAGCTATAAACATGAAATCAAAAGCATGGTTAAATTAGGATTAGGCAATCTGACTTACCATGATTTGTGGCATTAGAACAAGTTTCACACAAACATTATTTTTGTGCAAACCATACTAGAAAAATAAAGGTTGTGATATATCATTTGCTATTCATCCCCATTTTTCTCCTTGGTTTTGTTTTAAGCATGTGGAACTAGTATCTTTCTTTCCTAATCTATCTTTTGACAAGTCAAGTTTGAATGATTTGACCAGTTTTATTTCACTAACTTATCAACAATGAATTGAAAACATGTTTCAACCATGATTAGGCTAGATGACTATAACAAGACCTTCTTTTTGAACTAGTAGTGGCATTTAAGTTTGCACACTTTCAGTAGTTCTATTTTTTGGGTATGGGGCTGTACCTCTTTTCAAATCTGCCCTCTTTTTCATTTTCTTATTTTTTGTGTTTTTTGTGATTTTCTCATGCAATGCTTTATGTACAATGAATGAAAAATTTTAAACTAGGACTCTTGAAAAAATAAGTGCTTGAGTGTCCTGCCATTGATAGGACCTCCAAAAATATATCCTCCATTCATCTCTTGTAAAAATATAGCATTATTTCCTCTAGCTAAACTGATGATGTATGGTCCTTTCCACAAATTTTCCAACTTACCATGTTTACATTTGTCTTCCCTCCTCGAGTCCCACTTCATAACTTTATCTCCAACCTGGAACTCATTAGCTTTGATCCTCTTGTCAAAGATTTTCTTTATATTTTCTTGTACTGCTTCTATCCTTTTGTAAACCTCCTCTTTTGTCTGATTTAAATGAATGGTTTGGTTCAACCTCCTTTGCATGTCATTTTATTCTGATTGTGCTTCTTGGAGAAGCTTCATCACTGGGACCCCCGAGGATGTTTGGAAAATGGCATCCATGCCATATACTAGTTGATAGGGAAACATGTTAATTAATTTCTTGGTGGTTAGTCTATCAGCCCATACTGCATGTACTAGCTTTCCACACCATGCTTTTTTATTCTGTTCTAGAAGCTTCTTGATAATATTGACCAATATTTTGTTAGAGGAATCGGCTAACCCATTACCTTGAGGGTAATAAGCAATGGAATGTCCTAATGTGATGTGATATTTATAACAAAATTCAACCATTCTTTTGGATGTGAATGCATCGAAATTATCTGTGATGATATTTTTGGGGAAACCAAATCTAGAAAGGATGTTGGTCTCAAGAACTTTGATAATGACTGAGTCGGTGGCATTTCTAGAGGGGATGTCTTCTATCCACTTGGTGAAGTAATCAATGGTAGTAATGATCCACTTGTGTTGGGAAAATGAGGTGGGGTGGATCTCACTAATGAAGTCCAAACCCCATTGTTGAAAAGGGTCCTCAACAATAATGGGATGCAAAGGCAAAGGTAAGAGCTTTCTCTTGCCATAAAAAAGTTGGCACTTATGGCAAGTCATGACTAGTTTGTAGGTGTTAGGGAAAAGGGTAGGCCAATAATAACCAGCTCTAAGGATCTTTTTAGTTGTGGTTTTCTAGTAGAGATGGCCTCCACATTCTCCTTCATGCAAATCATGCATGATCTCACCTGCATCATCCTCAAGCAAACATTTAAGTAATATGCCTACAAAATTTTTCCAATATAACACTCCATCTAAAATGCATAAATTCAAAGCCTTTTGTTTCAGGAATCTAGCTTTTGTCTTTGATAATGTAGGAGGAGAATTAAGATAAAAAATAACATATAGGATATCAGCATACCAAGGTGAATTGAGAAATGCTTCTTCAATATAGGGAGCTATGCACTCTTCTTGTTCCTCTAATACATCAACCATAATCATATATAATGCTTGGAAATTTGACTCAGCCATAAGTTTTGCAATCCCTTGTCCTTTGACCAGTTTAGTGGGTCTGATTTCTAAGTCATATTCTAAGATAATAGCAATCCACTTTCCCCTTTTACCATCAGGGTCCTGATTCAAAATATCTTTGACAACTGTGTGTGGGACAAAAGCAATGATGTGATACTGTAAGATATAAACTCTAAAGTCTTTCAATGCCTTGATCAAGGCATAGGCTTGCTTCTCCATGATGTTATACTTGAGAGGATCATCTCTAAGGGCTTTGCTAAAGAAGGCTATGGGTTGTTCATGCCCTGTCATGTTCTTTTGTAGTAACACAATTGCAATGGTATGTTAGGAGAGAAATGAGAAAATGTAGAAGTCTTTGGTAAAATCGGGATTGATTAGAATCGGTGTTTGAGTGAGGGCTAGTTTAACCAATTCAAAGGATTGTTTAGCTTCCAAGGTCCATTTAACCCCTATCTCATTTTTAAGCATCTTTTTAATATTCCTCAAGAGTTCAGAAAGGTTGGGGATGAATCTCCTTAAATAGTTTATCTTCCCAATGAAAGACTGTAACTCCTTAATGTTTCTAGGATGGCTAATTTGTAATATGCCTTCAATCCTTTTGGGGTCTATTTTGATTCCTTATTCTGAGATGATGTGGCCTAGGATTTTTCCTTCCTAGATACCAAACAATTTTTTCTTAGGATTCAAGGAAAGTTCATACTTCCTACATTTTTCAAAAAAATTTCTCAGGTGAACTAAGTGTTGTTCATCGGTCTTAGAGTAAACAATGATGTCATCAAGGTAAATGACTATGAAGTAGCCTATGTCTTCTGAAAAAGCTATGTCCATGGCCCTTTCGAAAATGTCCCCCGCATTCATTAACCTAAATGGCATTTTAATATACATGAATGTACCCCCATGTGTGGTGAAGGAAGTTTTGTGTTGATCACTTGGGAATACTAGCACTTGGTTGTAAGCAGAAAATTCATCAAGCAGTGAGATTCTCTTAGAGCTAACTACCTTTTGAAATATGTGATCCATCTTAGGCAAGGGGTAGTTGTTTTTTAGGGAGGCCTTGTTTAGATTTATAAAGTCAATGCAAAGCCTAATCTCCCTAGTCTTCTTCCTAACTAACACAAGGTTGGAAACCCACTCTAAGTATCGAAGGGGAACTATGATCCCGACATCATACATTTTTTTGATCTCTTTCTCAACTAAAGGTAGTAGAACATGGTTTATTCTTCTCAATTTTTGTTTGAAAGGTTTCTGATTTTCGTGACGAGGAATTTTATGTTGGATAATGCCTGTGTCATATGATTCTAAATCCTCATATGCCCATGAAAACACATCTTTAAACTCTTGAAGAAGCTCAATATATCTCTATTTTATGTAAAGAGGAATATTTTTGGAGAGTTTGATCATTTTAGGTTCCTTTAGGCTGGCAATGTTACACTCTACATCATTCTGAGTGGATTCTATTTTTGTTTTTTTAGCTACATCATTAAAGTAGAACAACTCTTCTTATGGTGCAAGGCCCCTTCATAATGTATCATATTTACACTCTAAAACCTCAAGGTCATTTTGGTCTAGATCCACAAACATTTCTGCCTCATAAGGATGTGAGTGCAGATTTATATCAGCAAAAGGGGGCAGATCTATTCCTTAGGCCTTTTCTTTAGCAAAAACATCTTTCTCATGCCCTAAGCTTGGTTTTGTCAATGTAAATTCATTCCTAGATTGTAGAAAATCATTAATTTTTTCATCACCCTCAAACACTTGCCAATGATTCATGTTTTCAGGTACTGTAGGCCAGTGTTTGACTTTGACAGTGTATTGCTCACTTGCAAGTGGTATTTGGAAATTGCTGGTAGCAAAGGCAAGCTCATTGGTAAGACTATTTTGGGCTCTAGGAATGTAAAGCAACTCATATTTCTCAAAGGTTTGAGGAGATCTAGGGTTTCATTTCTATGCTCTCTCAATCTTGGATTTTTTGCTAAATACTCACCTCTGATTTGTTTAATGATCAGCTCAGAACCTCTTTGGGTAGAGATTTTCTTAGCTCCTAAGTATTTGAGTAAGTGTAAGCCAAGGAGGAGAGCCTCATACTCTGCAATGCTATTAGTGCACTGAAACTCTAGTTTTTAAGAATGGCCTTCATTTTTGTTATGTATCCTAACACCAGCCCCTAACCAAACCTTGCCACAAGAGCCATCAAAGGTTATGTTCCAAAGCGTTTCTATTTCATGCTCATCATTATGTTGTTTTTCAGGGCTGCTAGATTTTTGGATGATATGTTCTTCATTTGAGGATATGTTTGGTTGTTCTGGTGGGCCTAGATCTTTGTCATTTTCATTCACTTGTTCACCAATGTTGTTTTCATTATACAAGATGAATGAATCTAAGTCTGAATGAATGGAATAGACAAGGGTGTTGTTTGGCCTATCTAGGCTACTCACCATATACTTCATTTGTGACTCTCGGTATAGTCTGCTTGTCTGGTTAAAAACAGGGATAGTAGCATAGGACATATCTAGTTGAAGGTTTCCCTAAAGTTTGGCTCCCCAAGATATGGATAAAAGAATGTCATACTTAGGGGGAATGTTTGCTACCACTATGTCCATGATAAGACCCTTAGCAGGTATTTGTGCTAGATTGACACAAAGATCCTTGATTAGGCCCAAACACTTGACTCTACTCGAATCAAATAAGTACAAGTCTTTGTAAGGTTTAGTTATTTCTAAGCCTAATCTCTCCATTACAACTTTAGGCATGAGGTTGTGTGAGGCCCCAGAGTCTAGCATAGTATTGTGTAATATCTTGTCATGTATGTTTAGGCTGATATAGAAAGGAGGGATAATTGCTTGTTGATATTTTCCCTCAACCTTAGGTCAAAACAACAATTCAGGCCTGTCATCAGTTAAATTGAGAGTGTCAGTATCATTTCCTAAGTTCAAGACCTTCAGAACTTGGGATATATACAATCCTTGAATTACCAGTTCATTGAGAGGCATGGTTATACTTATTTTAGCAATCTCTCCATCAAAGCTGAAAGGTATTTATGTTTTAGACATATTTACATTAGTTTTTTCAGTCGTAACATTTTCCACAAGTTTAATATGTTGATTTTGATCAGGGTTTTTAGGCAATAGAATTTTTTCATGGCCACTAGTAGGGGTACTAGGGCAGCTTGAGACATTACTTTGCTGGCTAATTTTTTCTTTGTTCGGATCACTTTTCTTAGCCATAGTGTTAACAGTGTCTGTTGTCCTCTTAGAATTTTTTTTTGGAGCTTTCCTAGCAGCAGTGTCAATTTGGTTTTTCTTGGAGGCTTCTCGGTTTATTTTCCTCCTAAGGTCAGATTGCCTATGGATTTCCATGATGGCATTTTCAAGTCCCAATTGGTAATCTTCAAAATATTCACAATTTGTTTGAGTTTGATCAAAGGCCAAGAGACCTTGTTCATATTCTCTGAGACAAACTTCATCTTCATTATCAGAACCTCTCAGGTTTACATTGCTTTCCTCAGGTTCTTCAACCTCTCTTCCCTCTTCATCTACATAATTATCTTGGAAGGGTGGCCTAATTTGTTGATCATTGTCTCTTGTCCTGTTTTGGGGAGGGTCTCTTCTCAAGTTTTGAGCTCTATTTCTGTTTTGGGGATTGGCTTGATTTTCCCTAGGAGGTGTCCTTTCATTCAAGTTTATCCTTTCTATAATTCTCTCCATGGTTCTCATTAGACTTTCTATTTTGGTATCGGATGAGGAGGTTGAGGGCATGGTTTCATATTTGTAGGTCACTCTCTTTTCTGACCTCATCCTAGCTCTCTTTTCAATCAAGTTGAATTTAGCACTAATAGCTGCCCTTTGCATTTCTTCTAAAGTTATGGGGTCTCTCTCTCTCAATTGGAATGTCATGTCCAGATCAAAGCCTTCAAGAAATTTCACTAGTTCTAGGCCTTATGGGGGTTTCATGTAAGGTGGGAGGGCATTGTAGACACTGTTAAACCTAGTGCAATAATCTTGTACACATTCACCTACATTACTCTTAAGATTATTACATTCAGAAAGGATTTGGAGGGAATTTTTCTTGATTTCTCACTTGTTTATGAAAGTTTGGTAGAGGGAAGGGAGATCTTTTATTGTGTTAGGAGTTAATAATTTGAACCATTTTTTGGCCTATCCTCCTAAGATTTGTGCAAAGATCCTCATTTAAATGGTTTCTTCTTCTATTTCCATGTAGTAAAAGGCATCATTTATCCTATCTACATGTTGTTGGGTAGTGATGGACTCAGCTCCTGTGAAATGAGGGATTTTGGATTGGTAGTCATTTGGAAAAGGCACTAGAGGTTGAGGTAAAGCCAAGGGGGCATACCAAGCTGCCATGATGGGAGCTAATGGATAGTTTACAAGAGGAGGGTTAGTGAAAGGAGATGTATGATGAAGCGGAGTCGTTTGCACAGTGGTGGCATGGATGGGTGTGGTGGAAGTACTTGGACCAACAAATTGATTTTGGATAGATTTGGTATGGAAAGAGTTGAAGTGATGGAGAAGCTGAAAGTCAAGTGGTGTGGAAGGACAAACTTCTCTACTTGAACTCTGCTGCAAATCTATGGGCTCAAGGTCAGTTTGGTAAATATCATTTTGTGACCTAGCCCTGAAGAGGTTCTTTTTATGCTGCAAGCAAAACTGGGGATCTTGCAAAGCTGTAAGATGTTCAAGTACATAGCTTGCTCTATGAATGGTCCTTATAGTGGTTAAGTTTCGAGATCTAGAATTTTGCCACAAAATATTCTCTGGGTCATCAAATATGTTGGGAGGGTTTGGGTCCAGATGAGATCTGGTACTGACCCTATGTGAAGCCAGATTTCAAACTTAAAATTTAGAGAGGTTGAAAGTTTTCAGACTATTTTCCGAAGGCTGACCTCTCTTAGTGCTTGGTAAAATCTCACAGTGTATAACTAGGTTTATAAGCTTCTCAGGACTTATTTGACACACTCCAAGGGAGTCTAATGAGAACTAGTGAAGTAATAGGCCTACTGGAGGCTAGTGGAGTTGCCAGGTGGATATTTTTTGATGTTTTAAGGACGTATGTTTATGGTCCACCACCAATAACTGACAAAAAACCAATCTAGGGATGTTTTGGGATTTTATGAGTTTCCTTTATATAGCCTTATGGTTTGTGAGTGTCCTATAGATGAGTCATCATTTTTCTAGGATGGTGAAACAAATAGAGTCTACTCTTGGCTATCAGTTGATTTTCTAAGCTTAAACGAGGGTTAAATGAGTCTATAAGAATTGTTTAGGCTACTATGTACTCAGTCCCACCATGATCGCTAGAATGTTAGTGTCCCGTGATTTAGCAGATTGGTAGACCAAATGCATAGGGTAACATGACACCAGTCTTTGGAGTCATAGGACCTAGCCTTCTTGTACTTAGAGAGGGCTCCCTCTATTATATGCAAAGGATTTGAACTTTTTTCTATTTAGGGTTTGATTTTAGGCTAGTTGTTAAGTGTATGGTTTGTTGTTTTTTTTGGTTGGGTAAGATGAACGAGTAGAATAGGTGGAGTGAGAGGTCTTTAAATCCTGGGCCTATGGAGTCAATGAAATTCATGGGTATCTCAAAAATGAATCAGATTGCATTACAGGGCCAATCTAGCAAGGTTAATGTTATGTGTGAAGTGGGATGGACATCAAGTTGGTGAATAAGGTAGGGCAAGGGCCAATCAAGAATCCTTTGTCAAATACCTATAACAAGGAGGTCTTAAACATTGATAAGCAAAATACATAACTCATGAGGTAGGGAAAACCATTAAGCTCAATGAAAATACTTAAACCAATAACCATTCAAGACAAACAATTTCAATGAAATATAGAAGGCGAGAAACTCATTTAACTGCTATTCATTTCACATTCAAGCTTTAGAAAACATTTAATATCACAAATAACTTTAATTCATGAATATGGAACTCCTAAACATCATAAATCAAGCTATAAAGAACTTTGAGGAAAACTAATAGGCATGGACAAAGGGAAAAATCGAAACAAGACCTCTTTGACTTAACCTGGCAAGCAGTACTTCAAAGACAGGCTTCAAGTCAGAGTTTGGATAGCATCAAATAAGTAGGGCTTACCATGAAAAATATTTGTAAACTAGCATACTAATCCATTAATGAAACAAATAAGTTTAGGTGCGCCTAAGGAGAAGTTAAGAATTCCTTAAGTTGATCCAATAGAGGAAAACATCAAGGCAATAGAAGGCAAGAGGACTAAGGTCCTTCAAAGAGCATTTCTCAACCTATACTTTTCTGTTCTACTGTAACAAATACGGATGAAACATAAAGATAACAAGAAAACATGAACAAATTAAGAATACATCACCATTAACCAAGCTCAAGGATCCTGCAAACAAGCATCTACATCATCAATCCAAGCAAGCCATTCATAGACTCCACAACACCAGTTTCTTCTCCAAGCTCATAAAAACCATGTATTTCTCTCAAAGCTCATCAAATGCCAACATTTACAATGAATCCCTCATTCTCTATTTAACTCAGCAAAGGAGGGAAAAAACCCTAGATCGTGTTGGAAAAAGTTAAAATCACCCATAAATGTCATTCATGCCTAAGAGACCATGTAAGGCCCAAGCCACAAAATATCTCATGAAATAAATGCTAAAATAACTTCTTACACATAATTCTAGAGTGAGTTGCCTCAAAATACACTAAAATATGATTTTGCAATAAATTAGTGTGTTTTGTTGACTTTTGGTCCAAAACACACTAAACAGTCCATTTGCGCAGTGCCACTTTTAGCAGAAAATAGGCTCTTTTGCAACCAAGTTTTGGACCCCTTCTTGATGTCGAATTTGGCTCTGTGATGGATTGTTGGAAAGACGGATGAGTCTAATTTCAAAAAATTCTTGTATTTTCCTGATATAGCTCCTGTAGCCTAGTCAAAATGTCAAAATCCGAAGACTTCCATTAGCACAGTGCCAGGTCTGAAATAATGGCAGAATGGTGAAAAAAGAGGGGTTTTTTGACCTTTTGAGGGGTCAAACCTGCTCCAAATAATCTAAAACTTGATGAGAAAATTTGTATAGGTGTGAGAAATTAAAAAATATTGAGTTATACTCTTGAGGATGCTCCATTTATTAACGTAGGGCCAGTGGCTCTGTGCTAATGAGCCTTTAAAATCACAAAAACAAAAAGTTTTCCAAATTTGCTTTAAATTGGCGGAAATATTCTTCAAGGGGTTTGGGAGACCTATTGAGAATATGAAGCTAGAAATCCAAGGTTATCATGCTCTTTTGCCTCCTGTAGGGTTTGGACTTTAATGAGGGCTAGCTTCAGTTTGGCATAAGCAAGTTTGTCTTTCATGGCATAGTACTTGCTCATCTTTTTCTGGAGGGCCAGACCCCTTTTTATCTTCTTAAAGTGCTTGTGCTCATTATTATAATACTGAATGATGTATTGTGTCATGCAAAAATATCTATCCCACTCATTGATTTGTGTATCCTTGCTTTGGAGTAGCATTTCGGTGGCCATCTCCTTATCTTCATTATCACTATCCAGGTCAATGAATTGAGGCTTTTGAGTAGATAGCTTACTCTTCTTAGCTTTCTTAACTTTGTCCATATTTTCTTTGCCCTTGTCAATCCTTGGAGTTGATGTATATGGAAAGGTCCCTTGCCTTTTGGAAGCAACAAACACTTTCCTTGGCCCTCTTTGGTATGTGCATGCAAGAGGTGAGATGGTGGTTTTGGTAGTGTCTTCATCATGGCTGTGACCTTTGGTGCTGCCATCAGCTTCTTCACCTTTACTAGGATCTTCATCAGTCATTACTTGTTGTATTTCATCACTACTCTTTTGATCCTCAACACTATCCTTATCATTTCCTTCTTTACTACCTTCTGCACTGTAGCTTTGGTCTTTATTTGCACTATCATCCCCTGCACTTGCTTCATCTTGGTTGTGTTCATCACTAGGGTCTTTTTCTTCATCATCTCCTGCACTACTATCATTTTCATGTTAACTACGAGGCTGATTGGCATCATGAATATCATGACTGTTGTCATAACAGTCATGAATAACTCCTTTTCTATCTTGTTTCTCACTGCCTGTTCCATTAGTGTCATCTTCTTTGTCACTATCTTGTTCCTCAAATTCTGTTTCCGCTTCATCATTTTCTTCTTCCATATAATCACTTTTATCCTCATGACTTTTCTCACTATTTTAATGGTTATGCATATTTTCCCTTTGACTTCCATGTTCACTGTCTCTTTGACTGTCATGTTCATTGTCCTATTAACTGTCAGCCTTCTCATTTTCATCAACATCTTCTTGGTCATCACTTTGTTCATCTGCATCATCCTTTTCTTCACTGTGGGCTAACTCATTTGCATAATTACCATCATTTCCTCCCTCCAAATTGTCATTGTTTTTTTCTTCATCACTGCTATGTTCATTTCCCTCCTCCTCACCATCATTTCCCTCTTGCTCTTCCTCATTAATTTCTGTCTATGGCTCACTGATTTCATCACCTCTACTGTCATCACTCTATTGATAATTTTCTCGCTCATCCTCTCCATTTGATGCAACAATAGAACAGGAAGAAGGAATATTTTCTTGGGGTGAGGGTCCTTGTGCAGATGAGAAGGGAAGATTTAGTTGAGCAAGAGGTTGTGGGCTTGTGAAAACTTTATGGCATATGAACACATCCCAAGGTATACCTTGCTGCTCCAACTGATGTAGTACCACCATCTTGATCAAGGAATGGTGGAACAAGCTATGCATTTTTTGGGAATGATTCCTCCTTCGAACAACAGAAGACTTATTCTCCATGCTTCTATAGAGATAGTAGGGCAAGTTGAGCACCTTAACCCCTGTGAAATTCATGAGGAGTCTGTCATGGTAGGAATAGATCCTAGGGTATCTCCCCTCATAGGTGAAATACTTCATGATAACCAACATCAAGGGTGAAAATCTGTGTTTGAGGTGTGGGAAAGGGAAAATTGTCTTGTTTCCTTCTTTATACATTGTTTTGATGAATGGCTCAAAAATTTCATTGTCCAATTTTCCCTTTTTAAACCACTTCTAACCTACAGCAGGGATACCTATGGCCTCAGAGATGGCACCTGCTGATATCTCAAAATCTACTCCTGCAAAGCTTGAGTGCTTGTTGTGTAGGTTGAGAATTAGGAGCCGTGTAAGCTCAGGGTGGCTCTTCACTTGTTTAACCTTCTCACAAAATTGAAAACATCTTGCATTCTAAAAACTTGACAGGATCCTAGGAGAGGAGGTGATGGAAATTGTGCTTTGAGGTTCCAATCTACTGACTTTCCCTCCCTTATGTTTTGGTCTTAAAGGCCTTTGACCACTTTCACTGCTACTGCTATCTTCAGCTCCCGACATAATGATAGGAGATGTTGGTTGACAATCTATGGTTTGGTGAAGCAAGGTGAAAATGGTGATGAAGTCAACTTTGGTGAATGAGTGATGTGGAGGCTAGGGTTCTTAGGATTGAGTAGCTTTGAAGCCTAAGGAGGCATTTCTCACAAGTATATTGCAGCCACCCTAACTCACTTACCCTCACATGACATCAAATTGGTTTCAAGGAGGTTTAAAATCAAAGGCATTTGCATGCAAGACCTAGGGTTTGAAATTTAAAGCCACAAAAGACTAAAATCAATTTGGAAAATTGCTTGGGGATAAGGAGGGAGTATCACCTACCACTGTTAGCCTTTTGTGAATCTTTGGAGATAAAACGAAGGACAAAAATTTGACCTTGAGGCAAGATTTTTCTTCTTTGGAGGTCCTTTGCATTTGCGCAGCACCCTGCCCGAGTAGTCGGGTCGGCTCATTAGCACAGCACCGGTAGGCCTACCTGAGGGTTAGCGTAGTGCCAGACTCATGCAGTGTTGTTGGTCTCTGGGTGAGTCGGGCCGGAGTTTGCGCAGCGCCCAGGATTAGTGCATCGCCGGACAAAAATTGTGCATCACTATATTGTTCTGGATGGGAAGAGGATGGATTAGTGCAACGCTAGTCCTCTTTTTCATAGCACCACTGATTTGCGCAGCGCTAGAAAAAGTGTTCCCAAAAACAGTCAGAAAACTCTGTTTTCTCTCCTGAAGCCCTTTTTCTCTTCACCAAGTGCTAAATGAGTTTGAAATGAAATTGAAACACCTTTATACCTCTTGAGAAAAATAAATAAAAAATATAAACCCACTTTACTATGTTTTCAACCTTTTTGTCATTTGAATGATACCCTTTATATCTTCTGCAGGGGTTTTTGAAGGCTTTCTCAAGGCATATTTTCTTATTTTGTGGTGATGGTTGGCTAAGGGGATGCAGATGTCCTTTTCATCCATTTTTATCTTTGAAATTCTGGGCATTGTTCAAACTATTTTTTGCATGCATTTGACAAACTCAAAACATTGTTCTTATCCATTTTGGAATTTTTGATTGCAGGTGACATGAAACATGTATTTTTACCTCCTTACTGATTTTTTAGGTAGTAATATATCTATTTTGACAAATATTTTAAGCAAATCATACCATGTCATGTGTTCCCTTGGCCACTTCTAATTTTCTAATGATGCCCACAACACATTTTCCTTTGGTCTTCTTAGTCCCTTTTGGAGTTTGACACCTCATTTTCTCAACAGTGAACTTATGCTCAGCATGATTTTCTCCTTTGGCACTTTACCTCATGCTTTCCTTCCTTTGATCATTTTTAAGACATTTCACTACACTGGGAAGCCTAGGCTCCATCACACTAATATTCTTTACCATTTATCCCTTTGTTGTAGGTAAAGAAATGTTTCTTTGATAAGCCCTATAGAACACCTTGGACATTCTTTGAATGCCTTCTGCTGCTATGAAGGAGGACTTATCATCTTTATTTGACATGTTTTATCTATCTTTCCAAACTCTTAGGTTTTAGGGTTGTTAGAGAAGAGTAAGCAGTGTTGTGTTCTAAGTTTTCTATAGCCGTCTCAAGTTCATTCATTTCTGTTCAGTTCACCTCACCCTTTTCCCTTATTCATTCATGATTTCTAAAAATCTTCAATGTGTCCTTGGTTGTATTTTTGTTCCTTCTGTCTTAGCGGTCTTTGTGATGCTTCTTTGCTAGGCAACATTGTTTTTTCAACCAATCCCAAAAACCCTGAATCTCATTGTATATGGGCCTACTGCCTCTTCCTTGTTTTGGATGTCTTCTTGTGATGATTCACCCTATTATCTTACCTCTTCTTATGCTGATGGCCATCTTCAATAATTCTTTGCAGAATTTGTGCTTTGAGCAAGGAGGTCTTTCTTGAAGGGTTTTTGATCAGTTTTGGACAAAGTTACATGACCTTCTTCTTCCTTGAATGCAGCCTCTTTACACAGGAAAAATAGAGATTTTTAGAACACGAAATCAACCCTATGACCTATGAAACCCTAGGTGACCTAGTGGAAAGATCTTTGAACTTGGCCTTTGCTTGAAAACTTGATTTGGGATCCTTCGGTGTAAAACAAAGTTTTGTAGAAACTGATGTATTGAAGATCCAAAATCGAATGTACTTGATTTATCTAAAGAGCCTATAGAGATATTTTTGAGACCATCAATGCTTGAGGTATTTTTGGAGATATAAGAGAGTGTTGGGTCATGAATACGACCACTTTTTAACACTTATTTCATCCATTTTTACTCTTCTTTATCATGTCATTTATTATAATTTATTATATAAATCCATTTTATAATGATTTATGCTCTTATGGATGAATATTATTTCTTCTCCTTTATTTTTAATAAATGGATGATTATTATGCATAATTTTATCAATGATGGTTTATTAATATATTTTGTAATAACACTCACCATTTTAGCCTCCAAGATATTTCCTAGATTGCAGATTTGACCTCCAGATCATCATAAAATATTCCAACTCAGAAATTCACTGGACTAAGAAGTGACAGTTTTGCGGTTGAGATTCTGGGAAAATGGAGAAGAATCTGGAAAATATAGAACATGGGTTTTGTCTAGAACAGACCAAATTAACTTTAGTGAAAAAAAGTTTGCCCAAATTCGACCTGTATTGAAAGAAACGCAGGGTTCTTTGAGCACAATTTTCTTAGATTTGCTGTTGCGGCTGTCCTCCAAATTATCTCAGCTGCAAAGCCAAATTCGCCTTGCTCTTGTTGAAAGATGGATGGCAATATATTTTCTTGTTTATAAATTGGTTAGAAACAATCCAATATTGTTATGAGAGATCATATTTTCTATTTAATTTCTCCTCTTTTTGGTTATAAAAGGAGAGCATGTATTATGTATTGGAGAACAATGGATGATTATTGAATTCCTTTTGTAACACTGTAATTCCTTGACTCTCGTGATCAAAGAGAAATTGATGTAAAAACTATTCATGTTTGATTAATACAAAGACGCGTTCTCGTTCCATTTATCAAGCTCTGAAGTAAAACCCAACGGCGTTTCACTGGTGGTTGAGGGTCCGGCCCTGGTGGATCGATCCACTTTTTGTATCTCTACCTTTTCATTATTGTTGTGAGATAGTTCATATTTTCTTTTATTACAGTTTACAAGTTAATCGGTTTTCTGTTTAATTTCTTTGATATCAATGTGTTACATTAACGAATCGTGTTACTGTTATTTTATTATTATTTAACAAGAATCTCAACACTGTATAATTTATCTTGTTAATACCTTAATAGAGATTTGTTTTTCTATTTCCATTATGGTTTCATTACACTTGTTGTTCCGTTTGATTGATATTCATTACAGATTGTTATTCAATAGGATTGGTTATTTGATTCCATTAATTAGAGTTTGCTGTTTAGATTTATTAAATAGGATTCGTTGTTTAATTCCTTTAATTAGAGTTTGTTGTCCATTTACTTTGCTATTCATTTATGTTGATTAATTTCAAAGAGTTTGCTTTTAAAGAGTTTTCCTAGTTTACTTTCAATAGCAACTTTAGTTCAATTTCTATTTCCTTTTAATTGCTTTAAAGCAGGACCGTCAACTATAGAGAACATTCGTTATTTCTTCCTCGTTCCCAGATTGATTATCTTATTCCAGTTTGATTTCAATTTCATCAATTTCTAAAGGAATGAGTTATTGCTACTGTATCCTCGATTGATGTTTGCTGAGTGAGTAGTTGGATTTCAGAGCATTTGAGTTTATGTTGTTGTAGTTAGATTTCTTTTCCAAGCATCCATTTACTCTTATATTTAAAACATTGTACTACATATTGAAGAGCATTACTCTTGGATAAATTGCTGCCTCAGACTAAGTACACTCTTGAAATAAAAATTCGTTTCTAGATTGATAATTAATGTGATATAAATAGGCATTAAAAAGATACCTTTTATACCTCAACATTTTGGCACCGTTGCCAGAGAGAGTGTATGCCATTTAGAAAGAGTGACGCATATTTAATTTTTTCTGCTTGGGAAGAATTGGGTATTAAAGACAGAAGGTAAGAACCTGTGCACCGAGAAAGAAACACACTTGTTCACTAGCCCACTTCATAGCAGAATTGAGTGAAATCTTAAGGTAGGAATGAATGCTTGCGTTTTCTTGAATTTTAGAGGTAGAATTTTTGAAAAAAAATCTTGTAATTCCACTCGAGTGGTGATGTAAGCACCACCCATTTCACTAACCAATTGACAGGAACATTGGAAGGAGGATCCTTAAAGAAACACATGAAGAACATCTTATATTATGGTAAGAAATGGCTCACATTGAAACTTTTGAATTCCCTATCAAAGATCTAGGAGGAGTGACACAAATGCACATAATTCCCCCATTGTCTCTACCAAATTTTCATGGTTTGACAAATGAAGATCCAAATACATTCTTATTTGAGTTTGAAATACTTTGTAGAGGATATGATTATTTTACTAATGATGAAAGATTGAAAGTGTTTCCTCTTACTCTAAAAGGAGCAGCTCTCCGATGGTTCATGAGCCTAGGTGGGAACTGCATCCAAACATGGGAGGACATGAAGAACATATTCTTGAAGAAGTACCAAGACTATTGCAAATCCAATGAAGATATTTTCAGTATGATACAAGGGGAAGATGAAAGCTTGGAGGACTATGTGGATCAATTTCGATACAACCTTCAAAAATCAAAGCATAAGCATTTGGAAAAAAAGATCTTGAAAACACTCCTTCTTAAAGGAATCAAAGATGATTTTTTGGAACTCTTAAATCTGATAGGAAAAGGTGATGTTTTTCAGTTATCATATGATGATGTTTGTGAGTTGTGCATAAGGTATTCAAGAGGAATTTCCAAGGCTGGTAAGAATTCTAGAGAAGTTTCTTCTTTCTTTTCCAAATTTACTACAAGAACAAGAGACATAAGAGCTGAAATCAATGTTTTATTTGGAAATTTTAATTATTATTTTATTATCTCTCTAAATTCACAATTGAATGTTTTGCAGGTTCAGAAAAATCAAGAATTTGATGAAGTGTTTTGCCCTTATTACCGAAAGGAGCATCCCATAGATGGTTGTTCTTCCTTATCAAATTTGGAAGTGGCATTTCAAAGAGATGGGGAAGCTGCAACAAGGTCAACATGTATGGTTCAAAACACTTCCTCTCCATTCTCTTACTTGCATAATCCATTACGAAATACTCATAAGTTAGGGCAGCCATGCCAATCTCAATATAACCACCACCAATCTTGTCTAAAAGTTTGACATGGCTCATCTTATGATTGCATGACTACTCTCCCTCATCTTGTAGCACAAACACATCTTCCAGCTCTTCCAAAATATCTTGCTTGCCCATCAAAATCATCCACTCAACACAATCAACTACATCATCAAGAGGCTCCATTACCTACACAATCTCCTGCTCAACTCATTCCACAGCCTCACCATAATAAACCAGTACAACATGCTTACAGTGTTGAACTGAAAAATTTACCTACCCTTCCCACCCATTCTATCTCACATGCACTATTGGAGAAAACTTACACTGAGACTCAGAATGAATCAAATCCAAAAATTGTAGAAGTTATGAAAGAAAATGAAGTTTCTTCTAGTTTGCACCAACAAACCATTTTAAAAGCTCAAGAACTTCATGATACGATGGCTATGGGAAATCAAGAAAGTAAGGGATACATTGAAGATTGGTTTCACTCCATCATTTTTTTGCAACATCACTCCATGCTTCAACAATTTTTGGCACCATCTTTTCAAGGGAAGTTGGCTTCTCATACCCTAATTTTTATCAACATGCATTTTTCAAATTTGGGTATGTACATACTAGAGGCCTTATTTCTAAAATGGTTCCACTGGAAATACTCTTATACATAAACATATTCGATTCTCAAAGAAGAGTAGGATAGTGGAGAAAATAAAATAAATAAGGAAATAAAACAAACACATTTTTTTATTTTTGTAAAAATAGTTGTTTCTTTGTTGCAACACGCTGTGAAATCAACATTGATTATAAATATTCTAATTTATTTGTGTATGTAGATGAATTATATTGCAAATAAAAATTCTACAAACACTTATATTCATTTTTATCATCAATATGGAAAAATTTCTTGAATATCATATTTGTTTGGCTCATGGGCTTGATGAAATTTTTGAAAACACAGTTGGGATAGTCATGTTTTGGGGGACCAAAAGTGAATATTTTTAAAACTTGTTTCTATCCTAAGTAGCCCTCTACTTTTCAACCCAATTTGAATCACTCAATTTTGATTTGAAACGAAAAATTTAGAACCAAAACATTGACAGGGTGTCTAGTAGACAGCTCTGAACAAAGTTGGGACAGTTAGTTTTTGGAGCCCTAAATGACTATATTTTTAAAACATGCTTCTATGGGAGATTCCTCTATGAATCTAGTTTACAACTCAATTTTAATCACTTAATTTCGATATTTTATGAGGAATTTGTGACCAAAATACTGACTACCTATCATATATCAGCACTATTGAAACTCTATTTTTTCGGTTGTTCATTAATGTATTTGACCCATCAATTATTCTTGTATTTAAAACCTGTTTCTATTGGATATCAATAAATGAATCTACTTTAATCTCTAATTTGAATCAGTTCAATCCGCCATCAAACAAAAAATTTATGCTTGAAATATCAATTGTTGGTCTAAGCTGGAAAATCGAAAATGACTCTATTATGCAGGTTGTTCTAAGAAAATTTGACATATCATAGCATTGAATTTTTAAAACCTGTTTATATTGGAAATAAAACTTTGAATTAGCTCTCATTTGGCTTTGGAATCACTCAAATCGGATGAAAAATAAAGAAGTTATGATTGAAACACTGCTGGTTAGCATGATTGGCCACTGCTCTCCCACAGGTAATAAATTAATTTTACTTTTTCCGTGGATTTGTTCTACAGAGTAACTACTTGATAGTTTTTTGCATAATTCTTGGATTAGGAGAGTCTGCGCACCTTTCCTTCTCCATGATTTAATGTTTTATTGCAGGTAGATACTCATTTTTTGCAGGTCTTAGCAGAACAAAGAAGGTCAATTTATGGACGAGCGATTCTTGAGAGAAATTTTAGTGAAACAAGGGCATTTCATCCAGTTCATTACCTAACAGATTCGTAACAAGAAGAAATGAAGAATTGGTTTCCATTTGAAGATTCATGTCACTGCTGCCAAAACATTTTTCAAAAAGATCATTTTTTTCCATTAACAGATTGATATTCCCTTAAGAAATAACATCATAGTTGTTGTAACTTAACAAAGTGTTATTTCTTCTCTAATTTCTTTTATGTTTTTGTGTTTTAGGTGTTGATCCCTCCAAATTGTAGTTTCCGTTCCATTTTCAATTGCACAATAAGGACCCCACCATGCAAGTTTTAGTTACAAAAGGCAATTCTTCGACAACACCAATTCTGTAAATAAATAAATAAAAATAAAAAATAAAAAATAAAAATAAAAATTATTTTTTCTTGAAACCTGTACATAAAGTTTGTTTTCTTTTACTTTGCTTGTTTTTTTGTATAAAATTTTATTTCTTGAACCATTCTTACTTTGCTTGCTGCGAATTTTTGTTGTTCATTTCCAAAGGAACAACACTTTTGTTGTTCCTTTCAAAAGGAACAGCAGTATTGTTGTGAGCGTTTTGCTGTTCCTTTCCAAAGGAACAACACTTTTGTTGTTCCTTTCGAAAGGAACAGCAGTATTGTTGCGAGCGTTTTTGTTGTTCCTTTCCAAAAGATCAACACTTTTTGAGTGCATTTTTCTTGTTTGTGAACAACTTTTTGAGGATTTTTTTGAATTTTTCATGACTTTTTGAAAGGCAAACATACAATTTATGGAAGGATACTCAAATTAGAGGTTACTGGAATCAGAAAATCAAAAGAAATTGTCATTTTTAAGAAATTATTTTGTAGTGATAAGAAAAGGAAATGACACAACTATCTATATCACTTTGCTGTCTTTATTTTCACTAAAACTAATATGATCGACTATCTTTATCATGTTGGTTCTTCCCTAACTCTTCACAACTCTCTTTGATTTTTATTTATTGAATAATAATAAAGACACATTTTCTCTATTGAGATATTCAGATTTCTTCCACCATCCCTACTCTTAAGGAGTGTTGAGCCACCCTTTATATATAAATAGGGAAGTGCTATATGTAAAGAAAAAGAAAACTAAAAATCTCTGGATAATTACTAACAATTCTATGATATGGCAGATGGAGGATAGGGGGTCTCATCAGGAGCCAGCCTACCATGATCATAAGGGAGCAGTGAAGTGGCATTCTCATTATGGCCACCACACCACAGATATGATCCACTGGACAACTCAGAAAAATAAAAAGTCCTTGGAACAGGAGGTCTCATCACGAGCCATCCTGCCCACCTTTTACTCCTTCCTGTTGAATGGCATTGTGATTCATCTGGTCCCCAAGCTAGCATAGTGGCCTCCATCATGACATCACACAACACTTCCATTGGCATAAATAAAGGATAATGGTTCCAAGGGTGAGAAAGAAACTTTGTCAAGGTTATAGACACTTGTGGGCAACAGAGCTCTGTTGATCGTATTGGAGTCATATTTTTCACAAATCAATAGTAATGATAAACCCTTTTCTTATATCTTTATCTAATATCAAATGAGAGTATGCTCCTAAACCCTTCATTCAGAACCTCTTATGCATGAAATTTATTTATAAATCGATCATAATCGTTTATGTGGATAATGACCGCGTAAGTATTTTTTTCACATCAGTTGTCCTTTTCCCTTATTTTCGAATCATTACATAAACATTTCCATATCTACTCACGATTTCAAAATATGCATTGATTTTAGTAATGCGATAATTTGTTGATAATATCATAAGTATGTATGTCTTTCCATGTTGTACAATTGTTGTGCAGTACGCTGCTCTTCTATTTGCCACAATATTCATACTGCATTTCTACAGAATTTTTGTTGATTGAACTTTTGGCATACATCTTATCTGTTTCTCTTCAAAATTAACACTGTGGATTTAATAAAATTGCATATAGAATCATGATTTGTTTACAGGAGAACAACAAGTATGGGGGAAAATTCTATTCGCATCATGACCACACTATTGCAACTAACAGTAAAGGCTCACGCAACTTGCAAACACACACAATTCTTCAGATATGATGTGCTTGCATGACTTCCACCTTTTGCATCACTTTCAGTATCCGCTCAGCCTACATCAGCTTCAATAAAGGCCAGTCCCTACATGTCATTCCACATTTTTTTCGGAGGTAACACTTGAGGTAAAATAGCATAATTTTCTGATTTATTATGAATTTAGGAGAATTTCATGAAAATCCATTGAGCATTATTTATCATCATTCATTCCACATCTTTACCACTTCCCATTTTTTTTAGACACGTCTCATCTTTCAGTTTGGGGGAGTGTTGATTTCCTTCATTTATTTCTTATTACCATGTCAGTAATATTCTTTATCATCCATTGATATTCTTATTCATTCTCAACACCTCCCTTGTTCCATGTTGTTTCACACCAAGCATAGATTTCAACAGATTGTAGCAACCACCTCTCTTTATTTTCTAGCATCGCATGAGGACATACTAATTCTTCAGTTTGGGGGGGGGGGGTGGGGGGGGGCAATTTCTACACATGATGGATGTTTCCCACTTTCTTTCTCATTTAAGGTGTACAATTTCATTTGTATATAGTGTAGAAATTGTTTTGCATATATCTTTAAAACTATGATCTGAATTCTTGTGATTTCTAGATAACAAAGAGGTATCATTAAAATATACAAACTAAGATAATTTCACGCTAAATTAGTTCATAAAATTTCAAAAATTATGCACTATCACGTACAAACATTTTTATATCTCATGATCCGTGCATCAAAACGATCTGATTTTTTAGAAAATGGTTAATGAAGTTTGTTGTTACTTATGTCACATTTTTCTGCAACTTCATATACATATAGTTAAACGTCAACTGTAATGCCTTTATCAAGATTGCTAAAATTGAATATTCGTTATTTGCTGAAAAATTCATTTGTGCCATCCATTTCATGAGTTGAGATGAACAATTTTTGCTTGGTTAACACATGGGTTTTGTCTTTGGGTTGCATGAGGACATGCAATATATTCAGTTCTGGGTTGCATGAGGACATGCAATATATTTGGTTTGGGGGTATGTTGGGCCACGAATACGACCACTTTTTAAAAGTTATTTCATCCATTTTTACTCTTCTTTGTCATGTCATTTATTATAATTTATTATATAAATCCATTTTATAATGATTTATGCTCTTATGTATGAATATTATTTCTTCTCCTTTATTTTTAATAAATGGATGATTATTATGCATAATTTTATCAATGATGGTTTATTAATATATTTTGTAACAACACTCACCACTTTAGCCTCCAATATATTTTCTAAATTGCAGATTTTACCTCCAGATCATCATCAAATATTCCAACTCAGAAATTCACTAGAATAAGAAGTGACAGTATTGCGGTTGAGATTCTGGGCAAATGGAGAAGAATCTGGAAAATCCGGAACATGGGTTTTGTCCATAACAGAACAAATTAACTTTATTGAAGAACAGTTTGCCCAAATTCACACTGTATTGAAAGAAACGCAGGGTTCTTTGAGCACGATTTTCTCAGATTTGTTGTTGCAGCCGTCCTCCAAATTATCTCAGCTGCAAAGCCAAATTCGTCTTGCTCCTGTTGAAAGATGGATGGAAATATATTTTCTTGTTTATCAATTGGTTAGAAACAATCCAATATTGCTATGAGAGATCATATTTGCTATTTAATTTCTCCTCTTTCTAATTATAAAAGGAGAGCATGTATTATGTATTGGAGAGCAATGGATGATTATTGAATTCCTTTTCTAACATTGTAATTCCTTGACTCTCATGATCAAAGAGCAACTGATGTAAAAACTATTCATGTTTGATTAATACAAAAACTCGTTCTCGTTCCATTTCTCAAGCTCTGAAGTAAAACCCAGCGGCGTTTCACCGTGGTTGAGGGCCCGGCCCTGGTGGATCGTTCCGTTGTTTATATCTCTACCTTTTCATTATTGTTGTGAGATATTTCATATTTGCTTTTATTACAGTTTGCAATTTAATCGGTTTGTTGTTTATTTTCAATCATATCAGTGTGTTATATTAACAAATCACATTGTTGTTCTTTTATTATTTAACAAGAATCTCAACACTGTATAATTTATCTTGTTAATACCTTAATAGAGCTTCGTTGTTCTATTTCCATTATGGTTTCATTCCACTTGCTCTTACATTTGATTGATATTCATTACAGATTGTTATTGAATATGATTGGTTATTCGATTCAATTAATTAGAGTTTGCTGTTCAGATTTATTAAATAGGATTCGTTGTTTAATTCCTTTAATTACAGTTTGTTGTCCATTTACTTTGTTGTTCATTTATGTTGATTAATTTCAAAGAGTTTGTTTTTAAAGAGTTTTCCTAGTTTACTTTCAATAGCAGCTTTAGTTCAATTTCTATTTCCTTTTAATTGCTTTAAAGCAGGACTGTCAACTGTAGAGAATATTGGTTATTGCTTCCTCGTTCCCAGATTGATTGTCTTATTCCAGTTTGATTTCAATTTCATCAATTTCTAGAGGAAGGAGTTATTGCTATTGTATCCTCGATTGATGTTTGTTGAGTGAGTAGTTGGATTTCAGAGCATTTTAGTTTATGTTATTGTAGTTAGATTTCTTTTCCAAGCATCCATTTACTCTTTTATTTAAAACACCGTACTACATATTGAAGAGCATTACTCTTGGATAAATTGCTTCCTCGGACTGAGTACACTCTTGAAATAAAAATTCATTCCTGAATTGATAATTAATCTGAGATAAATAGGTGTTAAAAAGATACATTTTATACCTCAAAAGAGAGATGGTTGATTGGTGGCCCTAGGTAGCAGTGGAGGGGTTAGGAAAAACAAAACAGAGGATTGAGGCCAAAGGTGACAAAACATAGACAAAATGTGTGACATGAGCCCATGATGGGTCTTCTGGAATTGGTGAGATGAGGTTGACATGATGGGATGATGAAATAGTGAAAAATTTATCCTAAGGATAATGAAGGCAGTGAGATTTCTATAACTCACAATGTTCATGAATTTTTTTTCTATAAATCTAGGATAAGTATTTAGTCATCCATGAGAAGCAAATATTACTGATGACTAACAAGGTGCATTACCAAGCAAAGGGAATTAAAGGGAATAATTTTTCCCAAATGTAGATCTAGTGATCAAAGCGACTTTACTTGGTGAATATTCTTAATGACAAGATGAAGCATTGTGCTACTTTACATGGTGAATGTACTTAATGAAAATATGAATCATTGTGCTTAGTGAAGATCAAGGCAAAGGCCTACATCTAACATCGAGCATAATAATTAGTGAAGAGTGTAGGGAAAATTAAAGCAACAATAAAGGACTTCCAACTATACAAAGGAAAGGAAATGTTGAGTACAATTCCAATTGCTTGATGTCCTATGTTGGACCTTGAAGAAGACATTTGAGGTGTTCAGTTGTAGTTCCTCAAACTTAGTTTGCGAAACTTGAGAAAATTAATGAATAACCTAACCATCACGCAAAGGAGAATGGATTGCCACGCAAGGGGAACACTAAACATGTTGTATTTGATAATGCTCTCACATAAGGAAATAGAAGTAAGAAATTCAATCCATTCATTCTTCAAATGTTAGAATAACCTTGTCCACTCACATTTGAAAATAAAATAATGAGCATATAGTTACATACATCAACCAAAATAGTGAAAAAGTAATAAGAAAAAAATTATAAATAAAAGATGAATTAACCCAACACTAATCACATCATAATATAATATAATGACATGTTAAATGCCCACACCATTAATTTATCTTCTTTTTAACAACATTAGAAACCATATTAAGATAACATTACATTAAAATATTACATGAATTTCTTATCATTTTTAACAACAATAAAAACTATACTAAAATAGCATTACATCATTTTACTAAAAACCATACTAAAATAACATTACATCATTTTTATAAATGACATAGACTGTGAATAAATAAATAAACACAAAACTTCTTTGGACTACCACAACTTTATTCAACCAATCATGCCAAATTCCTAGGAATTCCCTACGAGTTGAAATTTCAACAAACTCAATTTCACTTCAAAGTTGGGCCACTCACAAATTTTGAAGGGTGACAATCTAACAATCTACATTATTTTTTTAGTCAAATTTTTTTAATCAATCATTCAGTTAATATCGATTAGAAGAAATTTTAAATTTCGTATCCATAAATAATTCTGAGGGAAAACACAAATCCAATATAACAGGCATGGATCAGCACATCAAGTCTGATCATCACTATGAAGATGAACATCATCGAAATTCAATTAAGATCGATTGCAAGATATTTGAAATTTCGTATCCGGAGAGAATTTAGAGGGAAAACACAAATCCAAAATAACAGGCTTGGAGCAGCACATCATGTCTAATCACTGTGAATATGAGCATCATCGTCATTCTCAGGCAGGTAGATGCCATTTGCAAAAAGTATGAAAGTAAGATATTGACAAACACAACGAGAATTAGATCTCTGAAAACGACGCCTTCGTCGGGATTCAATACTATTGTCGAGTCCGACATTGAGGCCGCAAAGCAAGTTAGTAAGCCCTACATTTCCCCTGGCTCTATTTTTAAAATGCTGGGAAAAACTGCTAAATTCTATGGCTTTTTTGGTACCAAAAATTCAAATTTGCAGCAAAGTAGAAGAACACGGCAGTGGTCATGACCTTGAATGTTGAAATTCGACATACCAATGCCAGATTGCATGAATATATTCCCAAGTTGCAGAAATTGGCTAAAAAAAAGGTTAGTATTAGTCATCCTAAATTTTATCCAAGTGTTTTTTAGGGCTTTCTCAAGGTTTCGTATATTTTCTCTTTAGTTCCTCAATATTTTAATGATGTAGCAGCCTTTTCATCTCAATTTTGAATGGTGTAGTTCTAGGAAGCCCAATTCGAACATGTTTTAGAGCAGCACCTATTCCAGAAAACCAATTGGTAAGGAGGCTTTAAAAATCCACTTGTCATATTATTTCTGTTGGAAATATGATGCAATGTGTTGTCCTTGATGGAAACCTACTTGATGAAGTTGTCCTTTATAGAAACTAACTTGATGAGTTGACTTTGGATAGCAACTTATTTGTTAATAATGAAATCTAATGTATCTATAGAGCAGTTCAGAAGTAACAAAGAAAGAAATTCCAGTAAGTGCCAGAGTAATGATGAATAAGATATGTCACAAAGCATATGCGGGTTTGTAAAGGCAAAGGAGCGTATGTACGCGAAAAAGTACATACCAAGTAGCGTATGCCTATTTGCGCTCTGAATTTATAAAACCAGGGGACATTACCATGGTATTGGCCCACTGTATTGAGCGCTGGATTATCTATTTAATCCCGTCCAGGAATACCATCAGCGGTTGAGTGGTTTTGACTCATGGTATTGACAAAGGCTAAATCTATATAAGGAGAAGAAGATCATAGTGCAAGGGTGTGCATATGTAAGGGTTGTTAATAAATAAATCTCTTTAAGAGATATCTATATGGATGAACTCTGTTCTTAATTGTTAGATCTGAATCTATGATGCACCCATGGATATAATGATGGTTCAAGATCTCTAGATCTGATGATGATGAATCCACAGAATGACCTACTAAAGGGATGGTGAAGAACTGGCGCAAGTCTGCTGAATTAAATGAATAAATCTGGGTAAGTTTTATAGATCTGGTCTGTTCTGCAAAATTTATTTTTACAGATCTATACGCTAGTTGGTTTCAACAAAAGCACGTATATATGTAGGTTCATTTCAGTAAAAACATGTATACGCAGGTTTGTCTCTGTGAAAGAACGTATATACGCAGGTTCAGTGAAGTAAAAGCGCGTATGGAATCTAGGGTTTTGCTGAAATGTGTGGAATAAAATGTCTAATCTGTTTTGATGTTTTACTGCTATCTCTCAATGATGTATTCATACAGTTCTGGGATGTTTGAATGTTGAATATGCTGCTGATTATGTTGATTGAAGATCAAGTTGTTGGTTGATTGGTTGATGGAGTTATAAGTTTCAGTTTGATGTATGGAGTGGGTCCAGTCTGAAAAAATGATGAAAATTGGCCTACAAGGTATGTTGTGTGGAAGCTGTTGGATCCAGTATGAAAATTGATGAAACGTGGTCCATGGTGGTGCTGAGGGTCAAAGCCTTCAGTGAGGGGGTTGGAGCTCCCTTCCAGTAATGGCTGGAGAACGAGAGAATGTTGCAGCCTTCTGCAGGTGGGTGCCTACGTGCTGGTATGAGTCTGCACCAGTACAAAATTGTAAGAAGTTTTCTTTATAATAAATATTGAAGACAGAGACGACAGCAGCGATGGTTTTCTCCCAAATTGGGTTTCCCCGTTAAATACTGGTGTTCATGTGTGTTGCTTATGTGTGATGGTTTATTCTGTTATTACTGCACATGCTTACTTCTTACTAAACATCTGATGAATGAATGATGCAATGATCTAAGTAAATTATTAAATGCATAATGAGATCTCTGGACATACACAAGTTTTCTTAAGGATATCCGCGTGTATAGGCAAGTTGGGTTCAGTAAAGTAGCGTATGGTTTTTAAGAAAAATAAAAAGTGAAAATTTTTTAGTCTGCTCTAAATACTGATTCACCCCCCCCCCCCCCCCCCCCTCTCAGTATTTTTCCCAACAATTGGGATCAGAGCAGGTCCTTCTATAGAATCTTGATCGCTTGAAGGAGATCCGTCACAATGAGAAGTCATGAAGGAGTATTTTCTATAAGGCCACCTCTATTCAATGGGAGTAATTTGTTATTCTGGAAGATATGAACAAAAGCATATTTGCAAAGTCTTGGTGCAGAAGTATGGGCAATCGTGGAAGAAGGTTATCAGTATCTGGAAATTATTCCTACTGATGTAGTAGAAAGGAAGAAATATGAAATCAATGCCAAAGTAGTCAATGTTTTATTAGGAAGCATGTGTGAATCAGAAATTGTTAAAGTGATGCAGCTAAATTCAACAAAATAAATATGGGATAAAATCATTCAAAGCTATGAACGAGATACAAAGGTAAAAAGTGCAAAACTCCAAATGAACTCTGGTATGGTAATCCTCCCACTGTGAAGCATTTTATAGTTTTTGGAAGCAAATGCTTTATCAAAAATAATGATGAAAAACTTGGCAAGTTTGAACCCAGAGCAGATGAAGGAATACTTCTTGGTTACTCCTCTAGGAGTAGAGCATATAAATTTTACAATAAAAGACTTCGGAAGATTGTTGAATGTATTGATGTTTTTATTGATGAGTCTCCTGCAGCTCCAAAAGAAGAAAAACAAACAACAGATGAAGACGATTGTGACATATCTTATTCATCATTACTCTAGCACTTACTGGAATTTATTTCTTTCTATGAAAATTGATGAAACATGGTCCATGGTGGTGCTGAGGGTCGAAACCTTCAGTGAGGGGGTTGGAGCTCCCTTCCAGTAGTGGCTGGAGAATGAGAGAAGGTTGCAGCCTTCTACAGGTGGGTGCCTACATGCTGGTATGAGTCTACACCAGTACAAAATTGTAAGAAGTTTTCTTTATAATAAATATTGAAGACAGAGATGACAGCAGCGGTGGTTTTCTCCCAAATTGGGTTTCCACCTTAAATACTGGTGTTCATGTGTGTTGCTTATGTGTGATGGTTTATTCTTTTATTACTGCACATGCTTACTGCTTACTAAACATCTGATGAATGAATGATGCAATGATCTAAGTAAAGTATTAAATGCATAATAAGATCTCTGGACATATGCAAGTTCTCTTAAGGATATCCGCGTGTATACGCGAGCTGGGTTCAGTAAAGTAGCGTATGCTTTTTAAGAAAAAGAGAAGGTGAAAATTTTTCAGTCTGCTCTAAATACTAATTCACCCCCCCCCCCTCCTCTCAGTATTTTTCCAAACAATTGGTATCAAAGCAGGTCCTTCTGCAGAAGCTTGATCGCTTGAAGGAGATATGTCACAATGAGAAGTCATGAAGGAGTATTTTCTATAAAGCCAACTCTATTCAATGGAAGTAATATGTTATTCTGGAAGATACGAACAAAAGCATATTTGCAAAGTCTTGGTGCAGAAGTATGGGCAATCGTGGAAGAAGGTTATCGGTGTCAAACTGATTATTCCCTCTGATGCGACAAGGAAGAAATATGAATTCAATACCATCGATCGATATTTTATTAGGAAGAATGTACGGTCAATTGTTAAAGTGATGCGGCTAAATTCGGCCAAGAAATACTGGGACAAAATCATTCAAAGCTATGAAGGAGATACAAAGGTAAAAAGTGCAAAACTCCAAACTCTGAAATTAAATGAAAATTTAAGGATGCATGGTGATGAGAGCATTCTACGTTTTTTAAATCTGGGTGATATTGTAAGTGATGTGAAAATTTGAAGTGAAACCATATGATATATTTGGTGGAAAAAGTGTAAGATCTTTGACTTCAAAATTTGAGTCAAAAGTATCAGCTATTGAAGAAAAGCAAGATCTGCAAACTCTTACTATTGTTCAACTACATGGTATCCTGACTACTTTTGAAATGAGAAAAGGAGGTCCCTCTCAAATCAGAGAAGTTGCCTTTAAGGCATGTGCAAAAGGAAAAGAAAAGGAAGTTGTAAAGGAATCAAGTTATATATCAGAAGAAGAAGAAGCAAATTTTGTGAGAAGACTCCAACCATATAAATGTTACTATAAAAGACTTCGGAAGATTGTTGAATGTATTGATGTTGTTATTGATGAGTCTCCTGCAGTTCCAAAAGAAGAAAAACAAACAACAGATGAAGACGATTGTGACATATCTTATTCATCATTACTCAGGCACTTACTGGAATTTCTTTCTTTCTATAAAAATTGATGAAACGTGGTCCATGGTGGTGCTGAGGGTCGAAGCCTTCAGTGAGGGGGTTGGAGCTCCCTTCTAGTAGTGGCTGGAGAATGAGAGAAGGTTGCAACCTTCTACAGGTGGGTGCCTGCGTGCTGGTATGAGTCTGCACCAGTACAAAATTTTAAGAACTCTGGTATGGTAATCCTCCCACTGTGAAGAATTTTAGAGTTTCTGGAAGCAAATGCTTTATCAAAAATAATGATGAAAAACTTGGCAAGTTTAAACCCAGAGCAGATGAAGGAATACTTCTTGGTTACTCCTCTAGGAGTAGAGCATATAAATTTTACAATAAAAGACTTCGGAAGATTGTTGAATGTATTGATGTTGTTATTGATGAGTCTCCTGCAGCTCCAAAAGAAGAAAAACAAACAACAGATGAAGATGATTGTGACATATCTTATTCATCATTACTCTAACACTTACTAGAATTTCTTTCTTTCTATGAAAATTGATGAAACGTGGTCCATGGTGGTGCTGAGGGTCGAAGCCTTCAGTGAGGGGGTTGGAGCTCCCTTCCAGTCAATGTTTTATTAGGAAGCATGTCTGAATCAGAATTTGTTAAAGTGATGCAGCTAAATTCAGCAAAAGAAATATGGGAAAAAATCATTCAAAGCTATGAAGGAGATACAAGGGTAAAAAGTGCAAAACTCCAAATGAACTCTGGTATGGTAATCCTCCCACTGTGAAGCATTTTAGAGTTTTTGGAAGCAAATTCTTTATCAAAAATAATGATGAAAAACTTGGCAAGTTTGAACCCAGAGCAGATGAAGGAATACTTCTTGGTTACTCCTCTAGGAGTAGAGCATATAAATGTTACAATAAAAGGCTTCGGAAGATTGTTGAATGTATTGATGTTGTTATTGATGAGTCTCCTGCAACTCCAAAAGAAGAAAAACAAACAACAGATGAAGACGATTGTGACATATCTTATTCATCATTACTCTGGCACTTAAGGAGGCTTTAAAAATCCACTCGTCATATTAATTCATATTTTATTTCAAATTTACACCAAAAACATCACTGTAATCTTCTAGAGTTACAAAATCGTAATATTATTTTAGTATGTTCCTGCATACAGGGAATCAACAGGATTACTTTTATTTTCACAATATCAAATGTATGTTTGACAAAAGTCTTTATCACTATATCCCTGCTATCCACAACATCAAATATGCTCTGTTGAGCAGCATCTTCAACCACTTCCTTACCAATACAACACAATTTGAAGCCATATACATTTCCCAAAATGATAGACTAGTTCCACCTTTTCCAACACTAGCCACATACAGCTTAGCTATGTCTGGAAGGATTTCTCCACCAAGTTTCAACCAATGATCACGAGCATAAATAATTGAGCTGAGAAATGATTCATAAAAAATGCATTATCCCATCCACTGACTCAGTATTCCATATATAGTTTGACTTTCAATTTCCATGCAGTTTTCAATATCTTCTATCATGTTGTGGACCACAGTAATAACTCCATGCGATTTTTGATTTTTTGGAATTTTCACTTTCTTCTTTGAGCATGTTATTTTGTTTTCCAGCCTAACAAGCTACAAATTCCATCTTCTTAGTTTCTTCAACTGCAATTACTTTTATAGCTCCTACCTAAGATTCTTTTACAGCTCCTACCTAGCTAAGATTCTTTTATAGCTTCTACCTAATGACCACCTCCAAATGTTTATTTCTCTTTAATTTTGGGGGAGGGGGATTTTATTGGTGTATTGAATGGGGAAAGGAGACATAAGGGTATCATGGATGGGTAGAAGTGAGAGTTAATGAAATATATAATCCTAACATTAGGGAATGAGATGGGGCCTTAGGACTTGAGGGCAAAGGGGCTAGTGGGCCTAGAGATAAGGAGATAAGAGAAATTTATAGGGGAAACCCCAATAGTTGTGATAAGGGGATTAGGGGCCCTATTATCACAACCCATAAGCCCTTAACCCATAACCACTAAATTCCATATCCTTGTAACCCCCAAACCATAATCCTTTAACCCCTACACTTATAACTCATAACCCATTAAACCCTTGATGCCTTAAACCCTAAGCCACTAAACCATTAACCCCTAACTGCTAACTTAGAATCCATTAACCAACCTTAAAAGTCACGAAAATGTACCTTTTGGAAGTAGTTTTGGAAAAATACCCCCAAAAGTCATTACAATTAAACTTTTAGATGCGGTTGTTAAGTGACCACCTCTAAATGTTAAATTCTCATAATTTATATAAGGAGTATAAGTCCAGTGCCTAATATGATACTACTCCATGATAACTTTGATTAGTTTGGATGTGAATTACGTCTCATGGTCGGTAATGATCTCTCTTGGAACACCGAGCTTGGTAAAAGTATCCTCATAAATAAAATTGACAATTGGCTATTAATTTGCTAGAGTCAGCGCCTTGGCCTCGACCCATTTCGTAAAATCGTTAGTGCACACTAGAATATATTTCTTCTTTCAGGACATTGGCATGATCATGTCTACAAAATCAGGGCCCACCTTTCGAATGGTTTGACCGATACTTGGGGCTATAATGAATTTTTTTTCACTTGAACTGGCCTCCCCATTCTATAGTAGTTATCGCAGTGGTAGGTATGGGGGGTGATTAATAAAAAGGGCTTGAAGTGCCATTGCATGGGGCTTCATTTGATTCAATTCCATGTTGCTTATTCTTTTATTAAACAAATGGTACCCATGGTGAGCAGGTCTTTACCTTTTTAACTGCATGAAGAAAATGTCAAGGGAGAGGGCACCATTAGGTTTTCCCATTGAACCCTAATTCACCCAAATTCAAATTCACTCCATGTTACATTGCATTGGATTCTTGGTTGTTTTCCTCGAGCACATGATATACATAAATGGAAGATGATCAACTATTATATGATGAATGAGGAGTTTAAAATCGCCAAAAACAATAAAAGAAGAAAAGTGATGTTCTTTTGTCAACATTAATCCTTCATTGAACCTCAATTTACCCAAGTTATAATTCATTCCTTCATTTGCCATTGCATTTGATTCCTGTTTGTTTTCCTCGAGCACATGATATACATCAACAGAAGAGAATCAACTACTATATGATGAATAAGGAGTTTAAAATTTCCAGCAACAATCAAAGAATAAAAATGATGTTCTTTTGTCAACATTAATCCTTGAAGTAAAGCATATGATTCCACTTGATTGCTTGAGATTGATCCTATTCCCCATACACAAGACAATTATATTTTTCCTTTAGAACAAAGGATAACCCCTTCTACTACATTATGTTTGCTAGTTTGTGAAAATTTCTTCTCCATACTAGGTATAAAACACCTCACCATTTTTTTCTAAATGGTGGGAAAAGTTATCACAACTCAATGGAAAAAAAAACAACAAGGACAACCATCACTAGTTTTTATCTGCTAATTCAGGTTGACTCATCACTATTATTCAAGGAAAACCACGCCACCAATAATTACCTGCTAGTGGTCCATAATGGGACAAAATTTTACTCTTGCGAGATGCCTGTAGGTCATGGGCCATTGACTTGTTTCCTTACATTTGAACAAGACGAGTACAATGTGCAACTAGCTCATTCCAAACCTGATAACAGGAGTACGAGGCACAAGTATATAACTAGTCCTTGAATATTTATGTGAAGATTTTGTTTCATTTCCTCTATCTTTGAAGGATAATGACAATTTTCAAGAAGACATGGCTTCCCAAGCAGTGAAGCAGCATGCACGAACATCAACCCTCAAAATGGTAGCAGTGAAAACCCCAAACAAGACCCTTAAGAGTGTCAAGAAGGCCTTGCTGATGAAGCTTGAGCCTAAAGTTGTTGAAAATGTCGAGAAACTAAAAAACCAACTCCTGTGGAGGACATCAAAGTTGTTGAGGTTCCAGTAAAGAAATGGAAAATAAAAAAAAATGGGAAGTTAAAAAAGCAGTGCCAAAAATGTTGCCGCTCTTGAGAAGCCAACCCCTTTGAGTGAATCTGGGCCCAACAAAGGTAGAGTTTCAGGGTCTATCTTATAAAAAACTCAATTTTTTTGGTAGGGTTTAAATTTGTGTGTATGAAAATATTAGGATATGTTTATTAGAATAATTTGAGGTTTAATATTTTGTCACCATGCTATTAATTGATTTGTGTTTTATTAAGAAAATGTATCATCTTCTTGTGTTTCATATTTCTGTATATATAGAAAAATAATTAGCAACACTCTTGGTTTATAGGGTTACACATTTTTTGTGATATTTTTATCTTGTGCCAAAGTTTGTGTAAATTATCTCTATCATGCACTAGGGTTCTTACATGGTCTTCTTGCAACCTGTATCAACCACCCTCTCGAATCCTCTAGCCAAAACCCCAACTAGGATATGGGCATATATTTTTTATGGGAGTGATCATCAAACTCAACAAGATATCATAGGTTTGTCATTACTAAAATTGAAAGGACAATTTTAGTTAATCTAGGTACATGTAAAACACCATTGAGCTCAAAGATATCACCCAATGGAATTTGGAGTGAGATATATCTCAATCTTGTTGTTGCATATTTGAAATCATCATAAAAAATACACTTGTATGCTTGCCTTATACTCTTGAAGTTTGCCAAAGGCCATATGTTTGGTTGCTCCACTATCCATGTACCATCTGACATCATAAATTGCGTTGGATGAAAGAGATGAGATCATGGAGAAGTATGTCATAAGCTTGAATGGAATCTCATCCACTCTAAAAAATATTGTTTATGTTGTTATTGCTTTCCCTTCTCCTTCTTTCGAGGACACTAATAAGCATAGTTGTCAAACTCTTGACACATGAAACACTTGATATCGCCCAAGAATTTCTTACCATTGATTAGAGGAATCTAAATTCTCTTTCTCTCCTGCTGACCTATACTAGGTCCTCTATTTTTTTAGGAATTCAATATATTTATAGTGAGGGTTAGAATTTTTATCTTTCATCTCTATACCTTCAACTCACTCTAGTTTGTATCTTCTTGGATAACATCATCCCATAAATTCTCAAGAGTCAAAAGTGGAAATATTTCTTGGGCATAGGCACCTTAGACAAAAGGTTACCATGAAGATGAAAGCCCATTCAAGGCTATGTACTGAATATTCATGCTTGAGCTCTTTTCAAGTTGTTGCACATTGATCATAGAGTTTATTAATTTTTATCAAAGAAGTGGCTGCAATATCTATTTTTTTCATTTGTGTGGATATAAGCTTGATCCTTAGAAGAATATTTCAATTGATTTTCTCACCCCGATATATAGCGAAGATAGCATCAAACATCCCGTTACTGATGGTTTTGCTGATAATGTGTGGGATCCTTCATGGAGTCCAGGATGACATGCTTTGTTCTGGCTATCTTCTTTTTATTTTTATGTCAACTTTATAGATTGGTAGGTTGTTAAAATTTGGTATTTACAAATGCCAAAGATCATTCTCCTCCACCAACATCTATATTTTCACTTTCATGGTATGAAATTGGAGGGACATTATAATCTATCTTTGTATCTAAGATTGAATGTAGTCAAAATATTACTCTTGGATTACACCGTTAGAAAAAATAGATCAAGTACCTAAAGAAAAACCATCATAGGTCCATAGTGCTTTTCTGAAGCATGAATCCAAGGCATCCCACTATTGAAACCTTCCGACAACTTCCTCTCCCAAGTAGAAGTCTGGGGTTATTGGAAGGTTTCAACAAACATTCTCTTTAGCTATGATAATTCCATTGGATTAGTACGTATCTCACAAAATTTTTCCCTGAGATTATCAGTCGCTTCTCTTGTATTTTTGTGATCATTCACTTCTATTTTCATTGTGTGTGTCACTCCTTTTAGCCCCAAGTACATCACAGTACTCCAGGTTCAAGGTGTAGGATAAAGAATATAGACCAGTGGCATATGTTCCATATTTTTATGATTACGTCCCTTAGGGTGCCAGACAAAAGAGGGCCTCACTTCTTAAGAAAATGTTGAATTATTTCCAACAAAATGTCGACACCCTCCAAAATGTCACATCAATATCCCAAAGTAATAAAAATCAACAAGTGGCTCCATTATGGAGAGAAAATCTCGACTTTATGACATCAAGCCTCTTGAAGAATGGTAATTCTAATCCAAATTGTCTTTTGAAGTTTGCCACTAAAGACTGAACCATGGAAGATAATGTTGTCCTTGTTTCTACTAATTGTTTAAACATGATATAGTCAGATTCAAATCTGGTTTCTCCAACCTTTGGAGTTGAAGATTAGCAAATTGTCGGTATACTGCTTCAGCATGTTGGTGGGTAGCAATAAAAATTTGAATTTTTATTCCATTTTCACATACAATTTTCATCCCTTGAACTTCAACAACTATATATTTCATAGGAAAATTTCACCTATGAAGAAAATAGGGTCAAAAAAATATGGTTTGTTACTTTGCATGAGCATTTTATTTGATCAGCTACATGACATTTGAAGGACCAATGATCTTAATTGCTTCTGATCTTTTTAGTAGCCCAATCAATTTCCTTCTCCTCCCCTGAAGCTACTATAGCCCTCAAGAAGTATGGAACTGCAGGAGATAGAGTGTTTACCAAGGGCTTATTGGTCATATTGGTCTAACCATCAGAAATATAATGGACAAGCCATTACAACTCCAACAAGTACCAATCAGTTTTTGGACCTTTTACAACCATCCATTAAAGACCTATAATTAGAATCAGATATGCCTGGAAGGCGCCTTAGAAGCTCCACTTCCATAGTGTCTCATTCTCCATTTCCGATATTTATCAACTCTTAAATCTCCTTCTACCATACCATCCTTTGCCGGAACACCAATATGCATAGCCTTACTTGTATTAGGTTCATCTTGGGATTATCTTGCTCCACTTCAGGAGATCTCTGCTCATTTGTAATAATAGATTCTGAATTGACAAAAAATTTAGCCATTTCATTTTTTATATTGCTTTTGGACATACTTGTCCTTGTTGACATAGTGTGGGGAAAATACTTGTTTTCATATTTATGACATGGAACCACCGGCTCAATCATTTGAGAATCTTCATTGCCTCTATGTATATGCTCAATAGAATCTTTACTGAGGCTTACTATTTCATTTTTTTTTGTTGATTCAATGTTTTTCAATGTCATATATCTGAAACATAGGTCTGGTTCGATATTAGGCTGATTAGATGGGAGAGACATTGATGTTTCTGAAACATCAAACATATTTCCCAATTTCATATCTACTCCCTCACTTATTGCTTCAACACTATCAACTGTAATTTCTTCCATTCATCCTGGAGCTTCTATTATACCATCGAACATAGGACCCACTGTATTTGAATAAAGAGGTTGACATACATTGGAATATTTGGTCAAATGACTTTGTACACCTGCCCTTCCTAAAGTAAGCAACATTGTAGGGGGGTCAAGCCCCTGCTGACCAGCCATATAAAGAATTTGTCTATGCAATGTTGCTTGACTATATGGACCTATGTAGCTAGGTTCCTAGCATGAGATACTCTAAACATGAAGCACCTTTTTCGTGTTGTCCTTACCAATAAGAAATTCAAAAAATACATTCCCTAACCCTCCTTCATAAAGAGGAATCTCTACTATAGATCATGATGGAACACCAGAAGGGAAATTTTCTTCCATGATATATTGCACATACGTGTCATTAGCCAATGCAAACTGATTCATGTCAGCAAGATAAAGGTGAGTATACAGAACATCCTCCCATCCAAGATGATCCTCTTTAAGACTTGCATAGGTTTGAAGCTACCTTGTAGCCAACAACCAACAGTAATTATGTCATTCTATGTCTTTGAAATAACCAAAATCCTTTTATTCTCAATATGGGCACTACAACATTTGGCGAAAATTTTGACACTTGGTTCCGACGCTTTTGACCAAATGTCGGAAATTTCCCCAAATGTTTTCCATCCCGCCCGAAACCGTCGCTATACCAACGTTTATAGAAAAGTGTCGCAATACCGACACTTAGAAAAGTGTCGCAATTGCGACGTTTGGAGGAAGACATGGCAATTGAGACACTATGGCCCAAAGCGTCGCTATTGCGAGCACTGCCTCCAAACGTCACAAGTGCGACACAATGTTTAAGTGTCGCAATTGTGATGTTTGGAGGCCGTCGTCGCAATAGCGACGTCTTTTCTGCCATCGGTATAATGAAACTTATATGCACGCTAAATAAAAATACGAAAATTATATGCGCGCTACATAAAAATGATTTTATTGTTTCGTATCCATCGCAATAGCTACATTAACGTCTGATATCACGCGCGCATTCACCCTCCGCTCTTGTTGAACAAAATTCGCCCTCAGCATTCTCCCTCAGCTCTTGCAAAACAACATTTTCCCTCAGCTCTTGCAGAATAGCATTCGCCCTCAGCTCTTGCAAAATGGTAAGTTCTTACTGCAGGCCCTTCCTCCTATAGTAGGGTTAGCTCTATTTGGGTTTTTTTGGTCAATTCTATTGGATTGTGTTAGGCTGTATGGTTCTCTCTAGATGTCAAGAATCAAGATTCAATACCCTCTATTATCTTCATCACCCAATACAAGATTTAAATTTTCCCAAAGAAACGCTTATTAATTTGGCAGCCATTATTTCTCCCTGCTTTAAAAACCCTACATTTAAATGAAAACAAGCATTGCATTTCAACTACAAAATCTATTAGTGTTCAAATGTACATGTGTGCCTAGTACAATGTCGATGTATGCAGCGCATTACCCTCAGCTCTTGCGGAGCAACATTCGCCTGGGCATTACTTTCGGCTCTTTAGACAACACAGTCGCCCTCGACGTTCACCCTAGCTCTTGCGAGAACAACATTCGCCCTGCATTCACCCTCAGCTCTTGCAGAACAACATTCGCCCTCAGCTCTTGCAAAATGGTAAGTTCTTACTGCAGGCCCTTCCTCCTATAGTAGAGTTGACTCTATTTGGGTTTTTTTGGTCAATTCCATTGGATTGTGTTAGGCTGTAGGGTTCTCTCTAGATGTCAAGAATCAAGATTCAATACCCTCTATTATCTTCATCACCCTATACAAGATTTAAATTTTTCCCAAAGAAACGCTTATTAATTTGGCAGCCATTATTTCTCCCTGCTTTAAAAACCCTACATTTAAATGAAAACAAGCATTGCATTTCAACTACAAAAATCTATTAGTGTTAAAATGTACATGTGTGCATCACTTGTGTAGGGTATTCCTTTTCCACTTTCACATTATCCAAGAATGTGTGCAGTATAGTTCATATTTTTTGTGATTCAGATTATCTTGAAAAAGGAAAGGTAAATTATTTCCCATGGAAAAAGAAGGTTTTCCCTTTTTACTACTGGAAATGGTACAACAAAGTTCCATTTCTACCCGAAACTCCTATGAAACAGGAACCAAATAAAGGCCATGTCCTCAATGGACATCATTTGGCTTTGAAAATGGCCATTGCACCGTGTTGTTTCTTATATTACATCACGATAGTTTCTTAGGTCATTTCTTGTTTCTTGAGATGAAAAACAACCAAAGAAATTGTGAAGATCCTTTCAAGAAATAAATGACCATTTCTCAATCATATCTCAACTATTTTTTATTTTATTCGGTGGTTGCTTACTTTGAGAGAAATTTGACACTTTTATAAGGAATATAACATAAAAACACAAAATGGGAAGGAATTGATGAGGTAGATGACCTTTAGTTGTTGTCAATTAAGAATTGATAATACACGATGCATGTTGTGTACTACAAACTAGATTCCTTCCTGGAGTTAGGACACAGAGTATTGAATCAAAGTTGTAGTTTCTAACTTCTTGTATTGGTTCATCAATCTTGAAATTCGGACATTGCATGTCTTCATTGCTTCATGTTTGAATAATTTGCATCATATCGTACAATAGGAAATTAGGAATTATGATTATTATTAATTTATGGATCTGTTAAGTTACTTTTAAGTTTGCATGGTTTAGTGTGAAATTATTCTAGTGTGCCCCTAGGCCCAGGTGAAGGAATTCCAAGGACTAAGAACCCTAGTTTTTAAATGGTATTGTTTATTATACCCAAAAACCCCTCAACATCACTTCTTATTAGTTCTTAACAATAGTGTTGTAAACAATTTGAGAATTGATATAGAAAAATCTCGCACTTCTCAAGATAAAGTCCTAAAGATAAAGTGTGATACCATGTGTAATTCAATAGCCCCATTGTCACCTCACCAACCTCTTTTCACTTCGGGCTAGATCTCCTCCAACTCAAGGGGGGTTCTCCCTAGTAGATGTTAGGGATCTAATGGCCCAACCAAACCAAGTCAAGAGCCCCCTGACTCTCTATGTTTACTACTATCAATCAAAATATTGAACAATAGGGTCAGACATGCATCCTAAAGATAAAATTGCTAGGGTATTTTTGGGTAATTTGAAAGGGAAAGTCCCCAAACACATATAATCAAGGAATTATAACGTGATTTCAAACATTAAATATCAACAAAATCATCTAAAGGATATTGAAAGGAAAAAGGTGATGGAAGATAGAAAGTGCCTTACTTAAATGCTCTAAGGATTTTTCAATAGTTGCTCCAAAAGCTTCACTTCAAGGCCCTTCAAGATCATCTCCAACAATGATATACCATCAGCTTCAACAATGTTGCTCCAAAAATGTCCTCAAGGTCTTCACAACAAGTTTACTAGAAGTTGCTCCAACAATATATTCAATAAGGTCTTCATTTTCAACTCATCTCTTGTTTGGGTGCCTTAATGTGCAATGACATGTTTCCAGGACTGAATTCAATGCAAGGCATATTTGAAACTCTAACTCTGTCTTCCATTGTCTTATTAGAAATTATTTCAGTTTTCATTTTGTGTTTTCAAGTTAGATATTGTTTTCAAGTTTTTACATTTATAATTTTATTGCAATGTGGCAGACTGATCAGAGCAGTGCAGGAACAACCCCGAGACGGGATGATCATGGAAAGAGGCCAGAGGAAGAACATGTAAAGTGCCAACATTTCTCTATCTTCAGGTATTTTAGTTATTTACATAATTGAAATAATATTAATTTTGTTCAAATATGCAGACACCTAGCCATGGTACGCCTGATGATTCCCTCTTTGAGGAATAGCTTTCTTCATCCCTATCTCCAGTGTTTTTGTTGTGAAAAAAGGCACAAGATGTAAGGTCGGAATTTAATACTTTGATAGACGTGCCTCAAACACCTGAAATAGAAGAAAGGATAAAAAAACTTATGAGCCAGATAGAAACATATCAGGTAATAATAAAGAGTCAAAAGGATTTTTTTTTTTTTCTGCATGAGATGAATTGTGATAGTTTGATTTTTAATTTTTACATTGACTAAACTAACAAAAAGTTCTTTTGTATGTAGCTTTTTCTGGCACTTGCTGAATCCGGTGTTGGTGGTAGTGGGACACAAGGGCAAGATATTGCCCAACAACCCTCTCGTACACCTTCTACTCCTTTAGGTGCTAGCCAAGAAACACACCCTGCCCAAGCAGACACCCAGCCAACCGCTGAACGTGTTGGCAATGATGAGGTTGATATGGCCAACTACATTATTGCGTTTCCTGGAGCTACACGTGTCAGCTCCACAGGGACCATTAATGGCACGTTGTTGGTGAACGATGAGGGTGTCCCTATAAAGCATGTACAACTCCCAGGTAAATTTTAATATTTTAACTATTTCATGTACTTTATCTAAAACATATTTATCATGATTTTTATTTTTAAATTAATGATAATATCTTTTTTTTTTCCTATGTAGGAAACAATGAGTTCTATAGGTATCTGGAGAGCCATGCGTTGGTAATTTTTGGCCCAACCATACGCACAGGGTGGAATTCCCAGAGTTCCAACCTGAAAAAATAACTTCTAGATTATCTAGAAGCCCTTTTTGGGGTCAGCACATTTGACAGAACAATGGTGGCTCGGGTAGCCGACAAATATTTGAATTATACCAGGGACACCTATAGGACGCAATTGAAATTTAACCCTAGATATGAGCGTCCTCTCACAGTTCCAGAGAGTGAGTGGAGAGAACTCATCCATGACGGAAAAGAGAAAAGGGCAAAGAAAGAAGGAAAAATGCCAACTGGACCTGCAAGGTAAATTACAACTTTAATTCAATAGCTTTAATTTTCTCTATGTCTAAAATAAAAGTGTGCTACGTCATATCTAACTTTAATCTTTTGATGCTAGGTTTCCTAACACCTCAAAGGCAACCAAAGCTAGGATTGAAAAAAAGGGCCATCACAAGCTAGGCCAGGGAGGCTACTTGAAATTGGCCGCAAGAATTGTAATTAAGTAGCTAAACATCTTATAATTAATTGTATCGCCTTCCAACGTTTTTGTAATCCTATCAAATATGATTAAAAATACACAATCATATGTAATGTAGGGTGATGACTTCGGAACAGAAACTATAGAGGAAGATAAAAATATCACTTTCCATTTTGGCTATCAAGCCGTAGTTGAACGTCGCATAAGCTTGGGGCAGGTCCCAAGATCCAGAATGCTTGAGAAGGTAAAACATTAACCTTTCAATATGTTTGTTTTCATCCATAAATTTAATGTCTAACAAATTTGTTTAAATCAGGGGAGCAACACTACCGATGACGCAAATAACCCAGTTTTAGAGCCAAATGTAGATGATCCTCACGTGCAACCTGATCATTGTAGTAGGGACCAGGCTGACAATGCTACTATCAGTGAGGGCCGTGACGGTAATTAATTTCCACTTATAATTTTTTCTAATTATACCTTGATGGTTGTCCTTATAACTTTTTTTGTTTAAATGAAAGAGAATGTTTCCCTTGAGGATCTTACCACCAGAGAGGAAGACAGGGCAACAGTCCCAACGGCGACAACTGGTGCACCAGGTAAATAATCTCATTGCAATTTTTTTTATTAATATTACCGAACTAGTTCAATGATATTTAAAAACTGAAAAATTAAAATTTAATATTATCTATTTTTTTAGGCGATGCCCCGTCACTGGATGAGACCAGACATCGTGACTACGCAACTAGGTCAGCGACGACAACTGGTGCACCAGGTAAATAATCTCATTGCAATTTTTTTTATTAATATTACCGAACTAGTTCAATGATATTTAAAAACTGACAATTAAAATTTAATATTATCTTTTTTTGTAGGCGATGCCCCATCATTGGATGAGACCAGACATCGTGACTACGCAACTAGGTCAGCGGCGACAACTGGTGCACCAGGTAAATAATCTCATTGCAATTTTTTTATTAATATTACCGAACTAGTTCAATGATATTTAAAAACTGACAATTAAAATTTAATATTATCTTTTTTTTGTAGGCGATGCCCCGTCACTGGATGAGACCAGACATCGTGACAACGCAACTAGGTCAGCGGCGACAACTGGTGCACCAGGTAAATAATCTCATTGCAATTTTTTTTATTAATATTACCGAACTAGTTCAATGATATTTAAAAACCGACAATTAAAATTTAATATTATCTATTTTTGTAGGCGATGCCTCGTCACTGGATGAGACCAGACATCATGACTACGCAACTAGGTCAGCGGCGACAACTGGTGCACCAGGTAAATAATCTCATTGCAATTTTTTTTATTAATATTATCGAACTAGTTCAATGATATTTAAAAACTGACAATTAAAATTTAATATTATCTATTTTTGTAGGCGATGCCCCATCACTGGATGAGACCAGACATCGTGACTACGCAACTAGGTCAGCGGCGACAACTGGTGCACCAGGTAAATAATCTCATTGCAATTTTTTTTATTAATATTACCGAACTAGTTCGATGATATTTAAAAACTGACAATTAAAATTTAATATTATCTATTTTTGTAGGCGATGCCCCGTCACTGGATGAGACCAGACATCGTGACTACGCAACTAGGTCAGCATTGCGGGTCGAAAGGCACGAAACAGGAGCAGAGCACGATGATATCAATGATGTAATTAGGAGCTTTAGAAATAGGAAGAAGAAAAAGAAAATTTGATAATGTAAAATATTGTATTATTATAAGACAAACGTTACCATACTTGGAACGTTTTTTGCGTTATATAAAAAACTCATTTATCATACTATTTTTATGTCAAGCATTAATTGCAATGTTTCCTTGCGTAATTTTTGTTGAATTGTTTTTTTATTAGTTATTGAATATTTTTTTTTATGCTCATGAAAGTAAAAAATGAAATATAGATTGGGTATTGGGGAATTGAGAGTGATGTGAGGGGGGGGGGGGAGGGGCCATAAGAGTTTCCACCTTCACGTGGTTGGCCCTGTTTAGTAGAGAATAATTTATTGGAGCGATTTAATCTTGGAGCAAACCTCCCTCGATCCAGTGTAGCAACAAAAAAGTCACTATTGACTTAGTTGCTACTCTTTCAGATCGTGGGAGGCTTGTTCCAAGTTCATGTGACTCCAATAAATTGTTCTTGAAACGAAGAGGAGCTTATTCAGGTATGTTTTGAAATTTTCAACATATGTTCTAACATTATCATAAGAATGCATCTTAGAGTAAAAAACACTACATCAATTACTTGTATTTATTGTATAGATAATGATGGATTTTGATTGACTTGGCAGTGTAGGTACAAATCCTCTTGCATTATGAGCAATACAACTTGTCAACCAGGGTCATGTCCATGATATTCTTGCTTGTGCACTTGACCAGGTTCGTAATGTCACATTTTGTAAGTTCCTTTACAGTTCATAATTCAATATTAAGCTTGCTCATGATTATTATCTAGGTTTTTTGTATGTGTATTTTCATCTATTTGATTGTAAGCAACTCTGCATGTTTCCTATTGTTCACTATGATTTCTCCCATTACCACTCCCAAGATGAATCTGACTTTATTGTTACATAGGTTACTTTATTGTTACTATGATTTCTCCATTTACGATTTCATAGGTTACATCATGTAAAGTTGTCAATCTCAGGTTGGTGATGAGATTTAGTTCTCCAGATTTGGGGCTTTTCTGATATTTTCTCCCTCATGTCATTCCTACATCACCTCGTTGTTTGAGCATGCCAATTGTCTACCACTTGTACCAATTGGCACATGTCAATCCCTGAGTGGTGCAACATTTCACCTATTTTCAGTGAGAGTTTAGGGTTTCTCTAACATAGCTTCAGAAATCCGATTCAGTGCCTGCTTGAATATTGTCACATAATACTCATGGTTTGGATTGATGAGCATGTTCTGAATGGTTTTTTGATTCATAAGAACCACCCATATAGTCATCTTGAGATATTTCAGAAGTTTTCTCGGGTTTCCTTTTTCACCGTTTCTAGTGGGTGGGATGGTGTGGGGTGATCCATCAATACTGGTGCTCTTGCAGTAGGGAATTTGTTTTTGGGGATATAAAGGAGCATTTGATGTAGATATCCCATTGGATGCATTCATAGATGGGCACGAGAGGTCAAGAATTTAAATTAAAAATATGCAACCTCTAGCATGGCAACCCGAAGGCCGCGAGAGACACTGGTTAAAGATTGTTTTGTGCTGGCCTTAATATAGTCGTGATTTCTTTCTATTATCTTAATGCAAATATATAGTCCGGTATCATTAAAATGAGGATTGTGGTTGTATTTCTCTTTGGTTGTTTCTCTCTTAATGCTCCAGAAGTTTCCAAAAGTTGCGATAGTTGTTTAGTTTGCCCGTTACAACTTAAAAGTGGTTTTTAGCAATGGGAGTCATGTTTTTTAAGGTTCATACTAATATGAAGATCTTGTAATTCTATATTCAACATAAGAGAAGATGGCCTCTGCTTTGGGCAGTATGACAAAAATTGCCACATCTACCTCATTGGGTAACAATGGAAAGGGGAAGAAGTTGGGTGCAATGTTTGATAATTATGGTAGACAATTGTCGTCTCTTTCAGTTTTTTCACCCATTTCCTTTAATCGCTCAAGCAGAAGAGGGACTCTGAGATTACGCGAAAAAGAGAAGGAAGTTAATACAAGAGCTATGGAAAAAGAGTTGTACTTCAACAAGGATGGCTCAGTGACAAAAAAATTGTAGGTCAGAGAAAAAATTATGTTTAAAGGAAGGTCACCTGCACGTGAAACTTCACTGCGGTGGATCTTTCCTTGTCCACTTATATTCGATTTTAATGTTTCATTTTAATTTTTCATGGAGGGTTGTTTTGGCATATGGTATGGCATTCAATTGCACACTTACTGAAAGCATTGTCAATTTGTCTTGCAGGCGGTGTGAACAAAATTTCTGATCTTGTTGGAGTCACCCTTGGGGCGAAGGGCAAAATGTTGTCTTGGAGAGAAAGCATGGTTCTCCGAAAATAGTTAATGATGGTGTGACAGTAGCTAAGGAGGTAATTTGTAGATGTGTGCTCTGGTTTTATTTTTAACGTTGTATTAGTTTCCCCTCTTAAATGTCTTAGATTTGGTAGGCATAATTTGAAAACTCAAAGGTGAAAGGAAACATATTTGTTACCCAGTGGTCTACTTGGCCTATGGACTAGCCACATTAGAGTAATGCATAAAGCTTTTCACAAAAATAAAAGGAAAGGGTTGTGGCTGAGTCAAATTTTATTGTTATTGACAGTGTAATGAAATGTATCTCAATGCTATGGTTTTGGCCTTTTTATTGGTTGAATTAGAGGACCCAGTTGAAAATATTGGGGCCAAGTAGGTCGGTTTTCCTTTTTGCTGATGGTTTGGTGTATCTAATTGAATTAGTTGCCTAAGGTATTTTTGGTTGCAAACTCCTTTTCATTTTTCATACAGTATTGGCCTTGTGGAATACATTTGATTGTGTGGTATTGTTAGATCTACAACATTTGTAGTTGTTTAGTATTATGGCCGAGGTGCACTTTTATTATGGAAATAGTTGATGCAATATTGTCATTTAATCCTTACTGCAGGGTAGCATGTTGAGAAGTTTCTTGTGAAACATTTGGTATTCAAATGACACTTGATCCTATACAGCATCATGCACTTGACTTCAAAATTCATATTCAAAGTGTGCCAGACAATTCTTGCAAAATTTCAAATATTTATGTTGTTTTAAACCATTATCTTTTTCATGTATAGGATGCTGAAAATGTGAAAAAGACTTTGGTATGAAACCAACTCATGAATAATTTCCAGCAAAACAACCACTTCCAAGACATGATTTAGAAGTAGAACATATGTACTTATGAAGCATAGAAAGATATCCTTGATGCATTGTCAATGTTTGGCTAGGGTTATTTTTGGAGAAAATAACTCCTTATTCCTAGAATAGTGATCTTCAATACAAGTAAATGCCAGAGAAGAGAGATCATCGTATGACGCAACAAAACTGAAATTGGACCCCCAAGGAGAGCTGGTGTGTCTACAATCACTCTGTCAGCATTTTCCCTTGGTGTACCCTGTTCTTTTCCTCCAGCCTGAGTCTTAATTGACTTCTTCTTTCTTCGGGTTTATTTATCAAATTCATAGAATTTGATAAATAAATACTATCCACAATGGTTGGACTTTAATTTATATTCCCGACTTTATATTATCTCCAAGCATTATAACCAATGTTTAAATTTCAACACTTTGTATTTATACTCCACGTTTCTTTTTAAATAAATAACTTGTAATGAACTTTCAGCTCTATATTTCACCACCCAGCCTTACAACAATCACGCTCCAGACTTATGCTAGTTATCCTCCAATCATTTAATTAAACAATTTCATTATACTCCGGCCCCACCTATATATATCAATAACCAATCAAACACTCGTATTGTACCTGGCTATCCTCCGCACACCTTAGTTAACCTCCGAGAAAGTTCAACGTGCGACCACCGTTCGATGGCCCTTCTCCAAATCAACGACTCTTGGCAATTTTGCTCAGCTTCCAACGTCGGGCTTTAACGTGCGATGGCACGGGTTAAGCGGTGGTTTTTCGGGGGTCACTTCGCCACGTGTCGCATTCCCTATGGAATCGCTTGCGAATAGGAAATACCACCTACTTCGCAAAAGCGGTGCGATATGGGCAACCTTCTTTTGTGATTCCGTTCGTGGTTTTGGTACAGGGCTTGACCACGAGTGCAAGTCTGGTTCCGCTATCCTTTTGTTTTTTAACTCATGTCCAATCCTCAGGTCAGGTTTCGAAAGCACAACAATCTTGTCTCTTTATTAAGCGGGATTTTTATATTTGAACAGTGTTCACAACCTCGGTTCTCTACACAGACCTCGCCTTCGGGTGGGGTGAGTTCACAGGGTTATCCAACAATTTACGGGAATTCAAAGATAGAAGAATGGAATTATTAGTACCCAATCGCCTCAAAGTTAAACAATTCTTCACAATTAGAAGTTCGAGATAATTCAATGGCAACTAAGCTTGGAAATCATTTAACTGGAAACAATTGTTCACACACAAAGTTTTATTGCAGAAATCCCCTCTCTACTCTCCTCTTCCCTCTCTACTTTTTTTCATCCAAGGAATTACAATTTATATACATAAAATATGGCTCTTCGGTTCCTCTGAGAGGATCGTTCTAGAAATCAAAAGGTCTAATTATAATAATTAAACTAACTGAAACTGTTCGACTCCTACAACTCTAACTAGTCTAAGTAATACAGTCAGCTGAGGTATTGACACCTAGCTGTTACAACTCAAATGTTTTCGAACCCTCCTAGCCACAACATGTGGACAAAACCTCCTACATTGTTGGCTAGTGCCTAATGCCCTTGCGTCATCATGTGACATAAACCTATTAACAAAAGAGAACAGGGAATGATTATTAATTATGGCATACTAAGTTGTCAGTGATTTTGACTATTTGTCTTTAACATGTAAAAATGTTAAATTCCAAACTTACATCATCATGGTTTGGCCTCATGAGCTTGACTAATTGTCCACCATGCTCATAATTTCATTGTTGTATTCATATCTATAAACAACGTTTCAAATAATAATAATAAAGTTCTATAAGAAAAATCTAGACCTCCATGCTGCTGCTCCCTGTGAGACAAAGTCAAAATTGCATTACACAATCTGACACATAAGAATATCCTATATCCCCGTGGTATGTCTCCAAACTCTTATAATAGTGTCTTCAAGACTTATGTTGACATTGCCAATGAGATATTTAAGCAATGAAAGATGGAGCCTTCTTCATTGTTGTATATGTAACAATCTTTTATTAATATAAAGATTGATGGTTTTGTCTTTCCGAAAATGAAATGTAAAAATAATTTATTGTGGTCAATTGAAAAGTTTTTTTTTAAAGCTTTTCATTATGGAAGGGCGACATAGATATATGCCCTTCTAATTGAAATTCGGACCTTCCCTTCAAATTTGATCACTGTGTGGGACCTTAACAAACAATAAAACTATTCCACCGTGCGTTTTATAAAACATATAACAAAACCTTTGTCAAAACTTCAAACGAACCCTTTAGCCGTGGGTATTTCATCACGAATTGATCATTTTACCATGTACCTTCTTCTAGAGGAATATTCTTCCACTTGATTAGGTACTTCATAATGGTCATATGTCAAAGAGATACATAATGTTTATCTATAACTTTTTGTGGTTCAAGAATCAACTTTCATTCTTCATCTAATTTTGGAAGTTCTATTTACATTGGCATATTTTTTCCCAAAACCTTTTTTAGGCAAGATACATGAAAAAACTTATGAATGCAAGAAGGAAAATATAACTTCTATACCACTTGTGCAATCCTATGAATAATTATTTAGGGCCATAACAGTTTTGCAGTGTGGAAAAAGTCGGCAAAAAGTCTCGACTTTTTGAAAAAATCTCGATTTTTTCCCGGAGCCGAATTTACTGGCTGACTTTTTGCTGACTTTTTCATCCTTGAAAAAGTCGCGATTTTATCCTCGAAGTCCCGAATTTTTTCCGAATTTTTTGAAAAAATCTTGAGTGAGGTAGTTTCTTTAATAATTTTTTAATTTTTTTTGAAAAAATCAAGATTTTTTCCAAAAATGAATATTTTTGTATTTTTTTAGTTTTGCCGAGTTTTTGTCGACTTTTTCAAAAAACTCCCGGCTTTATCGAGTATTTCAACTTTTGGACCCTTGCCGATTTAATCCCGACTTCGACTTTTTCCACATTGCATTTTTGAGCTAATTCTTTATTCTTATTTTTCTTGAATGAAGATTGCTTATAATGCTATAACCTAAAAAATACCCAGTTACCCTCCTCAAATTATCTTTCACTTCAATGTTGTTCCCCTTGTTGTTTTATCATGTTTCATGTCATTTGAAGGTTTTCGATAATAATTTTCAAAGTTTCTTTAGTATTTTCCATATGTTACTCTGTTTCCTATACTTTGGACTTATCTTGCAAAAAGTATGAGATACTAGGAGTTGGATATCCATAAAGGGCCTTAAATGGGAAAATTTTAGTAGATGTGTGATAGGTAGTATGATAGTATCATATTACCATTCTTCCTTGAGGAACCCACTTCATCCATTAAGATTTCTTTTCTAAAGAGTAACATTGTATATAACCTTAAAAACATTTGTTAACTATTTTTGTTTGACCATTTGATTGTGTTTGATATGTAGAACTCATGGCAGCTATTGTTTCTCCACTCATATTAAATAATTATTTCCAAAAGTTTCTTGTTACTATTACTTTAGGAAAACCATGAAGACTATGAATTTCTTTCACGGACACTTCCGCCACTTGGCTTGTTGTTTATGTACTTTGAGCTCTACAAAAAAAATCTACAAAATTTGTCTATATAAATGACCACAAAAATGTAATACTTACTTTTATATTTCAGTAACCCTGTAATAAAGTCTATTGATATATCTTCTAGTCTTTGAATATGTATGTGGAATGGTTGAAGTAACCCTAGAGATTTTACTATCTCTCTTTTATTTATTATGCAAACTCGACCTTCTCTTACAAAATTTTGAATATCTTTCTTCATTCCTTCCAAAAATATATTTTTTGATCCTTTGAGATGTTTTAAGGAACCCTGCGTCCTACCATCAGAGAGACATGGGACTCCCTTAATATTTGTTTATTCAAATATGCTTGCGTTCATAAAAATATTCTACATTTGCACCAAAGTATATCTCTCTTTCACTCCCAATGCTCCATAGAGTTCATCCCATCCTTTATAAATTTTAGTTTTTGTTTAGTACCATTGTCATTTTTCCATTATGGCAAGCTTCTTCTAGCCACCTAGGAATAGAAAATGTAATTGGATATAAATTTGAGGCCTCTTCTATTTTAGAAAGAGCATCATGTACCAAATTTTCCTTACCCTTTTTGCAGATTATCTCAAAATTAAAAATTTGCATTTTTTCTCCTCATTTTTGTTAATCTTCCAATGAAATCCATAGCTTCAAAAAATACTTTATGCTATCATGGTATATCTTGACTTTAAAGTACCTCCCAATGATATACTATCCCCATTTTTTATTGCATGTAATATTGCTTCCATTTATTTTTCATACGTATATTTCACCAAATATTTTCTTTGAATTCCTTGCTTTTAAAATCCAATGATATCCCTTATTGTGTTAATGTTACATAAATTCCTTGTCCTAGTGCCTCACACTCTACTATGAATTTTTTACCAAAATTAGGTGCAACCGATGTTGGTGTAGAAGACATGGCATCCATTAAAAGAGAGAATGCCAAAGTAGCCTCATCATTCCATATAAATGATATTTTATTCAAGAGATATGTGAGTGGACTTGAAATGCATGCATAATTCTTAAAAAATGATCAATAATATCATGTAAGTCTAAAAAATCTTCTAAGAACCTTTATTTTCTTAGGAATAGGTCATTTTGTAATAGCTTGCATCTTTTGAGGCTCCAACTTCACTCCTTCCTTTAAAACAATATGAACCAAATACTTGAATTCTTATTTCCCAAAAGCACATTTGGATATTTTTACATAAAAATGATTGTTCTCAATAATTTATATAACTTTTCCACATGTTTACTAGTGTGGTATTACCATGATTTATTATAAATATGTGTATTATCAAAGAAAACGAACACAAATTTTATAAGATGGGATCAAACAAAATTGTTCTTAAGTCGAGCCCGCCAGACTTCAAATGGCGATAAACCATAATTCAAACCAAATTCGCGTTCCAAAATAGCCTACCGACGTCGGCCAATTTTGTGACGCGAAAACCAAATGAATTCTGCCCTAATCTTTTTCGGGTCCGAAGTTGGGCTAGCGTACGGAGGGAGAGTTGTGACGCGAATTTCTTATCAAATTCGCCCTAATCTTTTTCAGGTCTAGATTTCCACTGCGCGAGCGGCCCAAAAAAAGATCCGCTCCTATCCCTCTATGATGAAACCATCGTACATGCTGACGTCATCAATCAAAACCCGCCACCCTTTTGACTTTGTAAATAAAACAAATTGTGTCTGCGTCATTTTCATTGTTTCGTGCGCTAGCCAGTCTTCCATGCAACAAAATTCAAAAACCAACTGTTAACGCTTGCTGACCATTACCTTGCTGAAGAGAATTGAAGCCAAGTATTTCAGGGTTCTTCTGTCATAACCAACGCCTGTTTAAACACATTTCATTTCCCGTAAACAGGTATTTATTCCAATTCCCCGCTAAAATCTGTAAAAAATCCTAGTTTTAGTTTTAATTCTACACTAAGGTTTGAAAATAAGTTCAGTTTGGTCTTTTTCGTTCCCAGAACTGCAATTATATTCCCAAAACTGGTAATTGTGCCCCTTTTCCATAAAAACCCCAAAATTCCATTTCTGAATCCACAAGAACCAGAAATGGAAGTTCCTGTCGCTCTGAATGTCGTGCCCATCAATGCCCCTCACAAGGACTTGGATTATTTGCCTTTAGCCGATATGGATTTTCAAATTAAGGACTTGCTTCTCAGTGAGAATCCTCTTCGAATATTTTGCTGCTGTAGAGACAATTATTTGAATGGTTATGACATATTTGGACTTTGGGAATCAAATCTTCCTATGTACCTTCTCCCCTCAGTCCATATTTTTCCTGAGTTAATCCATTATTGCTACGCAAATTATGATCCCAACCAACGAGTAGTTTTATCCCCAAGTCAAAATGTCCTTTTCCCAATAACTTCTCAGTCCATAAATGAAATGCTACAATTCCAACCTGGTCAAGCTCTCACTCCCCTGTCCATGGCTAAATTACTTGAGAAATCTACTAATTTATCCCATGAAGAGTTAAACCGCCTATGCCAAACCTTCATGTTACCAAAGCAACAGCCTAAAAACCATCCCCCTTATGGTTATAATTTCTTTACTGATGAGGGTAGAGTTATTTTAAACATGATATCTTCCATAATGGGCTTCAATACTAGTGAGTATGTTGATCACTTAACCCTAGTATTGTTATCCATTTTTACCCCTGGACAGCCTCCTGCTGTCAAGTACGATTTTGCATCTTATATTGCTGACAAAATCCATGATCAGTTCATGATATTTGAGAATGAGAGAGTATTTAAGTATTCTTCTATCATATATCATCTCATGATTTACTTTCAGTCAGAAAATTTCCCTTTTTATGTTAAGAAAATTGATGCCAAAGGGAATCCTAGGTCAGTCATCTTTTGGTCTGCCATTACTCACAATTCCTCTGATTCTCCTTATTCCTATAATGAGTTTGTCGACCTTTTTGTTCATCCTGCAACTACCTTGTTGACAAGATTCTCTCCTCCTAGAATTAACAATGAAATCAAGAAAATCCTTCAGCTCTCAAAGCAGTACAAGATAGGTGACTGGTACCTATATCAAAACTACACAGAGATCAGGATATATGGATGTGAATTATGCTCATTCAAAATGCCCAAGTATGTCCCAATGAGACTCTTTGCATTAGAATATTTCAGGCAGATGAATAATTCAGATATAATTCAATTTTGCAATGCAAAGAAAAAGGCTCAACTCAGGATCAAGAGCCAATTAGGTCCCTTCATTTGTAACTCTAGGGAAGCTAGAAAGGAAGCCAAAAGGATTTTAGAATACTATCTCAGACTACAAAAGAGTTTCTACTGGGTGCCTTATGATCCAAACAACTTTATCTGTGATAGAAGAATGAAAAATAAACTGTCACCATACATCCATCAAAGAATCCCAGAAATACAACAATATGCTAATATGGATGAATGGACAGAAGGGACATTGGTTGAAAAAGATAGTGAGTAGGTCAATGTTGAAAATGTAATGAAAGATCTTGAAAAGATACTTGACCTAGAATCTTTTGGACAGGTGCAGGGATCTTCTTCAGCCAGGACTTTACAACAAAATTTGCAGGAGATTAGTACAGTAGCAGTAGAATCTAAAGGAAAAGAAAAGGACCCTGATATACACATAATTGAAAAATTCATAATTACTGAGAAACCAGAGACTTCTAAAGAACAAGGTCAAGGACAAATTCCTCCTACTCAGATCAATGAGCCATAAATTTCTATTTTACAAACTCCTCTGAATATAGAAAAGGGAAAAAAGAGAGAGGCTGAAACAACTACTCCTATTGGTGACTCTTCTGAACAGCAAGATGTTAAAAGGAAAAAATTAACTCCCCTTCCAGAAGATGAATCATTTCAGGAAATCGTTGACAGCCAAGGAAGAGAAGACAGTCAACAAACAGGTACAGGTAGTGGGACATCCACTAATTTTCAAAAATAGGAAATACAGAGGCAAAAAAGTGCAGAAATATCTTCTTTCAAACCTCCAATAAAAATTTCCTGGGACATCAAAAGAACATTCATCAATATAAAGGCCAGGAACGATCCGCTTAGACTTCAAGTGTACAACCAATATTTGAAGATGGCTCCGAAAAATCAAGAAAGATTGATGTCAGCTTATGACATCCAACAGGGTAAGATGTTAATGATTCATTTGAAGCCCAAGGTGCAGCAGCCTCAGACAGCTGCAGATTACGTTAGGACTAATTTTGAAGTCTTAGCAAAGGATATCCATCCTTTAGATCAAATTGAGCTACACAATAAAATAGGTGAGATGATTTATTCTACTCTGACAGATAAATCAATGATGACCCATAAGTTGTAGGATTCTTTGGATAATACTAATACACAGTTGCAGCTTGAAAAAGCCTCCTCCTAGGCTAAGGATAATAGAATCAAAAATTTAGAGGAAATAATCATTGGTTTGGGTCATAATCCTAAAGATGTGAAAGGTATTGAAGCTTTGATCAAGAGAAAAGATGATGATATTGTAGCTCTGAGAAAACAATTAAAGTTATCGGCCTCAAGACATCCACAGACTGCAGAAATCATCAAACAAAATTCTGAGGAAGAACTAATGGATTTGCTCTTAAAATTGAATGAGCAACTTACTGCAACTAAAAAAGAGCTTGAGAATGCATTAAAAGATAAGCAGGCAAATATTCTAGTATCTACAGCAGGAGTAGTGACAGGTACAGCAACAATAGGTCAACCAACAGAATTGTCACAGAGCAACACTGCAAATTTGAACACTGATGAATTAACAAAGTCAATGGAAGATATGAACATTCAGGCCATAGAGTTTCAAAAAACAAAGGAACAATTGGCCACTCTAGAACATAAATATTATCTTTCAAAAATGAGTGTTGCTGATAAAACAAGAGAAGTGAACAAATTAGAAAAAATAGTCAAAGCATTGGAAAAGGATCTCACATTGGAGAAACCTTTAAAAGAAATAAATGAAATTCTTTGGGATAATATCATTCAATCAATAAAGGATGTTTGGTCCTCAATTCAAATAATGGATGAACATAATAACTTAGTTAAGTTGGCTCTGGATGAGATTGAGAGATCAAGACAAGAGTTGGGAAATATGCCAGATGAGGCCAATAGACTTATACATTTTTTGAATACTCAGACTAAGAATCAACTTGCAGAAATTGGTATTCAGGATAGGACCGGAACAATTCTGGAAATAAAGAAAGTTTTTACTAAAAGAACTCTGGTACAAAATTTAGAACGAAGGTGCTCAGATATACAAGAATAAATCATTGCCTTCAGAGAAAGATTGAATATTTTGTTAAATAGAGGATTGCCCAGTCCTATAGCTGCAGAAGAGAAGCTAATGGACCTTGATAGTTATGTTGAAAAATTGGACAAATATGCTGATAATCAAGCTAGTTCTTCAACCAGTTCATCAACAGCAGCATTGCCTACAAGGAAAAACCTTCATGACAGATTGGAGAATTTATTTTATCTTGAGCATGAAGTAAATCATTTGTTCCCAAATCAGCCTAATTTCTTCAGATTAACTGAGGCTGATGAAACACTAAGAAAGTTGCAAAGGACCAGAGTGCCAGAAGTTCAATGGTGGGAAGAAATGATGGAACTTTTGTAAAAAAATATCCTTACATGAATTTTTGCCTATTTACCACAGTATATCATGATAAAAAGGATAAAAGGATGAACAAAGGTCAAAGAGTATCAAAGCAGTTAAAGAGTATCAGTGAAACGAAATAATCAACGTAGAATTACTGAAGAGGACAACAACAAGCCAAGATATAGGGCCTACCTCCATCACATTCTTAAAAGAAGGAAACAGCACAACATCAGTTATCATGTTTCTTATCTATGAGACCATCTATCTCTATATTGTTGTAAAATACTTATTAGTTATCCTAGATAATATCTCAATTTGTTATGAGATATTTTGTATAAATACTCCATCAATTGGAGTAGTAAGTGTGGATTCATATACTTTGCAGTAACATTGACTTTTTTGGAATAAAGTGCTGTTGGAGAAATTTCTTTGTGGCTTGCTGGATGATGAATTGATGCTAGAGACTTTTTACAGGATTCATGTGTCAAACTACGGATCAATAAGTCATTTCTATCCTGTGTTTTAAGTTTTTATATCTGTTTATTATATCACTGTGTTTCATTTCTGAATAATTAATGAAAATGAGTAAATCAGAAGGTACTTAAGTGTAATCTAGTTTTAATCATTATTATTCTAAATGTTTTCTTCTAAACTAGTTATAAATAGTGAATTCTTAATTGCTCCTGTTTTACTAGTTTAAGCATTTTGATTATTTAGTAAAGAATACTTAAATTCTCTTTATTGATAATCACTCATTTTTCTCTCTTTGAATGTGTTGAAAGATTCTTAATTTCCTTTCATCCATTTTAAATCCATTTCATTCTTTTAAGATTTTTAATTGTTTCCATGTTTGACTATCTTGCCCTGTAAAACCATCTTTCATTGATAAACTTAATCCAGTGAAGCCATTTTTTTTTACTCCATTGCCCAATTGCCTGAATTACTCAATCTTGCCCTTAGCTATCGAATTCCACCACCCAAATTCAAATAAAACCGCTGGACTTTATAACTAGCCAAAATTTTCTAAAACAAAGCTAAATTTTATAGAGAGAGCCCTCTCTGGGTACAGATTGGCTAGATTCTGTACCTAAAAGATTGGTTTGTGGTTACCTCGGACCCCTTTCCTCTTTCAAAAACTTCAAGGAAAATCTGAGTGATAACATAGTGGCGACTCCGCTGGGGACCTGAATAATTTCATTGTTACTATTGTTTATTTTATAAACTACAGACAGAGCCTGAAGATTAGCCAGGTAGCCTTTGAAACTGCTTTTGCTTTGCAATTGCAGAAGTAAATAAATGTCGACGTCCAAAACGTCAGACCACATTGTGTCGGATTGCATCGGAATTGGAACAATGGATGTCGGTACTCTATCTATTGCTTTACTATTCTACATACTGCTATTTCATTTTCTTATAGATGCGTTGGGCATATTTGGATGCTTTCTCAGATTTGTCGATAATCTCCATGTGGACCGTTACTGGGTTTTATATCATGTCCCTGTATGTGACATGGGGTATTTTTCTATCATTGTCCGGGGTGGGACTTCCACTTTTCTGGATGGATATTTGGGTTCCAATCTTCAGATGTGAAAATGTAATGACTTCATGGACTGTTTTACTTCATATAATATATTCAAAATAGCATTTTTTCTCTTCTGAAAAAAAAATGATTAATGTTTATCATTCTGCCTTCAAAACTAGCGATGCTGGTCTATGTTGCCGGTTTATTGATATGGTCTGATGGTCTTTTTATATTTTGGACATATCACACTCCTCACATGATTAGCGTTTTTCTCTGTTCAAGGATTTTGGGTACTTTAATTTGTATTTGGAACAATGGACGTCGGTACTTTATCTGTTGCTTTACTATTCTACATACTACTATTTCACTTTCTTATAGATGCCTCGGGCATATTTGGATGCTTTCTCAGATTGTCGATAATCTCCATGTGGACCGTTACTAGGTTTTATATCATGTCCCTGTATGTGACATGGGGTATTTTTCTATCATTGTCTGGGGTGGGACTTCCACTTTTCTGGATGGATATTTGGGTTCCAATCTTCAGATGTGAAAATGTAATGACTTCATGGATTGTTTTACTTCATATAATATATTCAAAACAACGTTTTTCCTCTTTCAAAGTTTCATTTTTTTTTTTTAAATTGAACCTTCTGTCGCTATATCGACGCCTTGTAAGCGTCGGAATTGCAACAGATTAGAAACATCGGAAGAGCAACAGTATAAAAACATCGGACGAGCGATGTTCAAAATGTCAGACCACATTTCGTCGGAATTGCGACAGTTTACAAACGTCGGAAGAGCGACGTCCAAAATGTCGGACCACATTTCGTCGGAATTGTGACAGTTTACAACCGTCGGAAGAGCGACGTCCAAAACGTCAGACCACATTGCGTTGGAATTGTGACAGTTTACAAACGTCGGAAGAGGGACATTCAAAACGTCGAACCACATTTCCTCGTAATTGTGACAGTTTACAGAAGTCGGAAGAGCGACGTTCAAAATGTCAGACCACATTTCGTCGGAAGTGCGACAGTTTACAAAGGTCGGAAGTGCAACGGATTGGGAAACGTCGGAAGAGTGACGCTTGTTTGGAAGCGACGGAAAAAGTGTCGATAGTGCGACACTTTTTAATTGTGTCAAAATTGCGACGGTATGGTAAACCACGTGTTTCCCGCCCTCGAACTGCCGCTCTTGCGACGACTATGTGTCGGAATAGCGACGAATTGGCCGTCGGAATTTTCACCAAATTTTCTAGTGGGGGGTCCATTGGTGAGGTATCTAACTGATTATCATCTTTACAGTTGCCAATTATATCATTTCCTTCAACTTCAATGACGAAATATGTGACAAAACTATTCATAAAGGTCTCATCATTCCCTACTCTAGAAGCCATGTTTTGTAATTTGAGCTCCAGATGGAATGCTAAAGGATGCATAATCCCAACAAGAGCAATAGAATCCAAATAATGAAGCATAATTTGAAACTTTTCAATGACACTTTTGACATTCCTTTTGGAAATGCAGAGTCAAGGATATAAAGAACAAGAGGTTGAGGTTTTTCAGATTTTTCTCTGGTAATGTTGGAATCTCCACTTACTGTTGTTTTGTGCTAAATAAATTTATCTAAAGCATCATGTACTTCACTCTCACACAAGTTCAGGGTCGTAGGGCAGTAAACCGTAATACTGATTAAAGATGACCTAAAATGCAGCAGAAAACTTTTTCCATTGCCTCACAATTTATCAGTGCTTGCTGCATTGAATCACCCTGAGATATTGGAATCCCTGTGCATGTATCAACACTTGTGGCATCAGCCACAGGTTTTGTAGCTCTAGTTTTCAGTAAAGATGGAGAAATTTCATTTTCTGATATTTCTCTTGGCATTTTATTTTTTGGGGATATTTCATTATCCTTTTTTAAACTGGATTAATGCTCATCAAAATCCCGATCCCCATAAGACAATTGTGAAATTTGTGACACACGATAATAACTCAGAGACTGATTCTAGATGCAAAGGAGATGGATACATAATCCAGAATGAGACACCTACTACAAGAGGTGAATCCTTCAGTATCATTAAGTGTACCAATGAACCAGAAATCGCTTCTAGTAGTAACTATTCCACTTAGGGGAGCAGATCTGATCCATCTATATCAGAAGGTTTAACAAAGGCTCAAGATGAGGTATAAAACACAGACATAAGTGGTTACAAAGGGCTTCCGTCAAATGAAAGTGTTGACCGACATGATGAAGGTTTGATTATTTCTGTCAGTAGTATTTATTCTTCACATGTAAAGGAAGGCAGCTCAATAAGAGCCCAACTGGAAACTTCTCACAAATTCACATTTGAGTCTCAAGTTAAAGCTAGAGATACAATATCACTGACTTTAAAAGAAGATGGCTGCCATGGTCAAAATTGAGGACAATGAAGCAGGAACTTCAAATGATTAATGTTAACTCAAAAAATTTTGACTGACAGCAGGAAAGCGGAAGACTCCTACATTACATCTCTTGACAAAACTAAGAAAGAAATCACTTACATACCATGGGACAGCATACATGGTAAAGAAATAAGTATATTTTCAATAGATGTTTCAGAGTTGGAGGTTGTGGACATGAAAAGATGCACCAAGGAAGGCCAAGAAAGAGCCAAAGTTGAATTAGATGATGTCCATGGTAGTTCACCAGTAAGTGATAAAAGTCAGACACAAATACAAATTCAGCTTCAGGGTATGATTCAGAGGATGCCAAAATAGAGAGGGAGGAGCAAATGGCTGTAGAGGTAGCAACTGTTGAAGCTGCTATAGCTACACTAAAATAACGAGAGGAATTTGTGAAGAAAATGGAAACAAATAAAGAGAGATAAGAGAGATCAGAGAATTTGTAAGGTACCTATTTTCCAACCAATTCCCAACCTTTGAACAAGGTTAGGAGTTGATGATGTTGAAGCTTCAATCAAATTCTTCCAGAAATTTAATCCTCTTTTGACTTGCATGTTGGGTGACCTTAACCCATTCCTTTATTTATTTCAAGGAGGTATACTTATGAAATAAAATATTCTGCCAAATCCCTTTGTTCATGAGTAATTTCCCACCCCCTTTAGCGGTTAAGGCTTTGGATAAGTGCAAAACATTTTTTATTTTCCATCTCCCTAGATCCTTTGGATTTGAAGCAACCTCCCAGCTAATAAGAGTTATTCTTCCCTGCCCTTTACTCCTTGCATATACCTGAAGATGATCTGCCTTGTGTCTCTTATGATTTTTTTGGGGATGTTGCCTAACTAAAGCCAATACCACTGGAATTCAGTTCGGGACACTTCTGATGAACACTATCCTATGACCCATTGAGATCCATTTGTGATTCCAGTGCACCATATTGCCCATAATTTTGTATATTAACCATGTCTAGTCCCTATACCTGTAATTTTCTAGCTTAAAATGAAAATCCAAGGAGATTTTGTGCTCAAAGTTCTTCATAGTGAAAGGGAGGAAACCAAGGATCATTTTCCTTTGGGCTTGATTGAAACAATTGAATCTGATGGAGGAATTTATAAGGTTTATCTCCATTCCTATTGTGCCCCAAAATAGGTTAAGGACACCTCCATGGTTTTTTTCCTTTGCCACTGTGACATTCCCAGATGAAAGGAGGTCATCCACAAACATTAGGTGGGTGATGATTGTTCCTTTGTCAACCTTCACTCCATTTCTGTCTTCCCCTCTTAACCTTTTCTTGATTAACATACTGAGCCATTCTACTACTAGAACCACCAAAGGGGGCAAGAGGGGGAAGATCTGCCTTAGACCTCTTGAAGGGTGAATGAAATCGATGGCTATTCCATTGATTAAAGCCACATACACAACTGAATTGAAGCATGCTTCCATCCAAACAATGAGTGAATGAGAGAATTGTACTTGTATGAGGATTAAACATATATACATCCAACTTCTTTGATTGAATACTTTGGTGCGATATATTTTATTGACCTTGGGCCCTGCTTTGATAATTTGAAATGCCTCTTGCACTGTTGCTATTGCATCCTGGATGTCTTGATCTCTAAGGAACCCAATTTGTTCCTCTAAGATTGCTTTGGATAGAATTGGCTTCAGTCTTGAAGAAATGGTTCTTGCAATTGTATTATATATGCAAGTGCATAGAGAACTTGACCTGTATTGGCTAAAGTAAGTTAGGTTATTTTCCTTGGTAACTGTAACTATGAATGTTGATTTGAAAGCTTGCAAGATACTCCTATTTATTCTTGATTCCTCTATGACTTCAATGACGTATTTTCATAAAAGCTCCCAAAACCCTCTAAAGAATCTCGTTGGTAACACATCTAGTTCTAACCTCTTCTCATTCTGTAGGTCCTTGACAATTTGTGTTATTTTTTTCTTGTGTATTGGTCAGCACATTTCCTTGTTCATATCCTTGTATTCTTCTAGAGAATACCATGGGCATTAATATCCTATCATGAATTGTTTCCTTTGGAGGTTGGGTCTATATCTTTTGCATGTATGAGGGTGTAGAGTTGCTAATGTCTTCAAATGTTTCGCAAATTTCCCTTCTATTGTTAGATTTATTCAAATGTAATTGTATGCTCTCCTTGGTTTGGTTTGGTTTGGTTTTGTTATTAGGAATTGTTCCTATCTCCTCTCTACCTTTAACCAAACTTCCATTCTCTTCATTCTCCATTTAGCCTCTTCCCGAGATAGAAGGTGATTCCTTCTAGCTTACATTTCTTCCAGATTCTCAATCTACTATGGAAGAAAATACCCATCCTTTGTCTCCACTTGTATATGCTCTATCTTTCCTTTCATTGTCCTCAGTTGATCATAAATCTTTCAAAACGTACTGCATACACATTCCCATATTATATTTGTTGATCTTAGGTACCTTTCAAAATTTCCATGGGGTGTCCATCCTCCGTATCGAAGGGGACACAAATTCTTCTGATGAGATCTTTTTTCAAGGAATTTGAGCCAGATTGGGTTAAATTTGAGGTGTGATGGAGTCTTCCTATTCTTGTTTACCACCTCTAGAATAATTATGGACTTGTCTGAGGCCCCACAACCATGGTGGAGGGACTCTCCCACCTAGTTGAGAAGAGCATTCTTCACTGGGAATTTGCCCATTCTTTCTCCTATGTAGTCTTTCCCAGATGTTTAGTGTGTCCATGTGGGGGGGAAGGCCAATTAATTCAACACATAAAACAAAATCTTCAGGCAGTGTTTGAAAATTTAGGCGAGATAATTTCATACCTTTAACCCTCATTTTTCTCTGTTATTTAGAATCAGATTCAATATCCACCAAATACAGTCTAACAAGATTCTATCTTTGATATCCTACCAAAAATGTCATCGTTTTCTCCAATAGTCCATATATATTTAGAGAATATAAATGTTTTTTGAATTCTTTTCAGAATGCTATAGCTATCACGGCGTTATCTGATTTGAGGTTGCTTACCTTCTGAAAGTCTTGTCTCCAACTAGTCATTGGTCCACCCAATTGTCCTTGGGTTCTAGTGAATTCAAACCTGACATTCCGAAAAATTATTCCTTAAGATAACTTTCTATCTTTCTCCTGATCTTGCTTCTTCAATAAAAATTATTGATGGTTTATGTACATATATTATCCTTCTCAAGGAATTTTCTTACAGGTAGTTCCCAATGGGTTCTTATAGGTAGTACACATGCCCTTGTTATTGGTGGAGAATAATATCATTGGGGTGGAGCTTGGGGAGTTTCTCTTTCTGTAAGTGCCCCAAAAATAGTAAGTTGTATGCTTTATTGTACCTCCTATTTTGTTTGTGTAGTGTTTGATTTCCTCCCTATAGGTTTCCTACCTCTGTCTTGTGGTAATTCCTCTCCTAGCACATTTTCTTTAACCTAGGATGACCCATTACTACTTTTTATTTTTTGGATCTAGTGAGGCAATTGTGGCTTGAATGGGTTTGCCATAAGGAGGGTTTAAATTACTCGGGAGGGGTGAGTTCCACCTATCTCTACTTCCTTTTGGCCTCTATTACAAGGATCTCTCCTTCTATATGAACTTGAGGTTTTTTTCATTGAAATCTCGAGGATATTTCTAGGGTCTTTGTTCGCATTTGAAGTGTAGTGAGAGATTTCCTAGTTATATTTTTGAGCTAAAGAGTTTTCTAGTCTTTAAGTGTACACTCTAAATCTTATTATAGTCTCTCTAGTATCTACTAATTTTTCGGAAGCCTTTATTGGATCCTTTATACAACCAACATTGTAGCTTGAGGCTTGCATTGGGCCTTTTCCTTGTCCCTTTCAGCATCAAGATCTAGGACCATTTTACTAGGGCTAGGAGATATGGAGATTCAAAAGAGATAAAGAGGTTGTATCACTTACTTGGCTCTTTCATTTCCTTTCTACCATATTCCTCCTCCCTTTTCCTTATGACCAGTGCGTGGGGCCATGTATATGGGATATGCCCATGTTCTCTACACATCCAACCTTGGGAAGTTGATGTAGTCTAGCATCTACTAGTGAGAGCCTTTTTGGAGCTCAGATTTAACGTAATGCCCTTTAGGAGCCTCTCATATAAATTGACCTCTACGTAGATCTTGGATACTATGGTTTTTTCCATTACTAATATCTTCTTGTCAATTTTGAGCAAGGTATCTAACTTGTTTCCAATTCTCTTCAGTATCTCCAAACTCCAATATTCAAGCAAGTGTGGGAGTTTTATCTACATTACCAGCTTGAAGATTTGTTCTTAGACAAGGTCAAAACTAGGCTTCCAATCTCTGATATACAAACAAGAAACATGATCAAAGGTCCTCCCTTGTGAATTCTGTCTTTATCTTTCTTTATTTTAAAAGGGAATGTTGGAAAACCTCTTCATGATCATAGATGGAGCTTGGGTGTGTATCCAAGGCTTTTTTCCTTTGGTGGTCGGGAGTTGAGACCCATCCTTGGAGTGTTTTCATTGCCATTTTTCCGCTGTTGAACTTCCCCATAAATGCTCTCTTTGAGTATTTCATCACTGTTTTCACCACCAATCTCTCCTCTAGCTCTAGTTGCATCTCTCTCTTTTTAAAACACACTTAGGTTTTTTCTTCCCCTTTTGTTTTTCCTTGTTTTCAAAATCTTCAAGGGTCCATGATCCCTTTCTTTTGTCTCTTCTGTTGTGTGCATCACCTCCTCTATAAAGTGAACACCAAGTACCCTATATTCTCTCTCGTAGTGAGGATGGCGAAAATATTAGTTGGCAGCAAATCTTGTATTAGAGCCTCCCGATCCTTTTCTCCAAGTTCATCTCCCAATAGTGTGGCAACATTTATTTGGCAAGTTGCAAATGCCATATCTTTGTCAATTTTTTCACCTCCTTTGTGATGATTATTCTCTACATGGGGTTCGATGTAGATTTTGTTGCCATCCCCCACTTTGGTTGTGGAATTCCTTATCCAATAGTAAATCTGTGTTATGGGTAAGAATCCATTCATAACGTAACTTAATCAAATATCCTATCCAAAATGGCCCTAATAAGGATTTTTTCGATTCTGAAATTTCTTTGGTGCTATCTTCACTCACAAACAAGGAGCTTACAGACCTTTTTACTATTAGTTATTATAGGCTTCTTTTATGTCCTTTTCAGTGATGCCACAGAATACACAACAATTAGTTATTTATGGAAGCTATAGGGCCAAGAATGTTATAAATATTCCACAACATTGTCTACTAAAATGATTATAAATATTTCTAATGGAAATATGGGACCAAAAGTTTACTAAATAATTTTCATGCAACAACTTATGCAACTGCTTGAAGTTTGAGTTTTCATAAGAGATGTCAAATAATTTGTTTGATAATTCTTGCACATCAGTCTTTGCAAGCACACTAGAATATTTGTGGCCTTGTTTTGCTAGAAAAATTGGGGAAATATTTTATGAAATTGATTTTTTTTCCTACTTGTTCAATTTGGTTGTGATTGTTCTCACAAGGTTGCATAACTTACATAATATCATATTATTTTTGATGTCCTCATTATGTAAAAATCTCACTTTGACATCATTGTCTCACTTACGTATCCATAAACTTAATTTTGAATATTATTTGAAGTTGAACCGACCTTGTCCAACAACTGCATTCATGGATCGACTCTTACTGTATATAAAGGTTGGTAGTGTAGATTCAAACATTATAAAACTTATAATATAGATTTTTAGCAATGAAAAGCCAAACTAGATCACCCAGTTGAGTCTTTGGGAATATTTTTCATCGACACTATTTTGAATTGTTTGATGGTATATTCAAAATCAATTTTCTCACTTACATGTTGGGACTTGGCATTGCAAAGCGAAAGAAACAGAAAATTACAAAGTTGAAATTTGAATCGGACAAAGCAGAAGCTTTGGTATGCCAATACTTTAACTATCTGCATTTTCTTGTTTATGATGGTTATTTTGGTTTAAAGGTTATGTTGTAAGAAATATGTTTAATTGCTTATGCATGGATATTTGTAACATTTTCAGACTATTATTAAGTTTTGTGCAACCAGATCCAGAAAATGGACCTTCAAACAAGAAGCTCGCAGCTGAGTCTGAAGGTTACTTTGAAGCCATGTCTCTATATTGAGATATCAGGCAAATATTTGATTGATTGTAAATAGGATCGCCTGCCTTGGTTGATGCAAGTTCGTTTCTCTTCACTGAAATGATGAACCCGTAATGTGGGATTTGTTTAGGTGCATATTTTTTTTGTATAACATCAGTATCCATATTCATATATTGTAGCCATGGTTTGAATTCTCAATTACTTTTGTAAGTCTAAGCCATGCATTCAATGCTCTTCTACTCATTTGGCATTTATTGCTCCCAAGAAGTATGCACCTGAAGGTGACATACTGTCAAATTTATTGATGACTCATTTTTTGTATTAGTCCACAACAATTTCTCCTTTTGTAGATTGGTGGTGCTTACTTTTGAAATTTTGTCTCTTGTAACTCGTGGATGCTTCATTCACCGTTTTAAACATGACTGCCAATATAGAGACATAATACTTTATAAGGGAATGCCACATGCATGTATGGCAGGGGAAACTCCACTATCTATTTCTTCCCTCCTGCCACAATCAAACATTCTTCCCAAGAGTCTGGAGTTTAATCTCTTCTAGGCTTCCTCAACTGTTGAGGGAACTTGCTGCTCCTTTCTTTAACCTATGAGAACATGCTTGTTGCCCCTCCTTTCTTCCCCGACTAATTCGTTGTCATGCTTCCTCTGATATCGGGCCTCAATATTTGGGGCGATAGATTACAAAACACAACCCCATTGTTAGGAATCCAAAGCAAAAGGGCTTTACCCCTTAGGTATGAATCCAAAATTTTCCTTGCACTTAATGCAATTCCATAAGTAAATTCCACCTTATTTACTTTTTCTCTATCTTTCTTTGACACACTTCCTCAAAGGGGAATCAATGGGAAATTTCTGTTATTTTTTTCACCATCTCCTCTCCCTTCACCACTTCTTCCACCATGATTTTTATGATCATACCTTCCCCAAGGCGATGAATGAGATTCCATCATAAGAATATAGGAGAGTAAGAAATAGAACAAATAAGAGTTTTGAGTGTTGTTGTGCTATCAAAAACTCTGTTCTGAGTCCCTCCCTTCAAATCTGTTTTCCGAAGTTATTTTTCAGTGTTGTTCTACCAAACATGTCTACCCTAAGATGTTCTCATTTATGCCGTTCAAATCTGATTTTCAAAGTATGAAACTGAAAAATAAGATGATTTGGGGTTTCAAGTACTTTTGTAGAGAGCCAGGGGGGTGGGGGGCAGAATTTGATAAGTAGGGGCGGAAGCCCTCCTCAAATTCTAGTTGGTGTGGGGAGGCCATGTGGACACACTCTATCTGTTCCCTCCAAAATCAGAAAGGTATTTTACAACTTTATTTTTGATTTTATGCATAAATTTTTTTTCTTGTTCATCAATGCTCTATCCTACAGATCCTGATGTGAATCAATAAATCCGCATTTCTAATACAAATTGGAAACATGTTTTCCATCCTAGGATGGTGATTCCAAAGGTGGTAAACTGTTTAGGATTCATTGTGTATTTTAAATATTTCATTGTCATTAAAATAATTATTATATTTATGCTTAACATGCTTTTAAAGTATAATCTATCTAGTAGAAATGAAACTTCTATTATGTATGCTATGATAAACTAAGTCACAAATGGAGGCTGGAACCTAGAAATCAATCTAATATTCTCTCTACAATATTTCCAAGTAAATTTGTTCTCAAAATTGCATTCTTGAAAGTATCTCATGTGGTTGACTATCTCCAAACTAGGTGACATATTGATCTTATGTTATATGCACTTTTCTTGAAGTCAAAATTTATGGGACTTGTTCTGTTCATGTTCACAGGTTCTGCTTATGGGTGCAAGTCATGATCAGTTGAAAAAAGTTAAACATGTTGTTCAATATGCAGTGTTTGCAGCTTACCATCTAGCCCTTGAGTCCTATTTCCTTGTAGATGAATGTGCCACCTTTCCTGAAATTCCCTTGAAATTACCAATATTTTTTTCATTTCCAGAAAAACAATTAAGTTTAGATAGAGCTATTTCTATGATACCCAGCTCCGTTGTTCCTATTCTAGAACAAAACCAAACGGGAGAAATGAAAAACCTGAAAATGTATAAGAGAATGTCAACTGTCTTTGCGTTAGTAGATGACCCTCTGATTGATAACAATAAATGAGAGTCCAAACCACCTCTTACTAGTGGAGTGATGCGGCCACCTATGTCAGATGTTACTAGTAAAACTAGCCCTGATGGAACTAGTCTTGTTCAAATGTAAATTATTTTTAAGAAATATTTAATAGGAGATGCATGTGCTCAAGTTACAGGGGTACAGTGGAATACATATCCATATAAACATAGACCTTCATTGCCAACTACTCCTTCAGGTGATTTATCTAGATTTTTATCTTCAATAAAGGCATATTCAAATGAAATTATATCTCATGTGGGTCCAGGTTCTTATGGGGCAGTCACGTCATATTTGGAACTTCAAGATAATGAATCAAAATATTCAGATCTGGAAAATGGTTTCACTATTTCTATTTCATCCAAGGTTAATCTTAATTATCAAATAACAATAGAGGAGCTATCTAGAAAGGTGGCATGGGAGAATCAAGGAGTAGCAGAAAAGGAAATAAAGTCCAAGGTTTTCCTGGATAAGCAACTTTTAGGGTACAGAAACCAGCAACAGGTTTTCTCTAAAGAAGACTTTCCACCTTTTCCTTCTGATCATCAAAGTATATTAGTTTTGTTATCGAGTCACTATGTGTTGAAGGGCACAGTTTGTGGGCATTCACAACTCTTTCACATCAAGTATTATGGAAATTTTGGCAAGCCACTAGGAAGGTACCTCTGGGATGATTTGTTTGACCAGGTAGATTTTTTTTTCATGTTTTTTTCTTCTTCTATAGTTTTCAAGAAGTTTTTTTCTTCATGTCTATTTCTTCTTACGTATTTTTCTCTTGTTATCTTGTAGAATTTACATTTACACAATAATAATTGGAAAATTTTGATGTAACAAAATACCAAAAACATGTAGAATTCCCGTTGTCATTTCTGTAATGAACCCTCAGAAGCACATGTTCTTTGCTACACACACCGTTAGGGCAGCTTCATGATATTGGTAAGATAGTTACCTTTATTGTTGACATTACTCGGTGAACATGAAGGAAAAATATGGATGTGGCATAGGTGCTTAAAATGTGCACGAAAATATGGAGTTCTAGAAGCAACCTGATAAACCCCACCTTGCCTATCTGATGCTGCATGGGGTTTATCCTTTGGAAAATTCCTAGAGCTTTTTTTTCTAATGATGTTGTAGCAAGTAGTGTTTTCAGTTGTGGTCATTCATTACATTGAGGCTGCAGGCTACCATAACAACCAAGGTGCCAACCCAACAAGTGTGATGCTCTAGGGATCCAAACACCCTCCAGGCCATAACCAATTCATCTCATCGTTTTGTCCAAAAACCAAGTGGCACACCCTTCTCCGAGATGGACAATCCCTTTGCAGTGCCCACCTTCCATGGTTCACCAACCGGTTGCTAGAATTGTTGTTTATTCTAGATTCTGAGCACGAGACTCACCAACAATAATCCCCAGTCAGTCTAGAACCCAAGTATAGGGTTCACCAACTGGTTGCCATAACCATGAATCATTGAATAATCCACTTGCTTGCCTGACTAGGTTACCAACTCCCCCCTTTTATAAACATATCTCTCCTTTATTTAATATTATAACATTACTTTTTCATTAGGACACCTTTACTAGTCGTGGAGTCATCAGCCCCACATACTCTTTTTTCTAGGTCCGCTTATAGCCATTATGTATTTATTAATATGAATAAAGTAAACTTATTTACCATATCAAGCTTTCTAGTCTCATAGCATAAAAAGCACATACACACATCGGCCCCAATATTTAAATACACATACACATGGGCATATTGCCCTAGAAGCAACTCCCGACTCACCAGCCTAATTAATTATGTCCCGGCCCACCAACCTAATAATCTCACATGTACATGGTGAATACAACATAGGGGTTGAATAGGGGATGTTACATCCTCCCCCCTTATTTATGCATTGTCCTCGGTGCATTTATTATATACACAATCCAGAACTGCTACTGCATAGGGACGTTCTCCTCCATGCATTCATCCTCACAATCGGTATGTTGCAAGTCCACTGTTCATATCCTAGATCAATGTATTTATTCGAGGAAATCCTAAATTCCTTGTGCAGGAATAGTGTTAGGTCCCTATATCACTAGTATAGTCCCTTATTATTGTTAGTGTAACCCCCTTATTGTTATTATTGTACCCTTGTAACCCCCATTTTGTTATTATTGTGCCCTTAAATTATTATTGTTAGGTCGGCTAGGATTACATCGTGGCCCACTAGGATTACATTATGGCCCCATGGACTCCTATATATAGAAAGGAGGTTTTGTAAATTGTATCATCCAAGAATTGTTCATTTATGTAATGTATTGGAGGTTGCCCCTCGAAGTGGCTTATTTCTAAGGCGTTGATATCTCTTTTCTTCTATTTTTGGAGCTGGTTACACAACATTTGGTATCAGAGCTTTGGATTCTAGGGTTTCGCTGCTCCAAACAGGTCATCGTGGCATTTTCGCTATAACTTTTTTTTCTACGAAGTTTCAGAAGCTGAAATTTTTAGGGTGCGAAGCTGAAATCCTGAGGAAGATTGTCTAAAAATTTCAGAGCTTGGTTCGCAATATTTTCGGAGATATCATCTGTGGAAGTTAGGCCTTTTTTCAAGCTCCTAAACAGGTCATCGTGGCATTTTCGCTATAAAAATTTTTCTACGAAGGTTCAGAATCGGAAATTCGTATGGTACGAAGCTGAAAGCCTAAGGAAAGTTGTCAAAAAATTTCAGAGATTGGTTCACAACATTTTTGGAGATATGATCTGTGGAAGGTAGTGCGTTTTCAGGCTCCTGAATTTCATCTCAAAGAGGTGATCGTGGGAAAAGTTCAATAACTCTCTCTCTGGAGATTGGATTGGAGTGCCGTCAAAATTGGTCACAAGTACACAGCCTGTAGTTTCTTGGATATCAATTTTAGAGACAAAGAACAAAACAGTGACACGTGGCAAGTCGTACAAGTTCACTCTACTGAACCAGTCCAAAATTAGGTCATTGTGGGAGATTGGACACAAATTTGTCTTGGAGAATCCAAATCAGGTCAGACTTGTGGCATTTGAAAGAAGATTCAGAGGGCTACTACAGGGCTGAATTTGAGATATCGAAGATTTTCAATTACGGAGATAATTCAATTTCAATATCGAGCTCCTAAAAGCTAGTAAAAGGTGTGTATTTTTTTTTCCGAATTACATAAGTCTTGTTTGAAGAATCAAGTTGAATTGATTCCAAGGGCAACTTGTAGAATAGATATCAATATTGGATTTTAAAATGGCCCCTAAAAAGAATTCAACACCCATTAAGCCTTCAGAAGGCTCTACTATGACTCATGAAGATGAAGAATTGCAACACGATCTATCAAAATTACAAGAGCAAATGCAACAGTTTTCACTCTCGCAAAGAGCAAAAAAAAATGAAATGGAAGTTTTGAATAAAGGCATGGAAGTGAAGATGGATGGTTTGAAGAAAGGCATGGAAGCTAAAATGGATGGTGTGGAAGCTAAGATGGATGGCGTGGAAGCTAAGATGGATGACATGAAAGACAACATGGAAAACATGAAGAGTGATCTAAAAGCATACATGGAAGGCTTGATGACAAGCTTAAAACCAAAAATGATTCCTAATGGCGGAAATATAGGAGAAGAACCTCCTGATGAGAACAAAATAAATGTTAATCATAATTCCATAAACTCGAATGTTGGCGGGAAGAACCACCATATTCCAAAAATGGATATGAGGAAGTTTGATGGAAAGGATCCTGTAACATGGATACTACAGATGGAGCAATATTTTGATCTCCATAACGTGCAAAACAGACAAAAGGTACGCATTGCAACTTTACATTTAGAACAAAATACATTTGTATGGTATCAATGGCTTAAAATGTTAGTGAATATTCACAAAACCTCCTTTCTATATATAGGAGTCCATGGGGCCATAATGGTTCTTCCCGCCAACATTTGAGTGAAGTATGAATATTTTTTTTAAAATGTTAGTGATTTTCATGCTAATTTTGAAACGTGTTGATGCAGCATCAACTTTTTTTTTTAGAGCGGTGATTTTCATGCTAATTTTGAAACGTATTGATGCAGCATCAACCTTTTTTTTTAGAGTGGTGATTTTCATGTTGGTAATAAAACACAAAACTTAGATTAAAAATTATATATAAAAACAATATAAAAAACCAATAAAAATGTAAAAAAAACAAAATTAACTCGTACAAAATAAAAAATTTAAACAAAAATAAATAAATAAAACGAAAAAAAAACAAAAATATTCAAAAATTATATCAAAAGAAATGACAAAATTTGAAAAAAAACACATAATTTAAAGAAAAAAACAAAAATTATCAAAAAAAAATAAAAAAAAAATAAAAAAAAACATCAAAAACATTTTTTTCTGAGTTATTAAAAAAATCCATATAATTAAAAAAAATAATTTAAAATAGAAAATTTAAAAATAATTTAAATTACAAAATTAAAATTTAGATAAAAAAATAAAATACAAGAAAGAAAAAATTAAATTTAAAAATTAAAATTAAAATAATAATAATAATAAGAAAACAAAAATACAAATTTTAAAATTAACAAAAAAAAAACAAATTAAAAAAAAAACAAATTAAAAAAAAAACAAAATTTAAAATTGAAAAAGAAAATTAAAATAAAAGAATTATAATAAAAAAAACTATCCTTAAAAAACAAAAAAAATGAAAAAAAGCCACGTGCAAATAATTAAAAAACAAAAATCCATAAATTTGTCGTTTTTTCTTAAATGAAACAATTTATAAATTTTAAAAATGAAAAACGAAATAAACTAAAAGATTTTAAAAGAAAATTAAATTTAATTAAAATTTAATAAATTTAATGAATAAATTTTTAATTTTTAAAAATAATTAATCTAAAATATTAAATTTCAAAACAAAATTTCAAAAAAAAATTAAAACAAATTAAATTTAAAATAAAAAATTTGAATTAAAAAAATAATAATGTTAAATTTTTTGAATTTAAAAAAAAATAAAAAAATCAAATTAAAAAAAAAATATTAGAAATTAAAAAAAATAAAAAAATAAAAGAATTTTTTGATCGTGGTGGCGCCGCCAGTCGGCCTCCCGCCCAGGTGGTGGCGAAGGCCGGCCGCTAGGTGGGCGGGGAGCTGCAACCCCCCGCCCGCCCAACGGCCGGCCTCTGCCGCCACCTGGGCGGCAGGTCGATTCCGGGAATCGCCCTCCCGCGGCGGGAGGCCAATTCCGGGAATTGCCCTCCCGCGGCGAGAGGCTGATTCTGGGAATTGCCCTCAGGCCGATTCCTATAATTGCCCTACCGCCGATTCCGGGAATCGCCCTCCCGCCACGGGAGGCTGATTCCGGGAATCAGCCTCCTGCAGCGGGAGGGCAATTCTCGGAATCGGCCTCCTGCCTAGCAGCCGGCCTCCGCCGTCACCTGGGCAGGAGGCCGATTGGCGGCGCCTCCACAATCAAAAAATTCTTTTTTATTTTTAATTTTTTTAATTTTTAATATATATATTTTTTTAATTTGATTTTTTAAAATTTTTTTTTTAATTCAAAAAAATTAAAATTATTTTTTTTTCAATTTAATTTTTATATTTGAAATTTTTTTTTTAATTTTTTTTTTGTTTTTTTTTTTAATTTTGTTTTTTTTTTTAATTTTATTCATTTTTTTGTTTTTATTTTTATTTTTTCTAAATTTTGTTAATAATTTTTATTAAATTTTGTATTTTTTTTTATTTAATTGATTTTTTTTTTTTTAATTTTTTTTATTATTATTAAATTTTATGTTTAGTTTTTTTATTTAATTTTTTAAATTTTAGTAAATTTAGTATTTTTATTTTATTTATTTATTTAAATTTAATATTTTTTTTTAATTTTTAATTTTTTTATTATTATTTTTTTTAATTACATAAAATTTTTTATATATTTTTTATTTTAATTAAAATTGTGTATTTAAAATTAGATTTTTTTTTAAGTTAAACTTAATATTTTCAAATTAATTTGTTTTTTATTTTATTTTTTATTTAATATATTTTATTTAATTTATTTTTTTCAATTTTTCAATTTTAATTGATTTTTAAAATTTTTTAACTTTCTATTTTAACAATGGTTTTTTTTTTCTTTATATTTAAAATTTATTTGTTTATTCATTTATTTATTAAAATTTAATATATATATATATTTTTTTAATTTAATTTGTTATTTTAATATTAACATTTTTTTTTAATTTAATAAAATCTAATATATATATTTTTAATTTAAGTTCATATATATATTTTATTTTTTATAATTTAAATTTAATATATTTTTTAAAATCTATTTGTTTTTTTAATATATATTTCTTTAAATTTAATATTTTTATTGTATTTTTTTTTATTTTTTATTTTTAATTAATTTTTCATTTTTTTACTTTTAATTTCAATAATGTTTGTTTTTTTTTTTTAATATATTTCTTAAAATTTAATATATTTCTTTAAATTTAATTTTTTTTTGAAATTTAATAAACTTTTTCTTTTTCTTTTTTAAATTTAATTTCTATATTTTATTTTTTATAATTTCTTTCTTTTTTTAACTTGTTTTTCTTTTTAATTTAATATTTTTATTTTGCTTTTATTTTTATTTTTTTATTTCTATATATTTTGAAATTTTAATCTTTAAATTTTTTTTAATTTTTAATTTTTAATTTTTTTCTTAAATTTTAGGTTTTTTAATGTTTGAATTAAAAATTTTATTTTGTTTTTATTTTTTATTTTTTTATTCCTATATATTTTTAAATTTTAAGCTTTAAAATGTTTTTATTTTTTAAATTTATTTTTTTTCTTAAATTTTAGGTTTTTTTTAATGTTTGAATTTAAAAAATTAAAAAATGTTATTTCTATTTTTAAAAATGTCAAAAATATGACACAATTTTTTTTTTTTTGTTATTCCAGCATCAACTGGTTTTGTTTTGAGGGTGTTTTTTCAATCCTTTTTTCAAGAAACAATTTTGTTTTTAGCATAATTTTATAAAATGTTGAAATTTGACCTTCAAAAAAACCAAGTGCGTTCTGGAATACACTTTTTTTGTTTTTGGGGTGTTTTTTCATGTTTTTTGAGTCTTTTTGGGCTAGAGTTCCCGTTTTGAGGTCAGGTTACCTATTTCATCGGTAACAGTGTTGCACAGATCTTATTTTATTACCGACAAAGATCTCCACGGTTTTCAGGCATGGCAGCAGAAACACAGATGTTTTGCTTGTTTTATAAAATATTGTCGAGAATTTAATTTTTAAGATATAATTTTTAAAATTCTAATTCTTTAAAGGGTACTAGCTCAATGGAAGAGCACCTACTTTACAAGCAGGAGGTTGGTGGTTCGATTCCATCATGCCCTGATATTCATAGGGAATGGCGACGATCAATTTTTAGTGGCAGATGCTCTTTTTACCATCACCAATGAGCTTATGGTGACATTCTTCGACCCTCACCAAAATATGAAATGGTGACGCTCAATGAATGCCACCATATATATGCATAAATAGTGACGACCATGAAAGATCCATCACCATAAATCATTATTGTTGATATGAAATGGTAGGGTCACTGTTTTTCATTATAATCATTATTCGTGACAGACCTTGATGTCACCAATGAAATTATCATGAAATTTATTGACCCTCACCAAATATGAAATGGTGACGATCAATGAATGTCGGCATATATATGTAGCAATAGTGATGGCCATTAAAGGTCCATCACAAAAAATCATTGTTGTTCATATGAAATGGTGACGGTCACTGCCCGTCATTATAATCAATATTCATAACGAACCTTGAATGTCACCTCAACACATAATTTTGGCGACACCACCTTTGGTGACGTTCAGTTTTTTGGTGATGGATGCTATTGTCCGTCACCATTGCTCATATGAAATGGTGATGGTCACTATCTGTCATTATAAATCATTATTGGTGATGGACCTTAAATGTCACCACAACACCTATACTTTCGGTGACGCCACCTTTGGTGACGTTCAATTTTTTGTGATGAAGGCTCTTTTGACCCTCGCCAATGAGCTTATGGCGAAATTTTTCGCCCCTCACCAATGTCCTTTTTTCTTGTAGTGAATACTAAAGATGATACTATAGAATTCTGAGGAAATGTTGTGTATTAACAAATGTGGAAATTAAAAATAAAGAATCAAATCCATGGTATGGAATGGCGAGAAAATTTTAAGAGGAAAATATAAAATTTCCAGGTATGTAAATATTATGGTTAGGCTTTGTGAAGTAGTTTGTGAAAATAAAATACAAAGTAGTAGTAAGAGTAGAGCATAGTTAGTGAGCATGGTGTATGTCACATCTATTGTTACAGGGGTTAATTTGGGTTAGCTCTTTTTCTTTGATACATAGCATACCTCATAGGGTAGTTGTCGTCTCTAGAAAGGAATGACAAGATATACAAAGAGAATTATCTAACGCAAAGGAGAAAATTATTTACAATGAATACATTGGAACTGGAAATTCGGAGTCCCAAAAAATATCAATTATCGTGATACTATAAAGTATGACTAACATTGGCATTCAATAGGTAAAGAGAACGAGAGTTATAAGTAGGTAACACAATTAAAAAAAAATAGAGAACCATGGATATGGTGGTATTCAGCCAGATCTGTCCCCATTAATTATCGAAGTACCGAAATTTGTGGCTGAGTACGTTATAACCCTAAATTTTAGTGTTGTCTGTAACAATTTCCTTTGGGAGTTGTAAGTTTAGAAATACTAGATCAAACATGGAACTAGTAATGATGTAAAATAGAAAAATGTATTACGACCAAACACTTTCCCAATTTGATAATTCAACATGTACAGAGGAGGACTTCCTTTTTATTCATTCCTATACCAAAGAAAGTGAGAAATGGGATAACTATTTTCTTTTTTTGGTAGCTATCGAAACATAAGTATATATAAGTAAGTTGTAGAATTAATATAAGTAATTACACCAATATACATTGCAGTAAAACAATGAAGGAAGTAATGATATCATTCCCGTAGCTTGCATCAACTTTAAACATTAAAGGAACAACATCATTTAATAAAATATAATGATTATATACACTCGAGATAGTAGAAATTTGGATATTTTTATATTGTATAAAAATAATTAAGATGAGTGTTGGAAGCCAAACAAAACAAGAATTTATAGTTCATAATATACAACAAGTGTTATCAATAACAATTATACAACTATGAAGCCCACATGGTGTAGAGCCATTGGTGATGGGGTGCATTGTTAAGGCACTCTGTCTGCAAGGTCACCGGTTCGAACCCATGGGTGATTAGTATTAGTCTAAACTACCAAAAAAAAAACAAATTATACAACTATTCATGTTACATGCCTACCATAAAAATATTGAGGAGTAATTTCATTAGTCCAAAACCATGTTGGAGAGGTAGAATAAGTATGGACTGCATCCATAACCAAGAGCAATGCTCTTGCATAAACTTGGAATGAAACATAAACACATAATCATGATAACTTAACTATATTTATTAGAAATAGAGTACAGTCTAAGATGGAAGGGAAGGGCGAACCAACCTGGAACAATGAGGCAACATATTTACATGAACAAAAGTCTATCCAGTGGAGCGCACAATAATTTACAGTAGGAAAGTAGGACACACCTTCAAAAAACGTAGAATATTGGAGTTACTGTGTCAATCAGAAGTAGGAATAATCTATTAAAAATAAAATGCTAAGGGAGTAATTTAATTAGTACCTAGATATGAGAGTGATACCGAGACAAGGATGCACATGTTCGAGGTGTGCTATTTCAATGTTGTCTAAGCCTATAAAGGAGTGAAAATTCCTGTGAAAATTAAATTACATAATTATGTATCTCATTAAATTGTGGAGTACTCTAAATCTTAACTAAAAATTCAAAGAATACTTCAAATATTATCGGAAAGAAGATAGAAAATACCCCCTCTAAATATTTAGCTCATGGTATTGAGGAGTACACACTTCACATACTCATCATAAGAATTAGGTTCAGCCAGCAATCGGTAGCTCTTTCAGCTGATACAAGTCTAGGCAAGTGAAATAATCGGAAAGGAATATATAGATATAAAGACACTGCTAACTTACTGGTCGAACTCGAACCATAAGAAATGTACATGCAATAGGAATAGAAGAATATTGTAAATGTCATCAAAGAAAGGAAAAATATGTTCCCTAAGAACGTTTGGTTGGTTGTTACATTAGATCGGCAAACCACTTGAAGGGTGGTAATTTTAGAAGCCATATATAAGGTGTATTCATGAACCATTATTATGGCACCATAAATTTGTTAATCAATGGGGGAAGTTGGAAAAACTGAGGGAATTTCATAGCAAATACTCGCACCCTAATATTTTTTATATAACAAACTGGGTAAACCATATATAATAGTGTGTAGGAGGAAATTTTGTCACAACGTAAGCTTATCCATCTGTCGAAATTCTAATAATAATGGCCATGTGCCTCAAATTCCAAAGGGAGTCTACTATGCTAAAGGAAAATTCAGAAAATTTTTGATGAAAAGAGAAATTGAAACCATAAATCGCGTGAGAGGATAGGCTAAGGGTTTTAGCGAATGATAGCCACCATTGATGGGTGTAAAATACATCCCACCGTCCATTTGAATGAAACTAGTAGAGAAGGTGGGGGTCAGATGGAGATATAAGTCATGGCTATAGGGGATTTAAGAAACAATTCACATGGCATGCATGCCATTAGTTGAAGGACGAGATTCATAACTTTAATATCTGCCAACATGTTTTCCAACCAAGGTATATAGCCAATTGTTACACAAAATTTTGTCACTGTCCCTGCATTCCCCATACCGAATACTGGAGGACTCTTAGAGTAACCCCTGTGTACTATCACACATCATTATGAATTTTATTGTGTCCCTTAACATGTCATGAACACAATCTATGTTGACCATTCCAGAATTTGACCCTGTAAAACATATACTTTTGGGTCGGTGAAGTTGAGTAGTTATGACCTCGCACTAGTGGCCAGATTTACACTAGGCGTCGTGCCCTGGTCCCTCTGTCTCTGAAGAGCACCCACGCTGAGCTACTTTTGAAAGGTTTTTTAATATGGAAATGAAGCTTCTAATATGTGACAATTTTGTGAGTGGAGTCATGGATGTTTTTTCGACTGGATGAAGTCGATTTTATCCCTTTGGCCTTCTAGTTCCTACAAAAATGCAACTTCCCAAAGGGATAGACCTTTTTCCCACCATATGTGGATCTCAAAGTTCATCCTCCACTCTTATAAATCCCACTTAATTGCATTGAATCAGCTAGCCAGACATAGCTATAACAGATCAGAAGTTGACAACAGAGAATAGTCCATAGTTGTGAGAGAGAGTTTGAACCTTTCGCCTCATTGAGCCAATTGACGAATGGATGCTTTGGAGTCATGCCTGACTGAACCAATCAAAGGAAGTCCACATCATCAAGGTGCAGGTTGTAGACTCCCTTTTCTATATATTAATATTACATGACTGATATCTAGTACCATTATTTTTTTTTATGATAGTATTCGAAGTTTCTGCCTCTCCTTGACTAGTTGGATAGTTGTAAATGAATATATATGTTTGCATGTTGTTAGTGTTTGTTTTATCTTTGTGCAGTTGTATAGATGTCGCTACTAATGGAGCACAAGGCTTGAAGGAAAAATATCGAGGGATCCCTGCAACATACTACATCAAGAGCGTTGGATTGAGGTAGGACAACTGTTCCAATCCACATTTCATTTATAAACAAGGAACTTGGAAACGAGCATGTTCCATTGTTGCTAGACTAACCTAGGGCTAGAGGGATTGCCTCTGTCCACAGAGGGGGATTTCCTTCACAACAAGTTGGCGATTTCGCTGGGGAAATCAATGACTGTTGTCTCTTATTGGTCATTTTGAATTTTTGATTGTCTGTCCAACTTTGGTTTTTTGTCATTTCTCTGTTGTTTTTTGGCTTGTTTGAATACTTCTCGCCACTTAGCCTTATCCTAGAGTGCTAAGTCTGGTCTTTCTCAGCCAATCCTTTAATTTTTCCTTCCTTTTCTAGCTCAGCGCTACTGTTTCTCTGACAGTCGTGCACATTAGCGTGATTTGTCTTTGACACAAGAGCGATTTTTCCTGTTCAATGCTCGATACTACTGAATTTTTGCATCGATTCCTATAGGGTTGGATTTTTGGATTTCTCCCTAAGTTTCCAGTGTGCCTTGTCCTTTAGATTGGTTTTTTCTTCATGGATTGATCCATCTGGATATTTTTTAGTGACTGGGTTGTCTCATTCGTTTCAGTTTGTGTTATCTCTCATTCAAACAGTGTGAATTTTCCATTTTAGGTTTTCTAGGTGTCTCGAATCATTTTTTTGGTCACTTTTTCATTGAGTGTTTTATCTGTTTATGAGTTAGTTTGGTCGTTTATTTTTTAGCCTTTTACGTGGTTGCTTGGTCTTTTTCAGTTTATTGAGGGGTGAAATTGGGTTTTCAAGCTTTCATTTTGTGGATGTTTGATTGTATCTCCATCGCCTTGAGCATAGATCACCTTGCTGATTGAGTTGACTTAAAGCCCTTTACTTTACGTAAGGATATGCATGCCTAATTTTGAGTGTGTGTTTACGTTCGCTTGGAATTGGTCTCTTAATGTTTTGATCATTTCGTTCGAAGCTACCCGAAGCTAGTATTTGTTTTGTCTTTTAGTGTAGTATTGCATTGTTTCTTCTCACTTATACAAAAGAACAAAAAATTTGCATTCTTCCTTCTCATTAAAAATTAAAAGTGCTCTTTTGAGTTAGTAGGTTTCTTCTTCATTGGAAAGAGAAAGACAAGAGAAGAGTTTTTTTTTCTGCTTTGGCTTCGTTAGTAGCATAAAGGAAAGAGTCATTCTTGCATTCGATTGACTGTTGCTTTGTTGCGAACCTCTATCCTCCACTTTTCTAGATTTTCCTCGAATTGGAATGGTATTATTTCTCTCATATAGTTGTGCATTAGAGATTTGAGATTACATTCGGTAAGGCCTTGAAACTGAAACATAATTCTAATATAAACCATAAAATTAATTAAATCAATCTAAGGGAGCATTGAAACTTAACATTCACACTTAGAGGTCTAGGCTAGTGACTTGTTCCGCCGTCTTTAAACCTAGCAGTTGTTGCTCAAAATATTGCTTGAGACAGTGCTAGTACAGACTTGTGCTCCCTGTATCGTCACGTATATAAAGGGAGACTCTTTTAGGTTGCAATACTTTATCCATAGTAAGATGATTTTGCTGCCCTGTAACCGTGATACACCAAACACAACATTAGGGGATACCACCTGCACGTACGTTAATTCCTTGGTCATTTTTCTTTCAATTGATCACCAAGGTGTATATTGCAGTTCACGAGAGCTTAGTACACCCTTTTTCCTAGAGTTCCTAAGCAATCATTTTGATCTTTCTGTGACTCTTTAAAACTTGAAAATATCATCGATCGCTTGTCCTTTCGAGCTCATTCCAACTGAAAGTGAATAGAGCCACCTTTTGTCCTTTTCTCAACTCTTAAAACATGAAAATGCAGAGTCTTGTTTCAATTTTATAAAATTAACTGCCCACGAAATATTCCTGATTGAAGTTGTATTCCTTAATGATTCTTAGATTGAGGTTAACGGAAACGCTTTCTGATTTCATCAGCTGAGGGGTCCTATTGGATGGGAATCCTGGTTCATTTCCTTCTTTTAGAAATTTTGGTGCTCCATATATGGCAACATTGTCCCTCCTAGGGTTAATCATTTGTCTGCCATTTTATTTATTTTCAACCCCTGTGGTTTCGAATATATCGACTGTATCTCAACCGAGTTCTCCTCTTCCTGAACAATGTCAACCCCATGTTGATCCTAAGGTTGACCCCTCACCTTCTTCGCTTATTTATTCACCTTGTTCTTCCGCTTCACCTGGTGAAAGTCTGGATTCTAGTAATTGGGTGGCTAAGAAGAAGAAGAAGAAGTCGAAGAAGAAGAAGGAAAATAAGCTAGGGGAAAAATCGACAACTATTTCTACCCATGCAGCTAATATCAAGAAACCGCCCACTCTGTCTCCTCGAGTCAAATTCCCTTGCAAGCTATGTGAGGGTGACCAGCTTCTTTGTGATTTCTTTGGTATTCCCAAGGTGCTAGAAGTGTGGTATGTTGGCCCGATTCATTCTTCATCATCAACCTCTCGGAATCATGTTGATGATGAGCCTACATCTACAGATAATGAGACTCACAAGAAACATGGTAAGATCAAAATTCCTTGTAGGTTGTGTGAAGGGAGCCATTCCATTCACCTTTGTCCTTATATGGATGAAGCTTCTAAAGTATTGGGTACCCTTTCAGCTTCTGAATATTGTATTCCCGTTGGTTACCAGAAGTTTCCTTCGAGTACTCTGATAGTTGATAAAGTCATTGATTGAGATTCATCTCCAGTCAATTCAGCTCTCTCTGAAAGTTAGTCTCCTCAGTCCATTTCTGACTAATCATTGGTTCAGAAAAAGGGGGACATGATTCCATCAACAGTTCATCGGGTATTTCCATCGAGAGTGGGTCTCATCCCAGTCAGGTTCTTTTTGTTTCCTTTGATTCCTCAAGATCAGAGGACGATCCTCCCGTTTCCATGATTCAGGGGGGTGATCCTTCGACGCTCGTTGCCACAATCCCAGAAATTGATCCTCCTTCTCTCCTTCCCAGAGTTCAGAAGGATGGTATTTCCACTCCCATAATGCAAGGGGATAATCCTCTTATTCCTATAGCACCCCCTACATGTAGTTTGGTCACTTCCTTTTATTAGAGTTGATTCACAGGATACCATCTTCCTTATTATGTTCCCTTTGAGATCACTGTATAGGCCTATGATATGGTCATACTGGGCATGATTATAGATGAGGGTGCCTCGATCAATGTTTTTTCCTCATCTACCTTAAAAGCTTTGGGTTCCTTGAATCTTGTGCATGTTACTCAGAATATTTTGGCTTTTAACAGAGGAACAAGTCAACTATTAGGGATCCCACTGAAGTTACCTATTACTTTGGGAGGTAAAACCATCTATATATATGTGATGTTGTTCCAAGGCCCCTTGCATTTTAACTTACTCCTGGGATGCGACTATGCTTATGCCATGGGTGTGCTTGTCTCTTCCCTCTTTCGTGTGATTTGTTTTCCACATGAAGGTCATATCTTGACCATTATTCAACTTTCATTCTTTGTTCCTAATGTGACATTTAGTCTACCGTCGTCCCTTCCTGGTCTTTACCTGTCGGTGATATCTTCCTCGCCACAGGTTAATTATGTGACCAATTGTTCATTACCCTCATCTAGTGATAGTACCGTCGCGTCCCATCCACTAGGGGCATTCGATCGCAATTTCTAGGATGTTGTTCTCCCATCAGCTGAGAACCTCTTGGAAGCCATGAATCTTTATGTGTCTTGATCATCTCTTTTGAGCATGGTTCCTTTTCTTGTGTCAAGCTCCTTAAAAAATGAAACAAGCTCATTGGAGCATAGTTTGTTTTCATGTGTTAAGCTCCTTAAAAAATGAAATAGGCATGTCAGAGCATAGTTCCTTTTCTTGTGTCAATATCCTTAAAAAATGAAACAAGGTGTCATGAGGATAGTTCTTTTAATGTTTAAACCTCATTAAAAAATGAAACACGTTCCTATGCAATTCGAGCTTTTGATTAGATCTCATAAAATCCTAGTCGAGTCTTTCTTTTGATCTCATAATTGAACCACCACTCCATCCATCTGTTAGTACCTAACAGGTTCTCTCAGGTGGATGCACTGAAGCTTGGGGGGCATGTACCTAGAATTGAGTCACCATGCTAGGGGCATGTAAACCTTTTCAAGCATAGTTTATCATTGTTTCAAGCTTGCATAAAAATAAACCCAATTCCAAGCATAATTTTCCATGTTTTCAAGCTTCTGTAAAAATGAAACCATTCTTATTTTTACCCCATTTTTGGCTTGGTGTGCTTTGTGAGTATTTGTTTCCTACTTATTATGTATTTTCCTACTGTGCAAATGTATGTCACTCATTATATCTATTTCGATGACGGTGCCTCCCGCAGTACCCGAAACCTATCCTCCACAACTTGGGTAATATATGATCCTAATGGTGAGTTAGTATACCTTCAAGGTATTTTTCTAGCACGTGCTATTGTAAAATGCAACTAGGTCGGTCTTCATGATGACTATGAAAAGAAGAATACAATGATAATAAAAATGTATTTTTGTCTCATGGTTTTCATGAGAAATATTTTATGTAGATAGACTTCTTCTTGATGTCAATTAGGTTAATGTCTTCTAAGTATAGGATTAAGTGTCAAAGTCATGAAGGATCCAGACATTATAAAGAAGCTCACAACATCCCTCCAAAAGTGTTGGAAGACAAACTCAAAATATGGAAGAAACAACCTTCAAACAGTCTTGGAATATATGAGAAGTAATACCTCATAAAAAGTCAGAGAAGATAAAATTCAAGTTGGCCTAAATTGAAGTTATAATGTCAGCCTAAGTATCAAGATGAATGGTTGGCCTAATAGCTGATCTATCTCATATATATATATATATATATATATATATATATATATATTGCAGTTCATTTGGTGAATAGAATTGCGGATCTGTCTGAGGTTATATAACATCTAAAAGTTTCGAATATAAGGACATGTTCAGTACAGATTGAAGTATAATTTGCGGAAGGTAAGATGACTGAAGGTATGATGATGAATGAAGGTACAATGATGACTGAAGGTGCACGATGAATGAAGGTACAATGACTGAAGGTGCAGGAAGGGTATAGTATGAACATCTCTGAGTTTAAAGTATCTAAAGGTGGTATAAAGTGAGGAAGGTAAATCAGAGATTTACCTTCCTAACTACATTTCAAGATGTTCAGTTACAAGTGAAAATTATTCAGTCTCTACATTTGAATAAGTGCTTTGATAATTGACTTGATGAAATATTAACTAAGTGAAATAAGATAATACATAAGCAAGCTCACAAGTAATTATCAAGAAGATAATTTGAGTTAGTCACTTGCCCTACAATTCTCAACATGGTTTCAGAGCTATGGTGCTAAAATCAAAGAAAGGGAATTTAAGAGACACTCAAGGTACAAGTCCACAGAGCTCGAACATCCTTGGAAAATTCGGGTGAGATGATAGTAATACAATGCAGACACTGAAATAGGTTCGATACCTCAAGCTGGAGGGAACACAATCTCAAAAAAATTACAGTTCGAGTTGCTCATTTAAGATTGCAGTCATGATCACAATATAAATTCATGTTATAGCTATATGGCTCAGTGGTATTATAGTATGATTTTTTGGTATGCTACAAGTGCTGCATAATGCAAACACTGTAATCTCAAGTAATCTCACAGTGACAAATTCTCAGTGTTTCAACACTATATCATAACAAATATTTTCCAACGTAGTTTTGTTGTCCTACAACATAAATTACAGTAACATTATAACTCAATGAAGTGATAATCAGTAATATGATAATCTATGTATTACAATGGTGACTCGGTACCATAAGGTCTAGGTGGATCTACATTAAAGAAGAAAGGATACCTCCAGAGGAAAGTCAAAGTAACTTGAAGACTTGAAAACTAAGAGGCTAAAGGCACTGTCATCATCTTCAAAGGTTATAAGACAAGTTTCCTCTCATTGAAACAGGAACCACTTCTTTATCTGGAAGAAGATCATCCAAAAGAGAGCACTAATACATCTTTTCTCAACCACCATCAAAGCAATCAAGCTAATGAATCTTCACTTATCAAGTAAGTATCTTTTATTCTATAATCAATTTTGGTAACATGACTTTGTTTTTGCAAGGAGATCTATAAGCTAGTTGGGTCACCAAGAATCCTTGCATGAGGAAGATAGTCACAGTCCTCGAAGAAATTAAAGTCATGAAATGCTTATGAAGGATTGGAGACATAAAGAGATATAATATAAGCTGAAAGAACTATTCTATGCAATAAATAGGGTTATGTCACTTGGACCAGATTTACACAAAATTGAGGTATCAAAGAATGAAGGGATATCTTCATAAGATATCAACTGTGTGATCTGGAAAAGATGATAAGATGGAAAGCATAACAAATAGACAATAAAATTACCTCACTCAACTTGTGGTCTCCATGCTAGATGGAAAAACAAAATCAAGGGAAAAAGTGTTGAAGGATAAAAGAATTACAATTGCAGAAGGAAAAATAAATTTTAGGAAAAGTGGAATACTTACGGACACTACAAGAAAGTTGGTCCTAAAGGGACAATATCAATAGGATAAAGAAAAGAAGATTCAAGTAAAATCACACAAATTTATGAATAAGGAATTGACTTCTGTTGGTTATATGATAGGAACCAATGTAGCATTCTGATCTAAGCATGGCAAGAGCTCCTGATGAATCAGCTCCAGGAAAAACCTCTTTGACAAACTTTAAGAAAGTAGTCATCAAGAGCAAGGGTCATCATAGAAGGATACTTTTGGGATGTGATGACATATTGATGAAACAAGCCAAGGGAATGAAGCTATTCATTCCTAAAAATTGCTACAAGATGACTCAAGGGAAAAAGGTATGAGGTATGTATATATTTATATGCTCACATTGGATGTTATGATGTCACTCTATATGGTTGTAGGTAATGAGCTTCTATATTTAAAAGTATGATCTATGGAGGAGTATCTCTTAGTGCATGGGCAGATGAAATCAACACAATATTTCCTCATGGAATATGAGGTGGTTGTATATGAAATAGTAACTAGAAAGGTTATAATTTCCTAGGAATAAAGAATGTGTAGAGAGGAAGAGAACATGACATGCAACCATATCAAAAGGCTGCTATCATTCGAAAGACAATAATATGTGACTAGGAGATCTCTTGGGAGGATATTTAGACTCTGACAGAAGTCTGGTAAATAAGAAGACTCTTGAGAAAACATATCCTTAGGAGATGTGTCAATCTATATGAAGAATGACAATACCTATAGGAAGATGTCATTTTGAAAGATCATCACTAAGGTAACTTTTGTTCTAAAAGTTAATATGTATATGTTTATCTAGATAAGTTTTTGCAGGGCTTCCAATCATAAAAAAGGATGTATTATCCTTGGAAATGATTGAAAGGAAAATAGCATGGCATAACAATGGAACATATGAGAAAGACTATTGAATCAATTTCTGACAACTGACGTGAGTCAGGATGGAAGTGATGGATGATATGTGTCCTATGAAGCTAAAAGTTGGAGATTCCTCAATATTGAAATCCATGACATTGAGAACAAGAATTCTTCATGAGAAGCTAGGTGTCTCACCATTGCTGCTGGAGGTCTTTGATTAAGAGGGATCCTGATGGTAAGTTTCTTACTTGGAAGAAACTTGGTAATTCCTTAGGATCATGTTAGGTACATTCTTTGTATAAGAATGAGTACATTCCGTTGTGGAATAAGGTCACCCCTGGGAGGGAGAGATAGACACATCATTATGGTCTTGGGAAGATAGAATGCAGGATTGGGTAATCATATGGCATTTGATACTCTTTGAGAATGTGATAGGGCATTCAAGATAAGAGTAGTTAGGGACCGATATTCCTTGAGGGCTAGCTACCCAAGAGAAGAATAGTCTAGGAAGGTCACACTTTGGGAATACCCGGGTGGAGTATGTATCTTGGAGAGACAATGACGAAGGTGTCTATAAGTCATGTGTCTCGCCAACATTGAAGCCCATTGTGTCATTGAAGAAATTGGGCTGTTAGTCAAGGGCTTGCACTAGTACAATGCTGGTCAAAATGATGCTATATAGATGTGATTACCAATTTGATATTTCTTATGAAATTATTCAATTTGAAAATGATCATGTAACTATATGAATACCTCCCTAGTTAAGAGGGAGTGTTGTAAAATGTAACTAGGTCGGTCTTCATGATGACTATGAAAAGAAGAAGACAATGATAATAAAAATGTGTTTTTGTCTCATGGGTTTCATGAGAAATATTTTATGTAGATAGACTTCTTCTTTATGTCTATTAGGTTCATGTCTTCTAAGTATAGGATTAAGTGTCAAAGTCATGAAGGATCGGGACCTTATAAAGAAGCTCACAACAGCCCTCCGAAAGTGTTGGAAGAGAAGCTCAAAATATGGCGGAAACAACCTTCAAAAAGTCTTGGAATATATGAGAAGTAATACCTTATAAAATGTCAGAGAAGATAAACTTCAAGTCAGCCTAAATTGAAGTTATAATGTCGGCCTAAGTATCAATATGAATGTTTGGCCTAATAGCTAATCTGTCTACTATATATATGTATATACTATGGCTCATTTGGTGAATAGAATTACAGATCTATCTGAGGTTATATAACATCTAAAAGCTGCAGATATAAGGACAAGTTCAGTGCAGATTGAAGTATAATTAGAGGAAGGTACGATTATGACTGAAGGTACGAAGATGACTGAATTGACAATGATGATTGAAGGTACGATGATGACTGAAGGTACACGATGACTAAAGGTACAATGACTGAAGGTGCAGGAAGGGTACAGTAAGAACATCTCTGATTTTAAAGTATATAAAGGTGGTAGAAAGTGAGGAAGGTAAATCAGAGATTTACCTTCCTAACTACATTTCAACATGTTCAATTACAACTGAAAATTATTCTATCTCTACATTTGACTAAGTGCTTTGATAATTGACTTGATGAAAGATTAACTAATTGAAATAATAGAATACATAAGAAAGATCACAAGTAATTATCAAGAAGAGAATTTGATTTAATCACTTGCCCTACAAATTATCAACACGTGCAACTAACAATGTCATTGAATATAGTGCAGTTATCGAACTTCTAACTGAAGCTATTGTCCTCAACATTCATGAATTAATTGTAAACCTAGACTCTCAACTTGTTGTTCTCTGGCTCAATGGGTGTTATTCTGTCAGAAACCCTCAGATTTTAAGGATGTATTTGTGTGTTCGTTTGTTAGAAAATAATTTTTATTATATCACATATCACCATATTCCTAGAAGAATGAATACTTTAACTGATGCAGTAGCTAATATTGTATTAGATAGACATTTGCGAAATTTGTAAAAGCAATCATCATCACATAGTAGGATTAAGATAGGAGAATAAGAGTATATATATATATATATATATATATATATATATATATATATATATATATATATATATATATATATATATATATATATATCGATTGTTTGCATCCACTTGTACATCACAGTTCAAAAACATATATGTGTTTTGGTTACATCCTGAGATGCCATGTCTCTTAAAAATATGCATAAATGAAACCTAGGAGTCTAATCCGCATGGTGCTCATGATAGAATGTCACTGCCCATATGAAAAGTCTCAGTATTTTATGGATGTGGTTAGACACTCATGTGGTGTACCTCTAATAAGCACGAGGAACGTCCTCGAATCACATATTCTGGGATCCCATTTGTGAGCCCCTCCAAGTTGAGCGCGATTTCTTCCTCATCGCTTCCCTCGCTATGAGAGTAAAATTTGAAATCTCGTGGGACCCTCCGAGCTATGGGATACATCCCTGCAGGTCTCTTTGGTCCAACATCTGCAACACATGAGTGAATATTAGAACGCATGTATACAAAAACCCAAAAAATCATAATACTCATAAAAATCTAGAATATGAGTTTTTCCATCTGTCCTCATCCTAGTAGTCCCCTTCCAGAAGTGGAAGATCTGGATCCTCCTTGAAATAGGTGTTAGTATACAGCTAGTCCTCCACCACGATGAGTTTTCGGCACAATCAGTCAAAGAAATCTAGTTCCCACAGCATGTCTTTTCCACCTCCTCATCGAGGCATCAACTTTGCCCAATGGACCATCTATGGCTCTCATGCTGGTGGCCTAGGTAAAACCACTTCCTAGTGCTGTAATATTGGTAACCATTCCAGGATGAATGGTATCAATATGGACTCGTATCCAAACTACTTCAGCTTACCATTTTTGCATTTGGTTAGCTGACATTTTATGTTGATTGTCACCACTTCCACCTAATTGAAAATTTTCGGAACCATGAAATATACGGCCAATTGGAGTTGTGTCTATGTAGCTTCACGGGGATCCTAAGGCCCAGCAGCCCAAGCAATGGTATGCAACACTACCCTCAATGGCAAGTCAGGAACTGTCTAAATGTCTATCTTGCAAATCTTAGATGCTTTATTTGCTCCATGAAAAACTCTACCTATCAACATGTCCATGCTCTCTCCAAGGGCCAGAGTACCTGTCAGCATTGGTCGCTCTCATCTCCACGATAATATAGTTATGAAGTAAATATCAGAGACTTTTATCTCCAGTTCTGGGTCGTGAATGATGAATCTCTCTCGATCAGTGTCCCATACACTAATCAAGTATTTTAGCAGCTCTATCTGAGCTCTCAAACATGGGGTCATAAAGAATTTCAGGAGCCCACGGTTCCTCAGGGAATCCATGCATGCATCATTCTCCATGTCATGTTCATCCTCTTCCCAATTCTCTCTTTATTTCCACTCTATAGCCATTTTAGCTGCTAATTCTTCCTGCAAAACCAACAAACAAGCTTTCATAAGCCACATTGTTAAAAAATTGATCCATTTGTCCACCCATTTTTGAAGGAAAACTTAAAAATATTGTGCGTGGCATTCAGAGCTACTATTTCTCAAACAACTACATTGAACAATGACTTCCCATTCAAAAAATTTGGAGTTGGGCGCGACTTCGTGTCTAGAATCGGCACTAACTGCCATAGCCAATATTTTTAAAGATCCTCCACAAAATGCATCAAACCATGAAAAAAAGTAAAAAATGGATCAAATTTAAAAAGAAGTTCAGAGCTCCTACCTGGAAGAAATGGATTCGTCAATGACCTCCTAGATTTCCTGTAGTCAGCTTCCCAAGTTCATAGTGGAAACTGGTAAAAATGCTCACAAGAAGGTGAAAAGGTAAAAGTAAATTGTTTTTACTATTTTCATTGTTTTATATACTTTTATGACCCTAATTAAGTTTTTGGGCACATTTTTCCATTTATTATTATTAATTTTCTCAAAAATGGTTTTACGTTTCTTTCTTGTGCAACAACAGTTCCTAAAAGTGGAAACGATGAGGAAATGAGTTGTATTTTATTACTTTTTCAGACTCGGTAAAAACATGAAAAATTCACCCCCTCGAGTCATCTTTCAAATATTTTTTGACTCCCCAAAATTGAAAATATTGTTAAGACTCTTGTCGTTTTGAACTCACTAAAGGCTGTGAAACATCATCTGCCCAGTATACGTTACCCCTTTTCAGGCTGGGACAACTAATTTACGAAAAATGAATACCTTAGTTGAACATGGCTAAGAGGTTCTCTCAGGTATTTTTTTTCTACCTTTTCAGATCTAAGAGACTACCTACAAAACGGTAAATTCTAGAGTTTTATTTTTCACTTATTTTCAAACTCTCTAAACATGAAAATACATTGATTTCTCCCTTTGTCAGACTCGTTAAAGCTAAATGACATCGGAAGCTGTCACAATGATGTTACCGATTTCCTCCTTCCTTGGGCTCGTAAAATGTACTAAGATGGATTTGTCTGAAGGAAAAACTTACAAGACAAGAATATGCTATCCCCTTCAAGATTGTTTCAAAAAATAATTGGGGTACTCACTAGAAAAGGTGGGGGAAAATGGAATTGGTTCTCAGTTGTGTCGGCATTATGTCACTCTTAAACATGACACTTGTCTGCAGTTCATGTCGGGTTGGGGACATCCCACATTCATTGTTTTTCCTCCATGGGTTTGGGTTATCCGTTTTGACCTCTCATATTCTCTTGGCCTTTTTGGCTTGAGGGGTGATGACCTAGGTTGGGTGTGCAAGGTTTGCCAACAAACCCCTATACTATTGGCCCTTTCGGCAGTGACCTGCTTGCGCAGGTCAAAGTCTCACCCGAAGTAGTATGGGTGGGTGCTAGAACCAGGTTTTCACACCCTAAGAAAGGATTGGTAAGGCAAGAAGAGTTGTGCTAGGTCTTGTAATTCCCAAATTACCTTGTTCTTCGCATCATTATAGGTCTTTGTTCGCATCCACGTTCGCTAGATCTATAATTATATGCTTTTTATGATAGTAATAGAGCAATACATAACATAACAAAATAGATCCGGATCCAGAAACACACTTACACAGATCTTCGCAGTTTAAAGAAAAAAAATGCACAATACAAAAATTATCAACAATTCGCACAAGAATACTCACACATTCAGTTCTCTATCAGTCTTTCTTATTCATTCATTCATCAATTCTTCCTTAGAATTCCCTTCCCAACCTGCGCATATAGCAGCAGGGTCCTCAAACAGTTGGACTTGGATCTCCGCACACACAGCTAGTAGGAGTTCTTTCTCCAAAAACCCAAATATATAGCTTAAACCACAAATCGCATCAATAGCTCATCATTCTTGTCCTTTACAATACAAAATGCTCCTCTAGTTATAACAATCTAGCCTAGACTTTCCTATGGTCCGCAAACCGTGGTTTTCGGGCCCCTGGTTTACCCTTTTACCCATTACAATGTGTTCAGGGCTTTGACCCACCCCAAAACCCCTACGCTAGACTAAATATAATAAAAAATATTCAAAATGGACCAGTTTCGCAGCTTGTAGGAGACCCTGTTCCAATAGTCCCCCAACACAATCTTGTGACTCGTCTTGAGTCACTATGGCGGTGCGGCCATATAGTCTTTAGCATGGTATGGCTTGAGTGGACTACCATTGACAAAGCCAAGAACGAGGTCACCACACAGGTTAGCTAGCTAGACTGCTCCACCATTCGTGATCTTCCTAACTGTGTAGGGACCAAGCCAATGCTGCAGGAATTTCCCTGGATTTTTCACAAATTGGCTATCATATAAAAGGATCAGATCACCATCGACAAATGTCTTTTGGCGAATATGTTGATCATGATAGTCTTTATCGCGAGCCTTCTGAACCTGTTGGTGAAAATTAGCAATAAACCGATCCTCCTCCAAAGCCACCAGTTGCGCAAGATGCTTCTCTATGATATCCGGGTTCGCCATATTTGTGAATGCTGCGATGCGTAAGCTAGGAACAACGTATTCTATAGGCATAATGGCCACTTTGCCATAGACCATTCGGAAGGGGGTCCTGCCTGTCAACTTCTTATAGGTCATTCGGTAGGCCCATAGAACTGAGGGGATACGAACATACTAGTCACTGTGATCGGCATCGCAAACCTTAGTTAATGCCTATTCCAAAATTTTGTTAAAAGCTTCAACCACCCCATTTTCCTGGGGATGATATGGTGTACTCTTCTCATGGTGGATCCAAAATTCCTCATTCAAATCTTGAATCGTTTGGATAACAAAGTGCGTACCTCTCTCACTCATTAGGATCTTTGGGCTGCCAAACCTAGTCAAAATTTTCTCAAAGATAAAGTGTGCAGCAGTATCCGCAGTACAATATTTCATTGCTTGGGCCTCATCACATCGAGTGACGTAGTCAGTGGTAGTGATAATGTAGCACGCACCTATTTTCTTGCCTGGTATATTGATGGGTCCTATAAAGTCAATGGTCCATTTGTTAAAAGCTTGTAGAGCCACTTGAGGCTGTAATGGCATGTCATCTTAGTGTGAGGGTCGTCCAGTTCGCTGGCATGTATCACATGATCTGAAATAGGTGTAAGAATCCTAATGCAGGGTAGGCCACCATAATCCAACCCTCAAGATCTTTTGTGCCGTAGCTTGTCCTACGTAGTGGCCTCCTACGACTCCGTCGTGTGCTTCTGCTAAAAAAGTGCGTCGTTCATGTTCTAATACATACCTGCGTAGTATTTCATCTGCGCCTAGCTTGTATAACTAACCGGTGATGATAGTAAAGTTCGCAGCCCAGGTAACCAACTCCTTCTTCTGCTGCACCGAATATTCTGCACGGGCCACACCCATAATAAGGAACTCAATGATATCAGAAAAGTGAGCATCAACCACCTTAATGGTGAATAACTTCACATCGAGTAAGCCCTCATCCAAGTTAGTAGGTTCTTCCCCTGTTTCGATGCGAGACAGATGATTCGGGCCTGCATTCAACCTCCTGGGCTTAACGATGATCTCAAAATCATATTCCTGGAATAGCAACAGCCAACGAAAAATCCCCCCCCCCCCCAACACAGGCTTGTTGACCAGGTATTTCAAAGCCGAATGATCAGTGAACATCTTAAAGTGGCCACCCAACAAATAGTGCCGATATTTTTGTAATGCGTATACCATAGCCAGTCCTTCATGCTCAGTGGTAGAGTAGTTCCATTTTGCGCCCAAGAGTTTTCAACTCACAAAGGAAACTGGGTGATCAATATCTCATTCTCCAGGCTGAGTGAGAACCGCGCCCAGGGCGATGCCTGACACATCCACATGTACATGAAATTCTTTTGAACAATCAGGAAATATCAGTATGGGTACAGAGATCATCTTCTCCTTGAACAGTTTTAAGCTCTTCTAAGATTCATCATTCCAGAAAAAAGAGACATCTTTTTTTAGTAGTTTTTCCATGGGTGTTGTGATCAGAGCGTACCCTTAAATGAATTTCCTGTAATAGCCCGTGTGGTCGAGAATAGATGCAATTGTTTTTCCATTATGGGGGCTGTAAGGTTGATAATTATGGCTATCTTCACAGGATCAACCATAAATCCTTGCCAACAGACTATGTGTCCAAGCAAGATTCCGAATGGTACACAGAAGATGTTTGGTATTCAAGGAGATTTGGTGCTTCCAACATGCATCCAACATTAATCGCAAGTTAGAGACGTGCTCTTTTACCAGGCCAAAGACCGTCCAATCATCGAAGTAAGCCTCCAGGAACTTATGAATAAACTCCTTGAACACATCCACTACGACCCTTGAAAAGATAGCGGGTGTGTTCTTGAGGCCAAAGGGCATGACCATATACTTGAAGGAACTCCATTCGGTCGCAAAGGTATTATTACTGCAATTTTCAGGTGCAATTCTGATCTGGTGGTATCCTGAGAACCCATCAGTGAAGGAATAGGGCTCTTGGCCACCCACGCTATCAAGGATTTCATCAGATAAGGGCATAGGGAAGGGGTAATGGACGCAGGCGTCGTTTAACCTGCGTAGATCCATGCAGATGCATATTTCCCCCTCTGTCTTCTTCTCCTGGATGACCATTGGACTTACCCTATCTGATTGTTCAATTGGTTCAATGATACCTGTGGTAAGAATTTTAACCAACTCTTCTTTAACCTTTTGCTTATATTTAGGATTTATTTGGTAAGGCCATTGCTTGACGGGACATGCCTTGGGTTTCAGAGTGATGTACATAATGCCTAGGTCCCTAGTGATTCCTTTGAGCTCAAAAAAATTTGTCAGAAATAAGTCCTGATACTCCATAAGTAGTTCTGCAATTTTGCCTACGGTTCCTTCATCCCGATAGTCCCCAATTTTAGCTAGCTTAGGGTGTTCGTCTGTTCCAACATTAACTTCACGTAGCCCGATGGGTTGCGTTACATCAATATTATCTAGCAACGGTCCGATAACGGTATGTTCTCCTTCATATTCCAGAACATAGATATTTCACGGATTATCTTCTTCTTCGTTAATCACCAAGCTCCGACAGTTAACTATGTGTTGCATCTGGGCTTCCCATGTTAGGGCTACTGGTGCAATGCGGGGGTGAGGCTTCTTAAATACAAACACATCGATGTCCTGCAGAGCTTTGTCGAGCGTCTCCGTTCCCCCAATTAGTTTGAACGTTCCAATAAAGTCTTCTTTTAACACTTCCCAGTGGCGGGTACGCTGGTGTAACTCTGCATCTAAGTACCAAGCAGCAGGGATAGGGCCCAAGTCATGCACAAATAGATGGACCCATTCTTCTGGGGTTCGATTAGACCATTTTGTCTTCCAAGCACGCAGATGTGCGCGGTGATCCCCGGGTCCAAGGAATTTCTTAGTTCACAAGTCAGTTGGAGGTGTGAACCACAGAATCATCCTATCCTGACACGTTTCCCAGTCTGGAAATGATTTCTTGTGGGTATCCCACCATCGTGCAGGTGTTCCATGCAGAGCCATATTGAGGGCCCAGAGCCGCCATTCTTTTGGCACCCTAGCTTCCAATGTTCTTAGAAATTCATGGACATTACTAGACCCATCAAAGTGGGGAAGGTCTCTTACCTCTGCAGTAATGCAGAAGAGGGTCCTCGCGGCCTGAGGGCATCGTAGTGCTAAGACATCATGCAGCCGGATGTGCCAACTCTCTAGTTATTCATCAAGGTCAGAAAATTACTCCCCGTCCCTCTCCCAACAGAGTACTCCGTCTATTGTAGGGTTAACCCGGTCTTCGTCCTATGCCATCGCCTTGTAGATGTGATCTATTTCCTCCTCTTCATAGGCTGGTTTTGTATACCGCACACCCTCGGTGGGATCTAGCGGTACTATTACGCACGTACCAATTTTCTCAAATACCATGCTATGTTTCTTCAGATTGATGACATCCCCTACATCTATAGCCCAGTCCAGTCCTAGAAGTGTAGGGTAGGGATCTGCATCTTCCACAATTTATATTACTTCAAAGTCAACTAGGACCTTTACTCCTGTGATATCTACCATGACATTTGGAAACCTTCCCAGAGGGATGATCTTTTGTTGATTTGCCATGCGCATATGGATGGTGGACCAGTCTAACTTTGGCTCTCCCATTCATTGCCATGTCTGCTTCGGTAAGACGTTCGCATCCGATCCAACATCAATGATAAATTGATCTATCTCATAGTCGCCAATCTGCGCAGTCAACCGCATTTCCCTTCCCATGTGTTTCTTATAGCTATGTAATTTGTGTACTTCTTTAATCTCAAAAATTGTTTTGGGAGGGCTGCGTATTCATGCAGTAATACTTGAAGATTTTCTACAGTCTGTGGGTCACGCAGTAGTTTTAGACATGCCCTTACAAAGGGCTCAACCTCTTCCTCTCTTGACAGTTGCGCAGGGACTGCCAGTGGCTCTTGTTTCTTGAAACTAGTTCCCTTTCAAGAGGCAATCTCTTCCTTTACTCCTTGAGTCACTGTACCGCTGTGCTTCATGACTTTTACAATCGGATCTGCATTCCTCAGCTCGGTTTTAACTCTTTGCACACTTTGCGTAGGAGTAGGCTGTTTTTCATGCACTTTTGTCATCAAGATCAGGCAGTCTTCGATCTGATGGTCCAGTTGTCAGCAATATTTACAGGATTGTCTGGTGGGATTCGGGTAGTCCCTGGCAAATTTCCCTACCTCTCCACAGTTATAGCAGATCATCTTACCCCGTCCTCATCCTACGCTTCCTCCCCAGCCCCCCTTGCCCCACGTGGGGGAGCCACCAAGAGTCAAGGGAGATCTTGGTGACACAGGATCTAAGTGTACCATATAGAGGTTTCCTCGATCTACCAATAAGTCATTTGTGCGACAATTCTGCTCATCGTGTCCTACTGATCGGCAGAACCTGCACCATTGTTGCTTCAGTTCACCCATACTTAGCTGAGGGCACTGGGCCGTATCATGTAGTCCTGCTACCCAGGAGTCATCGCACCAGAGCGCAGATTCGCTATACCCAAGGCGCAGCGGACTAGGTCCCCTTGCCTATAGGTAATCCGCCAATAGGGGACACTGGGCCTTGGTATGGCCAGACACTCAACATCGCATGCACCAGAGGTTTGCACTAACTCCTTTTCCCCGTTCCATCCGCAAGATTTCTATTTCCATGTACATGGCTCTGAGCTACTCTTGAATTTTCTGCACTCCCCCTAATGTGTTAGGTGTGGCTTTGAGTTTCATGGCAACTTCCAAGGCTTTTTCCTGTGATTCAAAGGTCTGGTGGCTCATTGGTATGCGTAAGTGAGGTAGCAACATAGCGATGAACCATTTCGTGTGATTTCTGTCATCGTACTTGAACCCCCCTTCCCTGATTGATTTCTTTAACCACTGATCGGCTTCCCACACCAACTCGGTCGCACCTTTCTTGAAGTCTTTCACTTCTGCTACCAATTGAGAGTAAGACTTCGGCTTCCGGAATTGTTGTTTTAGGGTGTCCTTAACATCTTGAAGCGATGCGCTCCCGTTTTGAAATATATATTGCATATACCAGTCTAATGCCCTTTCTTCAAAGGCCAGGGATAGTTGTGCCCTTTTCATAGTATCGCTTACCACCCCCTGCATAGTCCACACCGATTCGGCCATGAACCAAAACCGCTCTATGTCCTCATCGGTTGTGCCTTTAAAGGTAAGTAATTTTAAGTATACTGCCATTTTTTCCTCTGGTTTATTTTCCCGGAGGCCTGACGTTGGGGTAACTGACGAACCTTGCATAGGTTCTCTTTTCAGCGAGCTACGAGTAGAGCGATCCTCCACTTGACCGGTTCAATAGTACTTACCGCTCTGTGTTGTGCTTTCATCCAAAGTAGCGCTCATTCACCTCTGTGTTAGATCTCTAATATTCACTTGTCATTACCTAATCCCTTTCTCAGACTTCTTCTAGTCCTGGCAATGGAACCATTTGTTGGCTTGAGGGGTCCTTACCTAGGTTCGGTGTGCAAGGTTTTCCAACAAACCCCTATAATAGTGGCCCTTTCGGCAATGAATTGATTGCGCATGTCAAAGTCTCACCCGAAGTAGTATGGGTGGGTGCTAGAACCAGGTTTCCGCACCTTGAGAAACGATGAGTAAGGCAAGCAGAGCTGCGCTAGGTCCTGTAATTCCCAGATTACCTTATTCTGCGCAGGGTTAATTAGGTATCTGTTCACATCCACGTGCGCTAGATCTATAATTATATGCTTTTTATGACAGTAACACAACAATACATAACAGAACAGAATAGATATGGATCCAGAAACACACTGACACAGATCTTCGCAGCTTAAAGACAGAAAATGCACAATACAACAATTATCAACAATTCGCACAAGAGTACTCACATATTCAATTCTCTATCAATATTTCTTATTCATTCATTCATCAATTCTTCCTTACAATTCCCTTCCAACTTGTGCACACAGCATCAGGGTCCGCACACAGTTGGACTTGGATCTTCGTGCACACAGCCAGTAGGAGTCCTTTCCCCAAAAACTGAAACAGATAGCTTAAACCACAAATCGCATCAATAGCTCATCATTCTTGTCCTTTACAATACAAAATGCTCCTCTGTTTATAACAATCTAGCCTAGAATTTCCTATGGTCTACAAACTATGGTTTTCGGACCCCTGGTTTACCCTTTTACACATTACAATGCGTTCGGGGCTTTGACCCACCCCAAAACCACTGTGCTAGACTAAATCTAATAAAAAATATTCAAAATGTACCAGTTTTGCAGCTTGTAGGAGACCTTGTTCCAACATGCCTCGTCACTGTGACCTCAGATCCCGTGATGTCAAATACTACCAAATTACGGAGTCGTGTCACCAATATGTTCAAGAGACGTCCCTTCTGCAGTTTTCAAACCCTGATCCTTTTTTCAATCTTGATTCACTATCATCTTATTACTTTGTCTCGTGTCGATGATGTGGGAAGCATTATGGCCCTCTTTCAACCAATCACTTCCTGTCGACTTTAGCTCATTATCCAGGAAGCTGATATGGAGACTCCCTTTTGGTACCTTAGAGCTTGCATGCCTTAGTGACAAGTTCTTCGCATTCGATGACATGTTGTCATCATTGGCCTTTGATCGGGTAATTTCGCAGATGTTCGACTCCAGCTCATTTTTCACATTTCGTGGATTGTACTAGCAGTACCTTCAGAACCATTGTCATTATGGGTGGTTTCTCTCATGCTTTCTAATAGCTTTCATCATTGGCTGGTAATCAGGTGAATTTCTTACATGTTCAACTTTAGCTCATTCATTCACATGCCTGAATTTGTACTTGTTCGGGTTGAGATGGAGCACAAGACCCTGGGTTTTATCTCATGAAATCCAGGTTGTGAGATGCTTTAGTTTATCATGACTATAGGCATGACTCTTCTGATTGGATGACTGCGACCATACATGAGTCTATTTGATGATCCTTCTCACTGGATGGTTGTGTCCATACCTTGAATCTTATTACATGTTCTCTATCATGGATGGTTGTGCCCATACCACATATTAATGTCTCAAAGATATCAGTCGTACTTGATCTTGTAGGTCCTCTGATGGCGGCGTTTTGGTTTGGGCATGTTCTCATAAATAATTTCAACCCTCCCTCTCTCTCAGACTTCATTATTTAGGGGGCATATGTTACACAAAATTTTGTCACCATCCCTGCATTCCCCATCCCGAATACTGGAGGACTATCAGAGTAACCCCTGTGTATTGTCACACATCATTATGAATTTCATTGTGTCCCTTAACATGTCAAGAACACAATCTCTATTGACCATTCCAGAATTTGACCTTTTAAAAAATATTGTTTTGGGTCGGCACGGTTGCATAATTATGACCTCACGCCACAACTCCCCGCACCGTGGTCGCTATATATTTGAAGAAAACCCACGTCACACTATTTTTGGAAGGTTTTTTAATATGTAAATGAAGCTTCTAAGATGTAACAGCTTTGTGGGTGGAGTTGTGGATGTTTTTTTGACTAGATGAGGTTGAGTTGCTCCCTTTGGCCTTCTAGTTCCTACAAAAATTCAACTTCATAAAGGGATAGACATTTTTCCCACCATATGTGGATCCAAAATCTCATCCTACACTACTATAAATCCCTCTTGATTCTATTGAATCAGCTAGACAAACATAGCTAGAATAGACCAGGAGTTGATAGTAGAGAATAGTCCATAGTTGTGAGAGAGAGTTTGAACATTTCACCTCATTGAGCCAATCGAGGAAGGAGGTCCCCAACTGTACCCGTCAAAGGAGGTCTACATCATCAAGGCACAGGTTGTAAATTCCCTTATATATATATTAATATGACATGACTTCTTTCTAGTTCCGTCGTTTTTTATGTTAGTATTCAAAGTTTCTAACTATCCTTGACTAGTTAGAAAGTTGTAAATGAATATATATGTGTGTATGATGTTAGTGTTTGTTTGATCTTTGTGCAGTTGTGTAAACGTTGCTACTAACGGAGCGCAAGGCTTGAAGGAAAAATATTGAGGGATCACTTCTACATACTACATTAAGAGCACTGGATTGAGGTAAGACATCTGTTCGAATTCACATTTCATTTATAAACTAGGAAATTAGAAACGAGTGTGTTCTCTTGTTGCTAGACCCACCCTAGGGCTAGAGGGATCACCTCTGTCCGTAGAGGGGATTCTCCTTCACAACACCAACACACATTCCAAAGTTATGATAATGATATGGTTAACAATAAACAAAAACAATAAAACCTGACCTTACACATAGGTTTTAAAATAAAGTCGAAATCACTATCCAAGTTATGCATACACCTTGTATAGATATTTAGCGAGAAACAACTTGAAAAAATAAATAAGTACATAAAACGTTATATAGAAATGTTATGACATCAATATATGTAATAGTAAAGTTACAAAGGCTGAAAGCGGTGAAGATCACATGGGAGTTTATGTTCTGGTTCAATGAGATTGGACACTCGCCTTCTCATATGTAACCTTTATTATCACTTGACTACCCAAGAAGTGGAGCAGATCATTCATTCCTTTGAGAGTAGGGATCGAATAATATGAGTCTAGTATGTCTAGAAAAGCCTAGTTAACTTACCATGATAACAAATACATATTTATAGGAACCATGAGAAGTTTAGAACCATAAGAATCATAAGAACCTGTGTTAAGTCGATAAAGAAAATTTGCATAGAATAAATTAGCGTGAGAAAATAAAGAGGATAGTTATAGCAAATATTTACACCACTATTATTACATAAATATTCGGGTATAAGTTGAGATATATTTTAGATCATAAGTAGAGATATCTTTTAGATCAATTTCTATAGTGAAAAGTCTTAGTGTCATTATGGATAATGGCAATAATGGTAAGACTATAAATTATGATTATAATCCCAATCAAAGTAAAAATTAATTGTGGGTGTTGTATCAACTTACGTTAATGAAAGGGAAAAAGGATGGTGTCCTTTAATTTTAAGGGGAAAAGTAGATATTGGACACCATACTGCAATTAAATCGTAAGTGAATAATTGTAAGTGAATAATTAGTAGTAGCTAGTATTCTTGGTGATAAGTACGAACCTTTAGAGAAAATAAAAAATTGGTAATGGGTTATCTGACAAGTGGTATTAGAACCTTAGGTTCAACTCTCGGACCTAATCATTTTGGAAAAAAAAATTAACTGTGTTTGATTACATGTCATTAATACGATACATGTGGAGTTCATAAATTTAACAGAAACAATGGTTGATTTATTTTAGGAGAAGATATTTGAGGTGTGATGAAATTTAAACTAAGCCTAATAAGTTATGTTCAGGGACATGACTCTAAGAAGAGTTTCCTAACGTTACTATTAAGTTCCTGGAAAGCATAAGCTATAATGAAACAATTAAATTAAATAAATAAATTTTTATTGATGGCTACATAAGAAAAATGTTAAATTTATAGTATTTTTGGTTATTATTATTATCAGTCAAGGTTATGCATGTTCCTAGATTGGAATTGGATTGCACGAATGGTAGAAACAATACTTAACTATATTTATGATCCACAGGTGGAGATTCCCACAACTTGTAGGAAAAGAACTCCATGCTAGTACCTAAACCCTTTCACATAGGAGTGAAAAAGACTAATTTGAATAATGAACCCAAGGTGAAAGAAAGGTGAATGTGTTCTTGACGTTTTTCTAACACTCGGTTAGGAATGAACTGATACACATTGATTTTCCAATGAGTTTTACATGAGTTATAAATTTCAACATTTTCTTTGGTTATTCAATGTGAGAAATATATATATATATATATATATATATATAATTGTAATATTATCCATAAATGGAATCTGTAGCAGCCACTTTCCAAGTTTTGTAGATGAATGAATTATAAGCAACAATAGGTCTCTATGATTGAGTTCTATCGTGGTGAGATAGGTTGGGAAGCCTTAATGTGAGATGATAATCCATCTTGTTATTCTCTGAACAATTTAGGGTTGGGTTACCCTTATAAGGGTTTTTTTTTCCATTTAAATTAACTTTGTACAGGTAACACTCATGACTAAAAAGCAATCCATTTAAGGACATTTTCACTCGAATTATTGAATGCTGAAAGCACCCCCCTCAGTGAAGGCTGCTTACAATGGTATTCAGTGCAGAAATATAACTTGACTCCTTAAATTAAAGAAGACACATACATAAGAAAAATCTCCTAGTATTCAAGCCAATTGATTTTCTGTATTAGCTTTGAGATAATGCTCTGAAAGGAAAGGAATCGTGAAAAGGAAAAAATGGAAATTTTGAATTTTGAATTTCATAGGCAACAATGGTCTCATTACTTGGTATAATTGTGAGGAAATCTACAATAAATATATCAAATAAATAAAGTTTAAATCATTTTCATCAAAGTATAGTTTCAAATGCTCGTCTAAATTGTACAGAGTATTGATCTCTTCACTACCAATTGACTGTTACATGTCAGTATTAGGAGAAATGGGTAACTAATATTCAAGATATATTATGGGAAATAAGTTGGTTGTATCTCAATATCTTGATGAATGCCTAAAGATGGAATATTTTCGGAGGTTCGCAGAAATAAATTCGAAAGTATATGAATTTAGTTACAATAAACAAGAGAGAAAGCATAATAAAACATAAAAGTGGTTGGGAATGTACACATACCACTTCCTATATTCTAATATAAAACCCAAAGGTGATATTGTTATTCTTTCCAACTTTACTAATGTTGGGTCTAAGCTAAGGACATGATATACTTTTTATGTGAAAAAGGGTTGATCTGGGAAATTGTGGATACATCATTGCCATTGTATTAAGCCTACGGGAATTGTGTGTCACTATATATATATATATATATATATATATATATATATATATATATGCACCACACTAAGTCTATTACACCTATAGTCTCGAGTAGTGCTGAGATTCTCAGTTGGTACAAGTGGTGTAAGGAACATGACACTGAAGAGGGGAGAGAGTCACTCAAATGAGTAACTTGGGCTACGGAAAATCCTCACTTTAAAGATAAACGTGTGTTAGATATGTTTCTATAAGAGAAATGAAGGTTGGAATATGCCTTGGATGCATCATCAGTGGAAATGGAAAATATTAATCTTATATATAGAATCTACTATAGGTTATTACAATGGAATAAAGTAAGAATAGGAATTAGAAGTTGAGAATACCAAGCTATTTTCTTATGAACTAATTTTTTAGAAAAAAATTCACGTAGTGTGTCTATATTATACAAGTTATTGAAATGTATATAAACATAAATAGGAAATTGATTAAAAGAATGATTAAGAAATATTAGCTCACAAATAACAATATACAACTGGTATGGAAAAAGTAATTCTCTTTATCATAGTTAATATTCATAATGATACAACTATAATACTACTATCAAGAAAAAAAATTCTAATAGCATGAGCGTTCTCAATATTACACCTTTATTGTTGAGAATTAAACTACCAAAGATATTTTGAATACAATTGTGTGAACAAATGATAATATTTTGGAAAAAAAAACAAATGAAATGTGTTACTAAGGTAACATATAGATGATTGGTGACCTCTTTGATTGAGGAAGTTAAAAAAAAACTCCTTGGAGATTTACTCACCATAATAGGATTCAGGAATAGAAAGTGGAATCAATGGAAATATTTATGCAAGAAAATAAGTGGCACTTTTATAAGAAGAGATTAGATTTATCCACCTTGGGATGAAATCAACAAGATATAAGAAGCACATGTATAATGTTCTACCCCTAAATATGCAAGATATTTGTGAAGTAATAAGAATGTATCAAAATAACAATAATAAATTGCATTAGTTCCTAAAAAGGACTAAGAAACTCTGAATTAGTAGAACAAAAAAAATTTGGGATTAGAAACATGTAGTGTTGAATGAAGAACAAGATAAAAGTGCCATACATTGTGAAATATATTATGTTGGTTCAATCATGAAAACTCGTGAACAACAAAATAGTTGTTGAATACCAGCGTTGGTGATTGTGAACAACTAGGAAATAAAGTCAAGGGTGGGAATAATTAAGTCCACATGAAGGTTGTTTTAGTCATAACCTAGCAGTCATAAAACTGGTTAAAATAATATATGCACAAGTGATACAATAATATCTAAATATAGCATGCTACAAACAATCCCTTTATAATTGTTATCTTGATATGAGTGTTAAGAAAAGCAGTGTACAATTTTATATATTGAAGTTTATAAGTAAAAAATATTTATATTAATCGGCATGGCCACCGGGTCAATTGTATTAATATATTAATGGTGTTGACCTTATTTGATGCATGCAAACTCAATGTTGAGTGAAGGTGAAAATTAAGAAGCAAATATTCAACATGTATACGAATGTGCTAGAAGAAGAGAAGAGTATAAATGCAAGAGTATGTCTGATTTACAGTTGACTCAACATACAAGATGAACTAAAGTGTTGACTGAGCATGAAACACAAGAAGCATTTTCTTTTCATTCTTAATAAAAGATGAAATTCCTCTGACAACACAAGGAGTTTAGAAAAAATACTGAAATCACAAAAAACCAACAAAATGGGAGCCATATCTTATTAATCAATATTTCTCAGTCATATTAAAATTTTTAATGTTTTCATGTATTTTTACTCAATAACAAGGTACATGATCATTTTCATCTAATTGAGTGAAAAATTCTATAAGTAGATCTGAAGAAGACCTTTTGGCAGAAATCGTTGTATCTTAAACCAGAAATATATACAGCTCCAGAATCGATCCGTTGCTCAGGATAAAGTGAAAATAAATCTTATACTTCTAAAGAGATTATATTAGAACAAGATGATGAGAAGAATAAAATTTATCCAACAACGTTTCAGGAAGAAGAAACCGGTCAACTAACACCGAGGAAAGTGTTAATAAAAGAAGAAGAGAATGTAATATCCCTCTTTTGTTTTAATATTGTTTTTGGTTAGACTCATTTACATTAGAAATAATGGTGGAATAATTATGTAAATGAATATTTATCAATAAATAAATAAATTGGATGTCTATACTTCGGAATGAGACACCTAGACAAGAGACTCTTACCAAAAGAAGAAAATAAAATCTCATTGGTAAATGAGATTGGATAATTATTTCATGATAAGATTCTAGATGAAATTCTAGATAATAGTAATGGATGGGAGAGAAAAATACATTACATTTCATCACTGGAGAAGGATGCTAAGCTTGGATAATTATAAAATCGTCATGGGAGAGAAATGGGGACTTTAAAATCCTAGGAAACTCGATCAAAAGGTCCACAAAAGTGGGATGTCATTAAAGGAAACTTTATCATGAAAGAAAGGTATTAAATACCTACTGAAGGGATCAAAAAGGGGCTAGTTGATCTCCTTGGAAAGTGATCTCATCTCGGGGATAATTTTAGGTACAGTTCATGGTTTGGTGGCGAGGGTGCTCACCAAGTACGATCTGCTAAATCGATTCTGGTTAGAAAATTTGTGCATAATTATTTCTGAAAATATTTCTAAAATTAGTATGTGACATGAATTCTAAGTTTAAGGTTGATGTGTGTGAAACTTTATGTGTGTGGGTATAATTTGTGAAGTAGTTTCTAAAAATTAAAAATAAAGAAGTGGTAAGAGTAGAGCGTAGTTTCCTAGTATGGTGTATGACGTGTCTATTGTTACAGGAGTTAATTCAGGTTAGCACTTTTCCTTTGATACATATCATACCTCATATGGTAGTTTTCGTCTCTCGAAAGGAATGACAACCTATATGAAGAGAATTATATAATACACAGGAGAAATTTATTTACAATGAATACATTAGAACTGTAAATTCAAAGTCCTGAAAAGTATTGGCTATCGCGATACTGTAAAGTTATCCGTAAAAATTTCCTTTGGGAGTTGTAAGTTTAAAAATAGTATATCAAACAGCGAACTAGTAATGAGGTGAAATAGAAAAATTTATTAATAGAAAACACTTTCCCAATTTAATAATTCGACATGTACAGAAGAGGAATTCCTTTTATTCATTCCTATACCAAAGCAAGTGAGAAAAGAGATAACTCTTTTATTTTTCTACTAGCTACAGAAACATAAGTATATGTAAACAAGTTGTAAAATTAATCTAAGGAATTACGCTGCTATATGTTATGGTAAAACAAAGAAGGAAGTAATGATATCATTCCTGTAGATGGCATCAACTTTAAACAGTAGAGGAACAAAATTATTTAATAAAATATAATGATTATATACACTCCAGATAGTATAACTTTGGAGATTTCTTATATTATAGAGAAATAAATAAGATGAGTGTTGGAAGCCAAGAAAAATAAGAATTTATAGTTCACAATACATATCAAGTGTTATTGATAACAATTATACAACGATTCATACTACAATCCTATCATAAAAAGTTTTAGGAATAAATAAATTAGTCGAAAACCATGTTGGAGAGGTATAGTAAGTATGGACTGCATCCATAACCAAGAGAAATGCTCCTACATAAACCTGGAATGGGACATAACCACAAAATCATGATAACTTAACTAGATGTATTATAAATAGAGTACAGTCCAAGATGGGAGCGAAGGGTGAACCAACCTGGAATGATGATGTAACAGCCATCGTGAAAAATCCATGTAAAAATTATATAAGACCACGATTAATGGGACACTTATTACAAGCTTAATTTTGGGAAAAACATCTTAGCCTGTGTTCATTCAGTTTATTATGGCTAAAGTAAATTTGCAAAGGAAAAGGCTTTGGCTTTGGAAAGGCATGAGGCATTAATTGGCATTTTATTTATCAAAATAGTGGAAAATAAGAGAAAATGGAGGTGAAAGGTCCCACGTTGCATGTGAGTAGGAAAATAATGGAAAATAATGGAAAATGAAGAAAATAGAGGCCTCATTAATAAAAAAGGCTTCTGAGGATTAGTTGGTAGGCTTTTGGTCAGTGTATTTTGGATCTCTCTCGTTATTATCTCTCTCTCTCTATTCTTGGATACTTATAGTTCTTGGAGCACTCTTGGAGAGTGTCGATACTTGGTGATTTGGAGGAATAAGGGAAAGGAAGAGCATGAAAGTGCAAGAAGACATTAGGATCAGCAACTATAACGAGTTTTTATTGTAGGTACCAAGTTGCATGTATGTTTTTCTCACTAGTTTTGGCATGCATGGTGTATGCATGTGGATTTTCCTTGCCTTTCCATTTCTTGGATATCCATTATGTTGTGGGTTTATTTCCATTGTTTGATTTTTGGTTGGTTCTAATGATTTCGTTAGTTGTGGGTTGAGTTATTAGTTCTTGGAAGCCTTGGTTGGACAAATTCTCTAGAAGCCCAACGAACGACTATGGGTTGAGTTGCTAGTCATGGAAGCCTTGGTTGGAAAAATGCTCTATAAGCGTTAGGTGGGTTGAGTTACTAGTCTTGGAAGCCATGGTTGGACAAACACTTTGGAATCCATGTAACAATTGGGGTTGAGTTACTAGTCCCAGAAGCTCTGGTTGGAATAAACACTTTGGAGCCCTATAACAACTTGGATAGAGAAAAATACGTGATGGTTGTGATGTCCAACTGTGAGGTGGAATAATTGGATGAGGGTTGAGATGGTTTGGCCTCTAGAAGCCCTCAATTTATTATGATTTATGTGTTTTAAGAGATCCCACATTCATGCTTGGAATATAGCATGGAGTGATTGGCTAAAATGAGACTTGGCTAAGCCAATCTATGTTCAGGTGGAACATGGAAGTCCCATCTCTGGTTGGTTTTTAAATTTAGTAATGAAGAGCTCATTCCTCTGGAACTAGATATGCAAATTTACTAGTTCATGTATGGATTTTATTGTTGTTGTATCCATTGTATTTTTTTTGTTATTGTGTTGGTTATAAGCATGTATTTGATTAATGATGATGTATGGCTCTAGCCACATTTTACCTGTAAATGAATACACAATGCATCCATGGTAAAATAGATTGTATTGTAGCTTATGGTGTAAGGGAGAAAATTTTCTTATCTATTCTCAGCTAAGTTAGAGACCCCCATGTTTAAATCTGGTGTTTACACCTGTAGATGAAATGTTGATGACATGTTTGACGAAATTCCTATCATGGCTAGGAGGGGTCTAGATGAGTTCCTGATGATGTGATTGCCTACGTGCCTTATTTTTAATGTTATTTACCATATCCTATAGTTTCGTGAAGTTTTAGGCAGTGACCTAGGCTCTAGCGCTAAAAAGGTGGCACAAATCTCGTAGTTGTAGGCACAGAACTAACCAAATCAGGCCCCAGCTGCGACCTTTCCTTGGCATCCTTGCAGCTATAGGCTTTTGGCCACTACCTTTCCTTGGAATGCCTACGGCTATGGCTTAAATTCATCAGAAATTCATTGTCCCTTAGGATTCAGGGGCCTGGAAGGTTGGGTTACCTCCTGAGGATGTTGTTGATGCTTTGCAATGTTTGTTTTGCATGTTTCCATCAAATCTAGTTCCTCAAGGTCATGTAGGAGGTTGAATGTCATTATAGCGGCCACTTGTAGCATATTTACCCTGGTTGGCCAATTATCTGGGTAGATGTGGGATTAGGGTGTTGCAAAGTCATATCAGAGCATGGTTCAACTCTCGCACTGGATGGGTGGTGTGTTGGTCATGTTTTTATATTGTTTGTATATGTGTCTCTCATACCTATGGTGTATGTGCTTGTTTCATCCCATTTTTGTTGTCCATGTTGGTAGTGCTATCACCATGGAAGTGTTGATGGAGTTGTTGCCAACATGTTTCCATGAGTGTATGAATCGTTATGTTATGTTCATGCTTGTGTATTGTTCGTGCACGATTTCTTACATATTGTTACATATTGTACATGCATTTCTTGTTTATGCTAGGTTACATATTGTTCATTCTTTGATGTTATATGTGTATTCCATTTTCTTGTGTGATGTCATATGTATAACATGAATTGGTCATTCATGCTTGGCTATACATGTCAAGTGAGTGCATATCTTCAAGTTTGCATTCGTTAGATTGAGGTTTTTGTGCATAATCATATTGTATGCAATTAGGTCATCATGGTGATATTAGTATGTTATGATGATAATGTATTGGCTAAGATAGAGCAGGAGATACATACCATCAAAATGAAGTTGTAGCATTGGACCTCAAGGCAAGATCATGTCGTCATACAGATTTGGATGTTGGGCATGCAGACATGTAGGTTAAGGATTGTTATATGCATTATGGTTATGAGTATTCCTTTCATTCTATTCATGTTATGGTTACACACATTATAGATGCTAGTTGATTAGTGCGGTTATATGTACATGTGTCAGATAATCATGAATGATAGTAACATGTGGTGGTGTGAATTTCTATTGTTGTTTTATGTTAGATAGCTTATATGTTGTTAATGAGCATGTTATGGGTTAACTTGTTGTTGTTGTATGATAATTATCTTGACAATTAGGTTACATGTTGTTGATGAACATGATATATAACTTGTTGTTGTTACATGCTAGTGACTTAATGGTTAGAGTTGTGAAATTCAGGCATGAGTCGACCTAATTATCATAGTGTTTTGTATTATGTCTAGCCTGACTGTGCATATGTGATTGTATGCAAGAATGACATTTGATTATGGGTTTATGATGTGAACATGTTAGCTATATACTGTTATGGATATCATGACCTTATTTATGATTGTCTTGATATGTTTTGAGGTTATGTCGTGGTAATATAGATTGATTGTGCAGACAAGATAGCCTCCCCTAAGATACATTAAGGTATGAGCTTGCTTATGTCGTCTACTTTGTAATTGAATGTTTGATTATGTCATCTACTTGGTGTTTGAGTGCTGGTATCTATAATGTCATTTATTTACTGTTGAATGTTTGATTGTTTGATTAATCGCATGATATAAGCATGTTTCTATAAGGTTTTATGAAGTAATTATATTTTTTTAAGATAGTTGTAATAACACGTATGCGTTAAGACAATCGATATATAATTGAGTGTAAGTAGGTGATAGTTGTAGCTTCATTTATTATGAATGATGACTATGAGTTTATTGTTTATTATGACATGGTTTTAGAGTTGGTAAATGTTGATTCCAAATTAATAGCTATGTTGTCTCGATATTTGGAACGTGTGACTGAGATGTGTATGTTCAGTTATTAAGCAACACGATTGGCCCAACAAGGTAAAGTAACTATTATACTGTTATGTTTATTTATGCATTTATAATTATGTGTCTATGACAATATGATTTCAGGGATTAAATGGCAAGATACTGTAATAAAATATTGAAGAAGGCTCAAGATGAGATTTATTTTGGAAGCATTGGGAACCATGGGGATTGTGTTATGGTGTTTTTTTCTAGTCTTGTGTTTTTGGTATTTTGTTATTTGTTGCGCTTGATTTGTGGTCTTGATTGTTTCTATTGAAAGATCATGCCACTTTGTTGTGATGTCATATTGGTTTTGGTTTTCATGGTCTTCCTCTTGTTTGTTCTTGTTCTTTCCTTTTGTTTGAGAGCCTTGGGGATTGGTTTGGAGATAGGAAATTTGAGAGAGCTCAGTGCATGAGTAAGCGCAGTGGATGGTAAGAATATGGCATTCGATTGGACTGGTTGAGTCAATGGTGGTCAATGGATGGCGGCAGTACAAACATGAGAAAGGCAACAAAAAAGGTAAATAAAATGGATATGAGGTGTTAGATGCCTTAGCTATGATGGGAAATTTTGTTCTCAACGTTGGGCATGTTGTGCACGAATAAAGGAAGTTATTTTAACCTAGACCTTATGATATCTAGCAATTGTTTTGTCAGCGAGATTATTTTGGTGTTTATATATGTATACATGTATGTATGTTGTGCATGATAGGGTCGTCATGGATCATGATTATCTAATGCTAATGTTTATATTTATATATGTTTGTATGTATGTAGTTGTTTAACAGGATTGTGATTGTTTTATGCTAATGATTATATATGTATGTATGTATGTATGTATCTATGCCACTGTCTGATAGGGTTGTAAAGAATCATTCTTATGGAGGAATGATTGCTTATGCATGTGAATGGCATGAATAGGTTCTTGCATATGAGGAATCAAGTGGAAGAGTAACTCTCATACATCTCTAAGGTTAGTATCATGTGGACATGAATTGATATTATGTGCTTGTACTATGCCTATGTTTATGTTATGGACAGATTGAGGGGTGCATCAATGAAGTGAAATTAGTGTGATCTGCGACATGCTAGGATAAGCATGAATAGTGGAAAGATAGTAGAAGCAAGGTTGCTTGTTGGGTCTATGTGTGGTTTATGGATGTGTAGTACTACTGTTGTGTATAAGTTATGTATGTTGTATATTTAGTGATTGTACATATGGTGATGTGTACATGTAACATATGTAGAATTATGTACCTATGATGTTGTATGTCTGTTGTATATATGGTGTTGTGTGGATATTGCATATGTAGTGCTAGGTATAGATGGTGTTATGTACATGTTGGATATGTGGTGTTGTGTACATATCGTACTATGTGCATGTTGGATATGCGGTGTTGTGTACATATGGTTTTTTGTGCATGTTGGATCTGTGGTGTTGTGTATGTATGGTGTTATGTACATGTTGAATATGCAACGCTATGTACATATGGTGTTGCGTGTGTGATGTACATATGGTGCTATGTACATATGGTTTTGTGTGCATGATTATGCATGTGGTGTTGTGGATATGTTGTACAAGTGGTGTTGTGTGCAGTTGGTGTCGTGTACATGTCTTGCATGTGGCGCTATGTACATGTGGTGTCATGCATGTGGCGTCATGTACTTATGGTATTGTGTACACATTATATAGGTTGTGCAGTGTACATTTGGAATTGTGTACACATTGTGGAGGTGATACCATGTACATGTGATTTTGTGCATATGTTGTGCAAGAGCTACTGTGTATAGGTGGTATAGTTTACATGTTGTGCATATGGTACTAGTACATATGGTATTGTGTGCATGTCGTATGCGTTGTGTTGAGGCCATGCGGTACTACGTATGTGCATTATGTAGTCGTCGTATCATGACATGTGTATTCATTGTGTTATAATCTGTATAGGTATATATATTGTGTTGTGTTATACACCAGGTGTAGGTGTATGTGTTTTGTGCCAGATGTAGGTGTATGTGTGGCGTTTTACACCAAGTGTAGGTGTATGTGTTGTTTTCTACACTGATTATAGGTGTATGTGGTATGTTGTGTTCCATGTGTGGGTGTAAACATTATGTGGTGTTGTACACCTTGTGTGGATGTACGTGTTGTACACTGTGTATGTGCACGTGATTGAAGAGACACAAAGGCATTAGGTTCTTGCCAAGTGTGGCAATCAATCTGGTGTGTGTAAAAAAATAACAAAGGTATAAGTAAGGACTGATGAAGGATAAGTATCGATATTTTGTTTCAGTTTTATTATGCATGTGATCTATGATTCTGACTTATGATAGTTACATGTGATTTATCATTATGGTTTAAGATGATTGCATTTGATCTATGATTTTAATTTATGATGTTTGTGTTTTGAGCTAACCAAATGTGATATGTGTATACATGATGTTTTATTAAACAACTAGTTTGACTTGTTGTGATAGGAAGTGAACAATATTGCAAATGTACTTTATTGACAAGCAACCAATGAGGTATGATTTGAAGTTATTTCAATTTATTTTGAATATAATTGCAATTATGTTCTTGGTATGTCAAGAATGTAAATGTTCAGTTTGGGATGATTGAAATTGACTTCAAGAACTAGCAATAACCACCAAAAGAATTGAAATAAGAAACAGTGTGTTGGTAAAGTGGTTTAGGAGTAGAGACATTGGTACCTAATAGTGTCCATTGATTGCCATGAGCATGCTATGACCTATATGATGGCTTTCAGGTAGGTATATTCCCTGGTTTTTTGACCCTCTAATGCAAGGAAGCCTTGCCAAGGTATGGACTGCCTGAGATGGGGGTACCAAGACAACTTGAAAGGTGAGTTACTGCACGAAAGGGGGTGACCAGATTTCTTAGGGAACTGTCTAACAAATAAGGGAAGGTCGAGAATGGATTTGGTTTGGTATTTAGAAGTTCCATATGAAATCAAATGCACATTGGGAGTGTTCCCTGGAGAAATGAGTCAACAAATTTTCACTTAGAGAACAAGTGGCGCATGATTGTAGTGCTAGATATTTGATGCAACTTAGACTTTGGCAGTGGATTCTGGACTTCCTGGGAAGGAGGTGAATCCTGATACTACTTTGGAGGGTGGAGGTGTGAGCCTCTGGATTCCCTTGTTGCTAGTATGGGCATCGTATCCTTCTATATGTTGGTTGAGAAAATGTGTATATTTTTATATTATTGTAAATATTGTATAGAGTTGGATTTATAAAGCTCCATAGATAGTATGATTATTTTTTGGTTGAAGCAAATTTGGTTGTTATTGTAAATATCGTAATGAGCTATGTTATAAAGCTCCAGCAAATAGTATGTTTGTCATGTTTGAGAAGTTTTCATTGTCAATACTGCAATGAGATATTTTATAAACCTCCATAGGTAGTATCTTTTGTTTTTATCAATTTGTTGTTTTTTAGGTGTCATTGAACACCAAGGATAGTGTCCCCCCAAAGGGGAGGGTTCTATAATAGCCCTGGTGAAAAATCCATGTGAATAATATATAAGACCATGGTTTATGGGACACTTATTCCAAGCTGAATTTTGGGTAAAACATCCTAGCGGGTGTTCATTTGGTTTATTATGGCAAAAGGAAATTGGCAAAGGAAAAGGAAAAGGCCTTGGAAAGGCATGATACATTAATTGACATTTTATTTATGAAAATAGTTGAAAATAGGAGAAAAGGGAGGTGAAAGGTCACAAGTTGCATGTGAGGAGGAAAATTAAGGAAAATAATGGAAATTGAAGAAAATAGAGGCCTTATTAATAAAAATTATCTTGAGGATCAGTTGGTAGGATTTTGGTCAGTACATTCTGGAGATCCCTCATTATTCTCTCTCTCTCTCTCTCTCTCTCTCTCTCTCTCTCTCTCTCTCTCTCTTCCTCTCTCTCTCTCTCCCTCTCTCTCTCATATTCTGGATACTCAAATTTTCTTGGAGCACTCTTGGAGAGTGTGGATACTTGGTGATTCGGAGAAATAAGGAAAAGGAAGAGTAGGAAAGCTCAAGCGAACATTGGAATCAATAGGTACAATGGGTTTTTATTGAAGGTACCGAGTTGCATGTATTTTTTCCTCATTAGTTTTGGCATGCATGGTGTATGCATGTGGATTTTCCTAGTGTTTACATTTCCAGGATAGACATGGTGTCTTGGGTTTATTTCTACTGATTATTTTATGGTTGGTTCTCATGATTCTGTTAGTTGTGGGTTGAGTTATTAGTTCCTGGAAACCTTGGATGGACAAATTATTTGGAAGCTCGACAGACAACTGTGAGTCGAGTTACTAGTACTGGAAGCCTTGGTTTGAAAAACGCTTTGGAAACCCTAGGTGGGTTGAGTTACTAGTACTACAATCTCTAGTTGGAAAAACAATCTGGAAGCCATATAATAGTTGGGTTTGAGTTGCTAGTCCTAGAAGCCCTGTTTTGAAAAAACATTCTGGGGCCATGGAACAGCATAGATATATACCAATCCATGATGTTTGTGGTGTCCGACCATGAGGTGGAATCACTCATTCAGGGTTGAGGTGGTTTGGCCTCCGGAAGCTCTGGATTGATTGTGATTCATGTTTTTGATGAGATCCCACATTCATGCTTGGAATATGCCACGGGGGTGATTAGATGAAGTGATACTTGGCTCAGCCAATCTATGGTCGGGTGGAACGTGGAAGTCCTATCTTTGGTTAGTTTTTACATTCAGTAATGAAGAGATCATTCCTCTTTTATTTGGTATGCAAATGTACTAGTTTATGTATGAATTTTATTGTTGTTATATCCATTGTATTTATGGTGTTATTGTGTTGGTTATAAGCATGCATTTGATTAGTGATGATGTATGGTTCTATCCATGTTTTTACCATTAAATGAATATACAATGTATTTATGGTAAAATAGATTGTATTGTAGCTTATAATGTAGGGGATAAATTCTTCTTAGTGATTCTCAGTTAAGTAAGAGACCCCCATGTTTAAATCTATTGTTTACACCTGTAGATGCAATGTTTTTGACATGTTTGACTACATTTATATCATTTTTAGGAGGGGTGCAGATGATTTCCTGATGATTTGATTTCTTTTGTACCTTTTTTCTAATGTTATTTATCATCTCATGAAGTTTGATGAAGTTCTGGGGAGTGACCTGGGCTCTAGGGCTAAAAAGGTGACACCAATCCTAGATTTGCAAGCACAAAACTAGTCAAATTAGGCCTAGGCTACTACCTTGACTTGGATGCGTATGGCTATAGGCTTTTTGTTGATACCTTGCCTTGGCATGCCTGTGGATAAGGCTCAAAATGGTTAAAAATTCAATCTCCCTCAGGGCTTAAGGGCATGAAAGGTTGGGTTACCTCGTGAGGATGTTGTTGATGTTGTGCAAGGTGTGTTTGTCTTGTTTCCATTAGTTCCACTTCCTTAAGGTCATATCATAGGTTGAATCTCATTTCATTGGCCTCTCGTCGCATATTTACCCTAGTTGGTTGTTACTTGGGTAGATGTGGGATGAGGGTGTTACAACTGAGCTAGCATATTAACATGAAAAAAAAATTATACAGTGGAGTGCACAATAATTTATAGTATGAAAGTAGGACACATATGAAAACCACATAGGATATTGGAGTTACCATGTCAATTGAAAGTAGGAATAATTTGTTAAAAACCAAATGCTAATAGAGCAATTTAATATGTACCTGGATATGAAAGCGATGCTGAGAAAAAGATGCACTTGTTCAGGGTGCACTCTTTTAGTGTTGTCTAAGCCTGTAAAAGAGAGAAAATTCATGTGAAAATTAAATTACAGAATTAGGTATTTCATTAAATCATGCAGTACTCAAACCTTAACTGAAAATGAAAATAATCCTTCAAATATCATCGAAAAGGAGATAGAAAGTACCTCCTTTGAATATTTAGCTCATGGTATTGAGTAGTACACACTTCACATACTCATCATAATAATTAAGGTCAGCTAGAAATCAACAGCTCCTCTAGCTTATACAAGTTTGGGAAATTCAAAAAATTACAAAGGATTATATGGATATAAAGACACTACTAACTTACTTGACTAACCCAAACTATAGGAAAAGTACATGCAACAAGAATACAAGAATACAAGAATACTATAAATTTCACCAAAGAAAGGAAAAATATGTTACCTCATAACGTTCGGTTGGTTATTACACTGGACCGGCGAACCACCTGAAGGGTGGTAATTTTAGAAGCCACGGAGAAGGTGTAGTCATGAACCACTATTCTAGAACCATAAAGTTGTTAATCCATGGGGGAAATTGGAAAAAATGAGGCAGGAATTGTAGAGAAAACACTTGCACCTTAATAACTTTTGTAGAAAAAAATTTGGAAGGCATATAAAACAAAGCATACGAGAAAATGTTTTCACAACGTAAGATTATCTATCTATTGAAATTCCAAAAAAAACAGCCATATGCCTCGGCTTCCAAAGGGAGACTACTAGCACTACAGGAAATGTCAGAAAATTTTGGAGCAAAAAGAGATATTGAAATCCAGAAACCACGTGAGAGGATATACTTAGGGTTTTAGCAAATGATAACCATCGATGATGGGTGTAAAATACATCCCACCTTCCATATGAATAAAACTAATAGAGCAGGTGTGGGTCACATCGATATAGAAGTCGTGGCTATAGGGGATTTGAGAACAAATTGTAATGCCATGCGCGCCATCGATTGAAGGATGGGTTTCCTAACTCTGATAACTTCCAACACATTTTACAATAGAGTTATATAGCCAACACACAATACAAAGTTATAATACTCATATGATGCAAAATAAATAAGAACAATAAAACCTGACCTTATACATAGGTTTTAAATTAAAGTCAACTCCACTATCCAAGTTGAACATATGGTTGGTATAGATATTTAGCAAAAAAAAATTGACAAAATAAGTAAGTACATAAAACATTATATATTTCTTCTATGTCATCAATATATGTAAAAATAAAGTTACAAATGCTAAAATAGGTGAAGAGCTCATGGGATTTGATGCGTTAGTTTAATGAGATTGGACAACCGACTTCTCATATGTAACCTTTATTATCACTTGACTACACGAGAAGTGGAGCAGATCATTCATGGATTTGAGAGTATCGATCAAATAATATGAGTCCATTACATCTAGCAAAGCCTAGTTAACTTACTGCGATAACAAATATATAATTACAAGAACCATGAGAAGTTCGCAACCATAAGAATCATAAGAACCTATCGTAAGTCGATAAATACAATTTGCATAGAATACATTAACATTAGGAAAGGAAGGGGATATTTATATAAAATATGCACACCACCATTATTACATAAATATTAGGGTATAAGTTGAGATATATTTTAGATTTTAAGTTGAGATATCTTTTAGATCAATTTCTATAGTGAAACGCCTTAGTGCCACTACGAATAATGGTAATAATGGTAAGACTATAAAGTATGAGTGGAATCCCAATAAAATTAAAAAGGAATTGTGGGTGTTGTATCACCTTACCTTAACAAAAGGGAAAAAGGATGATGGTCTTTAATTTGAAGGGGGAAGGTAGATAATGGCCACCATACTACAATTAAATTGTAAAAGAATAATTTGTCGCAACTATTATTCCTGGTGATACGTGTGGACCTTTAAATAAAAAAATTGTGGTAATGAGGTATGTGACAAAGAGAGAGAGAGGGGAAGAGATAGTCTCTGAGAAAGAGAGGGAGCTCAAGAGATGGAGTTGGAGGTAAATATAGGGAAGGAATAAGTTCAAGACACATAGAGAGAGAAAGGTGGAGAGAGAGAGAGAGGGATATACTCAACAAAGTTGCAAGAAAAAGCTCGAGAGAGAGATATAGAGAGTGAGTGAGTGACGAGGGAGACAGATAGAGGTACGTGGGAGAGAAAGGAAAAGAGAGAGAACTTGACAGGGCGGGAGAGATAGAGATATGGATTTGGAGGGGGAGAGATAAGGAGGTAAGAAGAAATACATATAGCGATAGGAAGGTAGAGAGAGAGAGAGAGGGAATGACAAGCGAGATGGAGACAGAGGGAGAGAAGGGGAAGATAGAGAAAGAGAGGCAGAGGGAGAGGGAGGGAGATATAGACAAATATGGAGAAAAATGGTGCATGTTTGTGGTGTGATATAGACAAATGAATTAGGAGAGATAGAGGTATATAGAGATATAGATTGAAGGGGAAGAGAGGGAAGAAAAGAGAGATAGAGGGAGGGAGGAAGAGATAGATAGATATGAAGAGAGAGTGTGTGTGTGTCTAGGGGTGAGATAAAGAGACACAAAAGGAGAGATGGATGGAGATATCGATATAGATCAAAGGGTGAGATAAAGGGAAGAAAATTTCTTGCACTAGATGCACTGATTTCAGTGTACAAATGTTGATTTCAAATCCTATTTGATTTATTGCATTAGAAGCATTGATTTTTGTGTAGATGTTGATTTCTAATTATATTTCATTTCTTGCATTAGATACATTAATTTAATTAAAAATGTTAATTTCTAATATTGTTTTATTAAGATTGCATTAGATGCATTGATTTCAATGTAGATGTTGATTTCTAATCCTATTTGAATGCTAGCACTTGATGCATTGATTTCAGTGTAGATGTTGATTTCTAATCCTATTCGATTGTTTGCAACATATATGCATTAATTTTTGTGTAGATGTTGATTTATTATCCTATTTTATTTTGTGCATTATATGCCTTGATTTTAGTGTAAATGTTGATGTCTTATCCTATTTGATTGCTTGCATTAGATGCATTGGTTTTAGTGTAGATGGTGATTTCTATTTGATGTAACTAGATATATGTTGTACGTTTATTTAAAGTTAAATTACTTTAACATTGGGCATTGATTTCAGTGTAAGCACAAAAAAATTATTGACGATGTGCATTATTACTAAGATTTTGTAGATAACCTCAAATAAAATAAAATCGAATAAAACTTGTATTTGTAACCTTTACATATCCGCATATTTTAAAACTGAATGTAACGTATTTCAATCATATTTTAGTTTTTAAAAATTGAATAAAACTTATTTAAATCATAAGGAATTGATTAAAATACTTGGATAACTACTTGTAAATTTAGGAAAGTTGATAACATTATATAAAATTATGGGAATGTTGTCATATATTTTTTTTACCTATATATTAAATTCAATACAATTGACTTATATCATGTTATGAATAAGCTCTTGTAGATAATATCAAAAGAAATAATTTTGAATAGAACCTATTTGTTGTTTACATGATATCTTTTAAAATTGAATAAAACTTAATTCAATTCTATTTGTGTTTTTTAATTGAACCTTGAGATAAGAAATTGATTGAAATAGTTTAAAAAGTTTTCCATGCAATGGTAAACAGGTGGGTCACAAAAAAAATTATATATATAGATATTATAATATGGATGAATTTACAATTCAAATAATATATTTTTAAAATTGAATTGTAATAACATACATGTTAATTGCAATAAAATACACTTTGTACAAGTCAATATGAAGCATGATTGTAATTCTTCCCATGTTAATATTGAATCGATACATGATATATTTTAGTTCATTTTAAGTATCAAAGTAAATTGCATCATAATTTAATATTGTACTTATTTTCTTAATCTATGAAACTAGAAATCAAAATTTTATATTCTACTAATAAAAGTTATATTATATAGAAAAGTTTTTAAATTGGAGAAATAATTTTAACAGATTCATAAACTACAAAAATTAATGAGCATCCATAAACAAGATTAATACAAATCCATAAACTGAAATAGTGAATACATGTATCAATAAACCATCCATATGAAAATATATACAAATTACAAATATCACATGAACATCCATAAACTGAAATAATAAGCATCCATAAACTAAAATAATGTCCATATACATCCATAAATTTTCCACGTATGAAAATATAGTGAGTGTGTATCACATGTGAATGTGTCCTATGAAATGAGCCCAAAGCTATACAAACTATCCACTCTAAGTACCACCAAAACTCCTATGTGATTTTCGTCATGCAAAGTAAGTGCCCATAACCTCGTACTGAAATACAACACATTCAAATTTAAAATAATTATATTATTATTTTTTGAAATAAATAATCTGGAAATAAACTATTTTGAACAGAATTTTTAATTACATATACATGAATCTACTAACCTCAATCAGGTCCAAATGCAAGTAAAATAGGATGGGGGTCTAATGAATCTGAGTTTGGTGCTCCCCTTCCTATGGCTCAATTATTGGAGTCTGTATCGATGTACCTGCATAATCAATGCATCTAAACCCAAAATCCCACTCATGTATCCACATTATAGCGGCATCAAGGACACACTGCATATGGGCCTATGTACACAATGGAAATGACAAATTATAATTAGTCTACAAATTAATTAGCATATATGTGTAACATAAAAAAAAATGTTGAAATCTCAGGAATAAAAAGGTTTACCTCAGCTATTGGTCTATATGGTTGTGCATGGTGACTCTACTGCAAATTAGTGTTATGACGTGGAATTGAAGGTGAAGGAGAATCCATGGAAATATGCTCTGGTTGGGAATGGTCTGGCTGATCAATTGCCCCCTCGGATGACCTCATAAGCTCATCCATGTAGTTGGGTTGTGTCTACATTATATCATGAACTTATTAATATAAATTCAACCTGATACGAACTAGAAATTAATATAAATAATTATGCATAATTTTGACAATAACACTAAAACATTTCATGTATATATATATATATATATATATATATATATACCTTTTCTTTTTCATGTGGATCGTGCACCCTCGAAGTCTCACGAATGGCATCACGATACATACATGCATATGTGAAAATTTTATGAACAGGTAAACTCACAAGAAATGCATCATCATATAAAGGAACGGGTGGGTCATGAGGCAATGGTGGTGGTCTCCTAATATCTTCATCCAATGCAACACATGCACTGGCTAATTACATGTGCATATTGTCTGCAATAGTCTACTTGGTCTCACCACTGAGATGTGAAAACTCCTCTACCTCTCTCAGTAATACCAAGCTTTGAGATGGTAGTGGCAAGAATCTCGGAAGTGGTGGTACATGCGCAGGGTCCCTACAAGCCCTCTCATGCTCATAGATATGTCCCAAACTGAATCCATAATAGTGAGAACTAATATCAATGTAATATGGCCTCATATTTAATAAAAACTCTTCATATAAATGCTTTGAAAAATAAAAGGTGACCTGGTCTTGGTGTGGGAATTGGCCCCAAGCTTCAATGAATATAACATGCACAAAAGGGGTTGCATCAAAATTCCTAAAATATTTTACAGGAATCATACCTCTATGTATAGTAGGGAAATCTGGAGGGATGTCGAACAACTCCCCATGGACATCAATTTTCTTGGTGGCCTCTCTTACCACCTCCCAAGTATTTGGACCTTTAACCTCATGCCTCCTAATCCTCTATGTGGACTATATGAGGTGGCTCTCTGGGCCTGACCTTCGTACATCTCGATCAACCTATTGATGTTATATAGCGTCAAAGAAAAACTATGACGAGTCAGTCAATGGGCAGAGATGTTCTGTATCTCTTGTGTGGTCCACATATGACGGGTCGTAACATCCTCCAATGTGATATGACTTGTAGCATCATCCCACAAAGGGATTGATATTACACTATGATCCTCGGGTCCACCTAGTGAGGGTTTGCAAGTCATAAACATAATTTAACATATATAATTAACAAATTAGAATCATAATAACATATACATTAGATTCAAACACATCAGCTGAAGAAAATTTAAAAAATTAAAGACAATTTCAAGACATAAACACATAAAGTTTAAAGAGGATTTAAAAATGCATGAGGTGCACCTGAAATGGGTGAAGAAGGTACACTAGAGGTAGCATGATAATCAATAGAAACAGAAACACTGTCTCTCACACTCTGACTGGCATCAAAGGTAGGATTTATCAGTGGAACATGCGCTCTGGGTGGGCTACGTGATCTATCACTAGCCCGACCACATGTAATAGAACCCCTCGCATTGTGATGGCCTGAAGTTGGAGAAAATATATGGGATGCCTCAACATATTACATATAATACATATAAACTATACCAATAAAAAATGTTGACTAAAGTATTACCTTAATAAAAAACCATTGCATATAATACATATAAACTAATCGAAGAAAAAAATGTTGACTTAGGAAGAATGTTGATAAAAAAAACCATTTCTAAATTCAAGCGAAATAATCTAGCTTGAAGTACTACACTTAGAGTAAATTTTTTGATAAATTATCAACCAAAGTATTGAGTTCCATGTAAACACAATCGAAATAAATGACCAAATCTACCTTCACACTTTTTCCCTTTTCTAAGTAATGCATTTTACTCATAGTTCATAAACATGTAAATATATATGCAAAAAATTGAAATAAACCTATTTACAAAAGTAATCAAATTTCATGCCAACCAAATACTCCAATATACTTTAAGTTGTTAATGTTTGACTTTAACACATGAAATGTACTAGGTGCAAGCACATAAAAACAATTTTTTTGTACACCACAATACATAATGAAAGAGTATGGTGTACATTAGAAGAGAGTCTAAATTATTTTATTCACTTGACCAAATGCACTTTTCATGATGGATTTAATGTATCTATCAATGATGCATTGTTGAAACATGAACTTATATATGTAGTTATATTTTAAATGATATATATATATATATATATATATATATATATATATATATATCTGTGTGTGTGTGTGTTATGTTTTAAATAGTTATGCTATGTTAAATGTTATACAGTGAAAGTATAGAGTTGGGTTACACTATTTGGCGAAACAAGGGTGTGCTTTGGTGAAAATTTGATGTTCAATCAAAAAAATGAAGCTCTCTATTGAACCATTTTTAAGTTCACGATCGAGCTCCCGAAGCACTAAAAAATAACTCAATTGAGCATTAAAATCAACTCTTTATCGAGCTCCTAAGTAACCCCAATTTAGGATCTCGATCGACCATTAAAGATGAAAATTTTAAAATTAATTTACATATCAATAATGATATGTAAACATTAAAATTGTAACTATTTGATAGTTAAAAAAAAAAAAATCGAATTTAATTACTAATTACGTTTGAATAGGTAATTAACAATGGTGTAGATTAATTTTCTCATTACATTTCTAGTGTTTTGGTTTATAATCACACTTGTAATTGAAATTGTAATATTCTCATATTTATAATTTGGTAACTTAAAAGTTAGTTCTTAATATGATTTAAATTTTGAATATTATAATTTAAATAATAAATTGATTAAGCATAAGAAAATTTATCAATTTGATTTTAATAAATATTATAATTTTTTATATAAATAAGTGTATCTCATAAATGTGAATTTGACATGGTTGGAAATGTATATTTTATAAAACTCAAAGAGTTAATAAACATGATTCCCTTGGTCATAGTTACATCTATTAAAATCAAACATATATATAATGAAGTAATATGCACTTGTTATAGAAAAAAAATGAGTACAATAATAATTAACGTAGTTGTAATGGTTGCAAGTTATAATTAATATAGATGTAATGGATGTAATGGTATTCGTAGTTATAAATCTCTCTGAACCTGAACCTGTAAAATGTCCTCAGTGTGCACAACTTTAAAATACACACACACACACACACACATATTTCTTACTTATGATACAATATATATTTTTAAAATAATAAAAGCATAAAGGAATCACATTTTTTAAAACATTATTTGACTAATTTGAATCTGAATAATCTATATTTAAATGTGTATAAAATTATATTTATAATAATATTATTATAAAATTTAGTCTAGTTTATATAGTTGTTGTTTTTATTTATTTATTATAATTTGATTTATTTTTATTGAAACATTATACATATAAAAATTATAAAATAATTAAGTATAGAAATATGTTATATTTAAAATGAAAAAATAAAAAAAATTATTATTTTTAAGAATTTCAAAATTGGAAAAAAAAGTTAAAATATTTTATGGAAAGTTATCTATATCTTATTATAATTATTTTATTTTTCTTAGTAAAATAAAATAAAATAGAATTTGGATTTATAATTAAGAAAAATTAGAGTTTGAAATATATTTGAATATTCATAAAAATTAATTTTGTAGAATAAATAAATTTTATAATTCACTTAAAGACATGGGTCTTGGATAGATGACAATTGGGTGCTCTGTTAAGGTATTCCTTGATGTGAAGTCACTAGTTCAATTCCCTGGCCACGTCGGGGTAATATATTGGACATGATGAAGATGTAGTTTTTCCAAGATTACAAAAAACAAATCGCTTAAAGACAAGTATTGAGAGACTTTTTTTTAACATAATTATGATACCTCGATCGTGGGTTTCCTAAACCCTTGCTTGAGTTATTTGAAATTTTTATTTCAAACACTCTATCTAGTGTTTTAAGTGCTCAATCGAGCTATTGAGGGCCTAAAAAACAAAGTTTGAGCTCCTCTTCTACATATTTCTTTGCAACACCATTTTGTACCCTAGGGGAGTCCAAGCTTAATTTTCCCTTTAGTGGTGAAGTTGAGCATGTTGGATTCAACAAAGAATGTTATATCTAATGGTATATTAGTTTAACGTTTTCAAATTCATATGATATTTTTTATACGCTTGAAATTTTTTTGGACATATTCAAAGGACCTCAATAAAAAATCAATCACATAAAATATACATAACTAAAAAATTTCAAAAGATACCACTATCTTCGTTACGAGTCCTCTTCAAAAGGACACTCTTAGTTATTTTATTTATTTAAAGGGTTGAAAAAAATCTTACGTGAACACTTGTTTCTCCAAAATGCAATTGAAATATTATTTTTCTAACTTCAAAATATATATATATATATATAATTTTGCATTAAAAAAAAAAATCATTTGAAAAACTTAGTTCTCTTCGTGTAGATTATTTATACATATATATATATATATATATATATATATATATATATATATTAAATTACACATTTTATACTAAGTTATACTACGTGAACACACACATACCTCTTAATTTTTGTGAAAAATTGCAAGGACATATATTGCATTTTATAGAAAATTGAGAGATTATAAGACACTAAAATTATTTGCAAAAAATATGATTAGGACAACAACATATTTCTCCACATATTGTCTTTTTACTTTGAATCAAAATTCACAATTTTTATATGAGTTTTGAGGGTTGCAATTCGGTAAAAGAGGAAAAACTTGAAATTTCATCCCTACATGTGGCCCAAAAGTGTAACCCATCTCCAAGATTTCACCCTATAAATATAGCTATATTATGTTATAGTTAAGCACAATACATTTTACACTATGTTGTGTGTTATATATATATATATATATATATATATATATATATATATATATATATAATTGTTAACTTATCTATCTAGTTGTATAATTATGTTATGAACTATCTAGTTATAGTTATGTGACATTCTCTCTCTCTCTCTCTCTCTCTATATATATATATATATATATATATATATATATATATATATATATATATTATTGTAAATAACATAACTTATTTTAAATAAAAGTTATGTTATGTCAAATAGTTATAGAACTATCTTATGTTATTAAGAATATATATAGGACTATAATATATCTAGCTATGTGATATGTTTTAACTCTATAATAGTTAAATATATATAGTTATATTTAAATAATTTTATAGTTATATATTTATGAAATAGTTATAGTTATGTTATATGCTATGTTATATGTGTGGGTGAGACATTAAATAATTTTATGCTATAAGTGTTAAAAAATTATAGAGTTCTATGTTATGTTATGTTAAAAAACTAAGTTATGAACTAAATAGTTACGGAACTATGTTATGATTCAAACAAAATATATATAGAGCTATAATATATAGCTATGTGGTGTTATAACTAAGTTATAATTTAGTTAAATATATTTAATTATATTTCTAATTATATAGTTGTGTTATAAACTATAGTTATGGTTATGTTGTAACATGCTATGTTATAAAGTGTGTGTGTGCATGTGCCTTAAATAATTTTATGTTATGTTAAAAAAATATAAAACTATGTTATGTTATATTTTATATATAGAACTATAATATGTAGCTATGTGATGTTATAGTTAGATATAATCCATGGGTATTGGATAGATGGTGATCGGGTGCTCTGTTAAGTCACTCCTTGATGTGAAGACACTGCTTCAATTCCATGCCGAGATGAGAGTGATATATTGGACATGATGATGATGTAGTCACACCTAAAAAAAACTTTAAAAAACAAATATATAATAGTTAAATATAATTATGTTATGTTATAGTTATATACGTTATGTTATGCTATAATTATATATATTTAAATATTATACATAACTGAGTTAATTTTTTTGTTATATATGGTGACATGATATTTTTTTTTCCCACAGAAAAAAATCTTTATTTTTATTAAATAAAAAACTGGTCAAGAAGGGTTTTACACTTGCTCCTTGAGCTGTATTGTCTACCTTATCTACATCTTTACCGATATATATATGTGTGTGTGTGTGTGTGTGTGTGTGAATTTTTTATTTGTTTTATTTGTTTTTTTTTTAACTTTAAAAATCAATATTTCATTTTTTAAACTAGAATCATCCTATATTTATTATTATTTTTTTTTTAATATAAATTACTTTAAATATAAAATAAAATAAAATTTCTTATTTTGTAAATAGAGGTTCACCATGAGAAATCATATTCATCGTGTCAATCTCAAGCTACTAATTTACTTATTTATTGGTTATACTTTCATTGTTTTCTGTTTAGGAAATTTTTGAAGTATTATTTCCGTTAAATTTGTTAGAAATTTAAAATGCATTTTAAATAACAAAAAAATTGAAAATTTATTTGAGAAAATACCTGAAGAAAAACTCTAAAACATAAAATAATTAGAAAAAAAATGTTTTTACCATTCAAAATAAGAGAATATGCATTTAATAAACAGAACATTGCAAGTAAAAAAAATAAAACCTAAATTATAGTTTTTTGGTTGTTTCGAAGCATTTTCTAGGTTGTTTTGAAGGGTATTTTTATGGTTTTTTTTTTTTATAAGTTGTTTTGAAGGGTTTCTAATGGTATTTTTATGGTTTTCTAGGTTGGTTTTCTGGTTTTTTAAGTTGTTTTGAAGAGTTTTTTAATGGTTTTTGATGGTTTTCTAGGTTGGTTTTGTGATTTTCTATGTTGATTTGAAGGGTTTTTTTTCATGGATTTTTCATGTTTTTTTTTTTTAATAATTTGTTTATTTGCAAAAAAAAATTAAATACAAAATACAAAAAAGATAGAATACCCAGCTTCGTTTGAGCCTCTGGGATGTTGGTGAGGTCGTTGCCAATATTGGTTTGAATGCTCCATGCTTCATTTTCTCAATAGAATTCTAATACTCTAGGTCGAGCTACCTAAACACTCTCGGTCGAGCTCTGAAATGTCTTGTGGTCTCTGCAAATAGCATGCGTAGACAGTAGGAAATATATTTAATAAAAAATGGCTTGATTGATGCCTAAGGCTTTATCAAGCGTTAGGTCTCGATTGAGCCATAAATTTTGATCAAGGGTTTGTTTTTAATCCTCTATCAAGCTATATTTTTAGCGTCCGAGAAGCTTGATCGAGAACTTAAATTGCTCCATTGAGCCATATATTTTTATGCCTAATCACGTCCTCTTGAAAAAAATCATAACCTAGCTCCATGCTTTCACCAATATATATCTATCACACTTGTTCAATAGGATTATGTCAAATTGGGCTTCGACTCTCCCCCTCAAACTAAATTTTTTTGGTTGGTTGGTTGGTAGGGAGGAACAAAACATTAGCTTGGGACAACTTATGTCATAGGGGCTTTTATAGAAATAGTGGGTGTGTTTTATGCAAGGATGTTATTTAGGATGTGGCACATTTGTTTTTTGCTTGTCCATTTGTGGTTTCCATATAGATTTTTGAGCTAAATGTATTAAATATTATGTTTCCTGAAATGATACTTCTATGGATGAATGTATATAGGACTAGAAGTTGGGTTACAAATAATATCGTAACCTTCCTTTTTATATAATATCTGGGGCATTTGGATATGAAAGAATGAATGAATTTTTAAAAATTGTCCTTTGGACATTAAGCAGACCAACGTCAATATATTTTCATACTTCAGTGTGACTGGTCCTCTACTTAGTAAGGGATCACTAATAAGCATAAATATGGTGGAAATATGGACTAATACCCAGTGGATATTTTTAGGGAGCCACAAATAGGCATATATGTGGGAGAAATTGGGAGAAATTATTACATTGTATTGAAGCCTGGCCAATACATTCATTTTTGTTGGAATAGTGGGGTGGGAACAAAAACTAGAGCAGAGAAATTTGCTTTAGGGGGTGTATTATACTAAGCCAAATGGTTATCCATTGAGGCGATGGAAGTATTCTATGACTCTAAAGGGGTTATTTTTTGGGCTGTGGGAAATATTTCCTTTGATCCTCCTATTCTCTCCCATTAGATACAACGGTTTAGGAACATGGTTGGGTTGTTTCTTGGGTTTAAATTTACATATATTTATCGGTAGCATAATGTGATTGTTGATGCTTCATCAAAATCAAGTCCTAGATATCAATGTTATGAGATTATCTATTGCACTGAAAACAAAAACAGTTATCTTTGCACTGGGAATATCCACTATGCATGAACACTTTACTTTGCATAAGAACATTTTGGCTATTTATAATCCAATTCTAGCATCATTAGCATATAGTGGATGTAATTATAAATCAATTTCCTTTTTGAAATGGCTTTAACATAGGTGGTAGATGGGATATATGGACTATATGTTTATGTTCCAATAGGCGTATCTATCTCAACCTCAAGTGGAGGAAGATTTGTTTAGTTTTGTATTCAAATTTTAATCGATGGTGGGGATAAAATATCGAGGGAATATGTCAGGTATATCATTTGTTTTATTTATAAGTGAATAATAAGGTGAAAGGGAGTCTGAACCGTCACTATTACACTAAGGGCATTTTTAAGACATTTGTTTAAGATGAAAGAAATCTTTTGTCTTAAAAAGTCACTTTTTATTCTAGTTATTTTACATTAAAATTTAATATCAATTGAATTGTCTTAAATATTAAATTTGAGAAAAAAGTAGTCTGTGACAAAAATAGTTTGAGATAAAAGTTTATATTTAAGACAAACAATTTGAGATAAAAATAATTTTAAGACAAAAACAATTTAAGACAAAAATGTTTTAAGACAAAACTTTATATTTAAGACAAAAATAGTTTGAGACAAATATTTTAAGACAAAACTTTATATTTAAGACAAAAACAGTTTGAGACAAAAATATTTTAAGATAAAACTTTATATTTAAGACAAAAACTGTTTGAGACAAAAATATATTTTAAGACAAAACTTTATATTTAAGACAAAATATTTTAATATAAAACTTTATATTTAAGACAATGACAACTTAAGACAATGACAATTAAGACAAAACCTATTTAAGACAGTTAGAAATTAAGACAAAACCATTAGCAATACTTCATAACAAGTTGATTGTCAAATGAGTTACATTAGATGATATAAACTAAACTTTGATATAAATTTGCAAGAAATTAAATAAAATATAACGATAAAATAAAATGAAATATTTTCTCAATTGTTATATATATATATAACAATTCAAATTCATAAAGATATAAAATAAAATAAAAAATTCATCCATATATGCATTTTAAATCTTCATTCTTTTCTTTCTAAATGAAAAATCAAAATTTTGATTATTGCATATGTCTTATAGTCACATCTCAATTTTCTTTTCACTATTCAACAAATATATCAAGGAGATAAGTAACAATAATTTAATTATTTCTTAGATAAAATTTTAGTATTTAAATTTTTTCTTATTGTAAAAAAACTTTCTACTAATATTGTAAAATATCTATATATATATATATATATATATATATATACAAAATGTAGCTTAATATTTTTTTATATTAATTTATTATTAGGTATGAAGATGTTGGTAAAGATTTTCATCTCGTAATTAGAAAACCATGAATGCATTATTAAGAAACCAAGTAATATTAATAATTGATATCATTTCAAACAAGGGAATAACGATTATATGGTTTATCTTCCTCAATTAATAGAGATATATGTAAATAAATTATGAAGGAGGTCGAAAGAGTTCTCTAGCATAAAATTTAATTTAACCTAAAAATCCATTGGCATTCCCCTATAGTCACCCATATCGGAGACTGACTTAGTGCACCCATATGGCCCATCATTATAGGTTTGTGGTGCATATGACTCATTTCATCTCATCGATCTTCTCAATCTAAAACTATGTGATTATATACTACACCTAAATTTTTATATTTCATGATCATTAAAATTCATAAGTTTAACATTTATTGAAGTATGTAGATAATAATTCCATACAATTACCCTGGATGTGGGTGACAGGCTAGAAACGGGCAACAATGTTAGGTCCCTATATTACTCATATAGTCCCTTATTGTTGTTAGTGTAACCCCCTTATTGTTATTGTTGTACCCCTGTAACCCCCATATTGTTATTATTGTGCCCTTAAATTATTATTGTTAGGTCGGCTAGGATTACATTGTGGCCCCATAGACTTCTATATATAGAAAGGAGGTTTTCTAATTTGTATCATCCAAGAATTTTTCATTCATGTAATGTATTGGAGGTTTCCCCCTCGAAGTGGCTTATTTCTAAGGCGTTGATATCTCTTTTCTTCTCTTTTTGGAGTTGGTTTCACAACATTTGGTATTAGAGCTTTGGATTCTAGGGTTTTGCTGCACCAAATAGGTCATCATGGAATTTTTGCTATAACGTTTTTTCTACGAAGGTTCAGAAGCTGAAATTTTTATAGCACGAAGAAGAAATACTGAGGAACATCTTCATAAAATTTCAGATCTTGTTTTGAAATATTTCCGGAGATATGATTTGTGGAAGTTAGGTCTTTGTCAGGATCTTGAATTTCATCTCAAAGAGGTGACCGGGGAAAAGTCTTCATAGCTCTTTATCTGAGAATCATATTGGAGTGTTGTAAAAATTGGCTGCAAGTAAATATACTGTAGTTTTCTTTCTATCAAATTTAGATCCAAAGGAGCAAACAATGTCACGTGGCAAGTCGTACAAGTTCGCTCTACTGAACCAGTCCATAATTGGGTCATTGTGGGAGATTATAAATAACTTTGTCTTGAAGAATCCAAATTAGATCAAAACTATGGCATTTGAAAGAAGCTTCAAAGGGATACTATAGGACTGAATTTCAAATATTGAGGATCCACAATTATAGAGATAACTCAATTTCAATATCGAACTCCTCAAAAGCAAGTAAAAGGTGTGTATTTTGTTTTCTGAATTGAATCAGTCTTGTTTGAAGAATCAAGTTGAATTGATTCCAATAGAATATTGTAGAATAGATATCAGTATTGGATTCTAAAATGACCCCTAAAAATAATTCAACACCCATTAAGCCTTTAGAAGGCTCTACTATGACTCATGAAGACGAAGAATGGAAACATGACATATTAAAATTACAAGAGCAAGTGCAACAAATTTCCCTCTCGCAAATAGCAACAAAAAATGAAATGGAAGTTTTGAAGAAAGGTGTGGAAACTAAGACGGATGGTTTGAAGAAAGGCGTGGAAGCTAGGATGAATGGTTTGGAAGCTAAGATGGATGGCATAGAAGTGAGCATGGAAGCTAAGATGGATGACATGGAAGCTAATATTGATGAGAAAATGAAAGACAACATGGAAAACATGAAGAATGATCTAAAAGTAGACATAGAAGGTTTGGAAAAGTTGATACAATATTTTTTTCCTAATGGTGAAAATATAGTAGAGGAAACTCATGATGAGAACAAAATAAATGTTAATCGTGATTTCATAAAGTCTAATGTTGGAGGGAAGAACCACTATATTCCAAAAATGGATATCAGGGATTTTGATGGAAAGGATCCTATAACATGGATACTACAAATGGAGCAATATTTTGATCTCAATAATGTGCAAAACACACAAAAGGTATGCATTGAAACTTTACATTTATAACAAAATACATTTGTATGGTATCGATGGCTTTCCTCTCGTAAAAAAATTGTCACTTGGTCAATTTTTACAGAGGAAATGATAGCACATTATGAGGATACAAATAGCAACACCTTTCTTAGCCAATTGATAAATCTCAAGAAAAAGGGTTCAGTGGGGGAGCACATTGAGGACTTCCAAAAATTTAATATAAGGGTAACTGATATTTTAGAGGAACACAGGATTGATCTCTTCATAGGTACTTTAAAGGATAGCATCCAACATGAAGTTCATGTTTTGGAACCTGATTCATTGGAGAAGACATTCAGGTTCGCCAGAAAAATTGAATGTAAAATTATGGCGACAAGGAAGCCTACCACTCACTTCTATAAAGAGGGAATTGTTGCTACTCCTAGATTTGCACAACCTACAAGGTTTACACCACAGCAATTGGAGGAAAAAAGAGAAAAAGGGCTTTGCTACGGTTGTGATAGCAAATACACTAAAGGTCATAAGTGTGCTGAGAAGAAATTATTTTACATAGATTGTGAAGAGGAATAAGAAATGAACAAGAATCTTCAAAAGAACAGGGTATACACCACGAACCAACCCTAGAAGAGGAAGAAATGAGTCTGACCATATCGTGTAATGCATTGGCAGGAATTACCACTCCTCAAATTCTTAAGATAGAAGTACATATCAAAAAGAAAAAGGTAATAGTGTTGATTGACCAGGTAGAATGGTTATGGAATTAATTGTATAAATGTAATCAAGATATGATGATAAGATATTATATGAATAACTTGTTCTTGTGATGTGTAATTTCACAAGGGTGCTTCTAAACTACATCTCTCTTTGTTTGGATCTGTTATCTACTTCTGCAACCCAGTTGTGATTTCTAACAAACTAGATAACCTGGAAAAAATCTATAGAGGAAAGAAAATACACAGATTATATATTTTTTTTATGAAATGTACCTGGTTGTGAAGGAATAAATAAGTGTTTCAATATTTTTTTTGAGGTTATTTGAATTGCCTATACAATTCAAATATTAGCCTCTATTTGTTATTTGTCTTTAAAAAAATATGCTTCAGTAAAAGGTAGATGATGTTCTGTAGAGTAACCTTATACAATGCTTTAATGTGAAGATAATAAATTTCAACACTAAGGGGATGCAAATAGCTGGATAAGGCTGACTAAGTTTGCTACCCAAGTTGATTGTAACCAACTAGGTGGAAAAAGGGCCACGAAATGTGGATTGTATGACTACTTTGGGGTTGACTTGTGTGATCAAACTTGAGCAAATCAATCCCATTTTAGGGAGAATGATTATGGACTTAATTTTATAAGTATAATCAAGCTATGGTGATGAGATATTATGTGAATAATTTTTTCTTGTGATATGTAATTTCACAAGGGTGCTTCTGAACTGCAACTCTCTATGTTTGGATTTGTTATCTACCTTTGCAACCCACTTGTGATTTCTAACAGACTGGATAACCTCAAAAAACACTATAGAGGAAATAAAATCCACAAATTATATAATTTGTTTATGAAATTTACCTGGTTTTGAAGGCATAAATAAGTGTTTCAATCTCTATTTTTGAGGTTCTTTGAATTGCCTATGAGATTCAAATACTAGCCTCTGTTTGTTATTTGTCTTTAAAAAAATATGCTTCAATAAAAAGTAGATGATGTTCTGTAGAGTAACCTTATACAATTCTTTAGTGTGAAGATAGTAAATTTCAACATTAAGGGGATGCAACTGGTTGGACAGGACTGACTAAATTTTCTACCCAAGTTAATTATAACCAACTAGGCGCAAAAAGGGCCACGAAATGTGGATAAGTATAACTACTTTGGGGTAAACTTGAGTGGTCAAACTTGACCAAATCAATCCCATTTTAGGGAGGATGGTTATGGACTTAATTGTATAAATATAATCAAGCCATGATGATGAGATATTATGTGAATAACTTGTTCCTGTGATGTGTAATGTCACAAGGGTGCTTCTAAACTGTAGCTCTCTTTGTTTGGATATGTTATCTACTTCTGCAACCCACTTGTGATTTCTGACAAATTGGATAACCTGGAAAAACACTATAGAGGAAATAAAATCCACATATTATATAATTTTTTTATGAAATATACCTAGTTGTGAAGGAATAAATAAGTGTTTCAATCTCTGTTTTTTACGTTCTTTGAATTTCTTATGTGATTCAAATATCAACCTCGCTTTGTTATTTTTCTTTAAAAAAATATGCTTCAGTAAAAATTAGATGATGTTCTATAGAGTAACCTTATACAATGCTTTAATGTGAATATAGTACTTTACCTACAAAAAAATGGAATTGAAGACTGTGCTTCTATATCAGAGTTATGTTATGAAATTTTTATCTTCCCTACCTGAAATGCTATTATCTTCCTTTCCCTATATATTTCACTATATTGAAAGAATGGATTTTCTGAATGGCATGGTTTTCAAGATGTGGAGTTGTTTGTTGGTTTTACTTGGTATTCTCAAAGGGCTAGACATTTCGAATCAATTCTGAAGGTTGTTTTATTTGAAGTCAATCATGTCATTTTGAAATAGAGAAAACTTAAGCGAGGAAGGGTGAAAATTAAAATAGTAAGGCAGTCCATTAGTGAGACTTAGTGTGCCCATGGGACAACTCCAACATTAGGCCATTCAATTCTGGATTCACTTACAACTATTGAGTCTATGGCATAGTAGGGAGCTACTAGCGGAATGCACTTGAGATTAGGACAACCTTACCTGCCTGAAAGAAACTAGCTGACTAGTGATTTAGGAACTACATAGTGGTGGAATATGATAAAACTTTCTAGAATGCCAGCAGTGGAATGGACTGATATTGATATCACAGAAATGTCCATGAAATTCCTGCCTGCTTTCTGGAAAATATAAAAAGAGGTTTCGTCGTGTACGTGCAATAATCTCCAAAAGTTTCAAAAGTTTATTCTTTATGAATAGAAAGTTTCAAAATTTTATTCTTTATGAATAAAAAGTAGAAATCAATGTTTAGAATACTAGTGAGAAATTGTTGGCTTGATGAGTTATGAATTATTAGACTGGTGTGAGCTTGCTAACAAGATGAGTGAGAATTTATTGGCCTGGTGAATCATGAATTATTACATTGATGTGAACTTCTTGGTTTGGGGAATTATGAATTATTAGACTAATTGGATGGGATAGATTAATGGAGGAACCTTAAATGCATGAAATTTAGTGGGCAAGTTTACTTTTGACAAATTATAGTTCGTCGCATATTATTCAAACTTTATAGCAGGGTGTTGTACCAACTTGGAAATTCGGAGACGAGGCCACAATGAGAAGACAGGCCGCAATTCAGAGATGAGGCTGCAATTCAAAGATCAACAAGGAGATAAATGAGGACGTCGTGGAGGATGCAAATTACCTGAAAACAAAAAAAAAAAACAATAAAATTAATTCACAAAGAAAATAAACAACAGAAAATTACTCTCCTCCTCGCCCCTGCGCAACACCAAGACTCTGCAAACACAAAAACCTCATATAGAAAACAAAACAACCCAGAAATGCAGTAGAAAATTATGGCAACGCTAATAAACCTGAAACCCATCCATGTTTTCGGGTTGGTGAATTTATAAACTAAAGTTCAGAAAGATTATTTTAAGAGTTCGACCGAACGTATGTTATCGGTTTTCCCATCTTCGACCAAAAATATGTTTTCCCATGCCGTTAGTACGTCGTCGATGTAAACGGTAGAATGAGTTCGGTCAAATTAATTCCAAAAGTTCGGCCGAACAGTTGGGAAAATGACTTTTCCGCCCCCGATTCTCACAAAAGTGTAACCCACCTTCATCGGTTTACATGTAAGGTTTTGTATGATTCTTAGTTTCCAATTCCAATTTCCTTACTAATTGCTCATATATTAAGTTTTCTTGTGATCCACTGTCAAATAATGTGTCAATTTCAGTGTGCTTGGATATTATCCATGTGTTAAACAATTCAGTCCTCTTCTTATCTTCAACCACATCATTAGATTTTGAAGAAAATGCAAAACAAGTACAACTAGAACTAGATTCAGAAGGATTACCTATCAGACGCATAATGGTTATATTATTTTCATCACCATAGTCAGATCCCAAGTCTTGTTACACTACAATATTAGCCTTTATTTCACACTTATTCTTAAGGAAATTCTTTTGCTTGAGTTCTAGATGAAGCTTCCAACACTTGGATTCATCTTGTACAACACTTTAACTATGAATACATGTATGCCTTTCTCCTTCATTCTTAGTTATTGTTGATTTCTTTCTCTTTTCTTCTTTGAAATCCTTATTCTCTCAATGCTTCAATGGTTTCTTTGAAAAATTTTGACTCAAACGATCTTCTCGTTGCTTCAATATGAATGGCTTTCACACATACTTCATCAAATTCAGTTGTATTAAACACAATCAATGTATGGTGCAAATAATAATGAAAAATTCCAATATACTTTAAGAAATATTCCCATTTGTTTAAGGGAATATCAAGTGCTAACTCCTTCTTCCTAAATTATTGTCTAAAATCTTGCACACTCTTTCCTTTACCTTGCCTTAAACGTTTCCAATCTATTACAGCCTGTTTCATATATCCTAAAGGATATAACTTCCTTCTAAGAGATTTAAAAAAGTTAGAATATGAGGAGATGATTTTACCTTTATGATTTAAATTCGATTGATTTCTACTCTCCCACTAAATCAAGGGTGTACCCCCCATTCTAAGTGTAGCTAACTGAATTCTTGTAGAATCATCATCAATATTCTAAATTCTACAATATACTTCAATTTGTTTAATCCAGTTATCTAACTCTTTATGATTCATTTCACAATCATATATAGGCAGTTCAAACTTTACATCAAGCTTCCAAAAAGGAGATTTCTTATGTTTCTTCTTTGATTCAAAATATGAACTAGACTTGTGAGAGGATAAAGAAGAAGAAAAAGACGAAGATGGAGAATAAGGAGATCCATTACCATCAGCTTTTTCCTTGCCCCCTTTTTCTCTGTCGAGGCTTTAGAAGATGAAGCTTCACCTCTAGTATTCTTGTCTTCATAAATATCTGTAATCATTCTTTGCATATTAAGGAACATTTGTTGAATTTTATCCTCGCTCTATCCTCGCTCTTTAGCTTAGGAGCTTCTCCTTCATTTAACCCTACCATATTTCGAGAGCTTTTCCTCTTTCCAATCTCCAAATTTGTCTCTTCAAGTTTCCATTCTCCACGTCGCGACCTGGATCTAGTCAACATTCATTGGCAAATATCCTGATATACATGATCAACCTTGCTTTGATACCAAAATATGAACTGAAATATACAAAATTTATTACTTGAAAAATTGACTAAGGATACGTTTATGTGAATGAATGAAGGAAATTGAGATGTTAATATGACTTAACATAAACTTTTAGAAATAAAAATAAGAATGAATAGTAGCGATAAAATACGCAAACACAGAAAACATTGATTATAGAGTTCGTCCATCGTGGACTACGTCTCTGGGTCTGCTTCCAAGTGGGTGTCCATTATATTAGGAATGCTCCAAAAGGTTGTTTACATGAAAATTCACCAATTGATCTATGCACACAGACACAGTTGGTTACTGTAGAAAATAAGCCCTTCATCGCAGCTTTCCAACCCCTATATCTGTTCTAATAAAGGCACAAGGATGGCCAAGATACGCTCAAAAGAGAATTTGCAGGCATACACAAAACATTGTTCAAAATTCCAGTGTTCACTTCTTTCCTCACTGATGCAATGGAAAGGTTTTTATAATTCCCTAGGTAAGTTCGATGGTCGAAACTCCCAAGCTATTCATGGGAAGTGGTTTCATTAGGTGAACAAAATTAATATGTGGTGCAATGATATCAGAAAACCATGCACAAACGTTAGACTTAGCGCATCTTATATCATTAATGAAATGTTTAATTTTGGCACATAACAAATTCACTATAACAAATTTTAACCCAATTTTTTTATACCAACCCCTTGGTGCAATAGTTAATATACGACACGTTATTAAACTTTAATGAAATTCGTTGGAGTAGATAGATGAAGTTCGATGGTGAATAAAATCACAACCACATGGCAGCTACGTTGGACTGGTGGATATGCCTTTTAGCAAAATCTCTGGCAGTGTTGGACCTCAACCCGTGACTCCAACACTAACTATTCGGGCCACATATGTGCCACCACCACATTATTTGTCAAACTGTTGGCATATTAATTATTTGGACTCTGCCACATATACCATAGTCATTATATGGTGACCGAAATGTCTGCCGTGTGTTTAATAATTCTCTCCCATCATAATTTATAATATGATTTCATATAGTTAACACTCCACTCCGACTTTAATACATTGTTTAATATATAAACTTTATACATCATCCTCCATAAATGTTTGAATTCTGCTCTAATATTCACTATAGCATGTATTTAATGTATATTTTATTAACTATATGCGTCCAATTTATAACGTTTTCTCACACTAGGTTTTAGACCATATGTCTTTTGCATGAATATATTGATGCACCCACCATGGTTTTTAGTATAAGGTTTAGAAACCATCATTTGTAACTTCACCAAACATACTAATGCAACCATGACATGAATTATGAATCTTTAACTAGCAAAAACCCAAAAATCTCATCATCACCTGGAATTAACTTTGACTTCATTGACTTCACTTTGCTATGTGCCAAGCAATGGGAACGACACATGGCCAGAAAAGCCCCTTCTGCAACTGTTCACCGCAAATTTCAACAGATGATTTCTCCTTTATCCAGAGAGAAAATGATAAACTCAAAGTACCGTCGGATTCAGAACATAGGGCTCTACAGCATGGTTTTATTTCTAGAAAGAGATGAAACCTCAGAACTTGCAGCAATTGGAGGATCCTCCTCGATCAATGATGTTTTCTTGTATTAAAATACGATCCAACCTCCCTTTTATATTACCATTCCATATTCTCTTATTGATCCAAGTATATTTCCCATTCTTTGGGGGAATATCCATTAAATTGTGATTGTCTATAGTGTCTTCAAGGGAATATTGAGATGGATCAGCATGAAAAGTTCCCCTTGATTTCTTATTGGCATTCAGAACCAAATCTAAGTATCCTCCCATGATAAGCCTCTTATTTTGGCTGAGTAGAAGGTTCTCTTTGAGGGATTTCCAAAAAGTCTCTTTGTCTTTGTAGTGGGTTGAGGCATATACATTAAATAAACATATTTGTGTATCTGAAGCTTTATTTCTTAATTCTATTTTGATCTAGTGTAATTTTTTTTTTTTTATTTTGCAATTCCCATTTATCCTTCCTCCACATTGTACAAATTCCTCTCGATGCCCCAGTGGCCTGAAGAGCTAAGCCATCATAGTTCCTTAGTTTTAAAATCGTTTTTTTTATTTATTGATCACTGATTTTAGTCTCATGGATCATTAATATGTCAATTTTTTCCATTGTTATGAGGTATTTTGCTGCATTAAATTTTGAAATATGTCCCAAGCCTCTATAATTCTAGGAGATCAAATTCATTACTTTCTTTGGTTTCATGCAAAGGGACCTTTCCCTCGGGTAAGTTGTTGACTTTTCTCCTTATTTATTGAACATTTCTCAAGGAAGGAGTCCATTTGTTATTGAGTCCCTAAGGCCATTTCCTTTACCGTTGTTTCATCGCTAAGTTCCTTATTTCACTTTCTTCCTTGTTGTTTCTAAAGATTTCAGAATGAGAGGGATTATTTAGATTTGTTTCTCGTAAGTATTCTATCAAAGGAAGGGGGAGGGGGGCTGAGAGGGGTGGAGGGTTTTGTGGAAGGGGTAGGAGGAAGAGGGGAGGGACCGAGTGGCGAGGAGGTGGGGGATGAAGAGGGATCATCAATGTGAGTGAAAAAGGAAGCTATAGGGGGATCTGGAGGAAATTCGAGAGGTCTAAAGGGGTTGGAGGCAAAGAGGAGGTTGGGTAAGTGAGAAAGGGGAGCGCTCAAGGAGAGGGGAGTAGAAGAGAAAGGAGATAAAGTGGAAAAATGTTTATTTCCAGAATTTTTTTTCATTGGTTCCCAATTTGTTTCTTGGACTTTTATTACTTATGTTCCTTCTTTTTTTGGACATCTATTAGTAAAATGGAAATACTCATGACATACCTTACATTTTAAAGAGATTTTTTCATAGTTCAATTGTTGAATATGTGTCCAGTTTTCCACCTTGATCTTTATCGCTACAGGAAGTCCTTTGTCTAATTCTACTTCAACATAGATCTTTGTGCATGCATGCATACTCTCCTTGAGATCACTTCTGTCTATGAATTTCCCCACTTCATTTCCTATTTCTTTAAGTGAGTTATCTCCCCAACAATGAAGGGGAATATGAGGAAGGCAGGCCGAGACTGGAACTGCACTTGGGACCTCTAGCTCAGGATCAAAATCAGGTGTCCACCTATTCAAATAGATATCCATTGCATATATGAAGTCTGGTCCATTCCTAAAGATCAGATCTATGTCCTCTTTGGTTTCAAAGTGGAAGGTGAAAAACCGCCCCCCCAGAAAATATGATAGATATTTTCCCATTGGTTGAGTGTGCCCAGTTCCTCTTAACCCATTTTTGCACCATTTTTGGAGAGGGTCGAAGGCCAGTAAAGTGACCCATAAGACCTATTTCTGATAATGAGAGCACTGCTCGATGAGGCAAAGAAGGGGGTAAAACTATTTTTGGGATGTCTTTAGTCTCTTTTAGGAATTTAGAGACCATCGAACAAGCTCGAGGAGCTCCCAATGAAGAGATGAGACTGTAAAAGGCTAATGCAACATCGTCTAGACAATGTTGAGCCAAAGGAAGAGATTCAGAGGGAGGAACCCCTCCCGGAGCCAACTTCGGAGTGGCCATGGCAGCGGCAGAAGGCCAAGGTAGCAAAGAACATAACAGGAGGGCAGCCCATACAACAGAACACACACATTGAAGAATTCCTAGGGTATAATAATATTCATAGGGTTTATAATATTAATGTTTGGGTTTAATATAAATCCATTGGGTTTATAATCATGGTCAACCATGGTCCAACATCACATTGGGAAAAATATTGTCTTAACATGAAAATAAACTATCGTCAACTATCGTCAACCATGGTCTAATTTCACATTGTAACAAATTATGTCTAAATATGAAAATCAACCATGGTCAACCATGGTTGACCATGGTTAACCATGGTCCAACATTGCATTGTGACAAATATTGTCTTAATATGAGAATCAATCATGGTGAACCATGGTGAACCATGGTCCAACGTCATATTGTGACAAAGATTGTCTTAATATGTAAATCAACCATTGTCAACCATGTTTATTTTAGTGTTTATAATATTTATCATAGGGTTTATATACCTTGGTTTATAATATTTATCTTAGGATTTTATTGATATGAAAATGAATCCTCGTCAACCATCGGCAATCATGGTCGACAATGGTCCAATGTCACGTTGTGACATAGATTGTCTCAATATGAAAACTAACCATGGTCAACCATGGTCCAATGTCACATTGTGCAAAGATTGTCTTGATATGAAAATAAAGCATGATTAACCATGGTCCAACATCTCATTGTGACAAGGATTGTCTCAATATGAAAATAAGCTATAGTCCACCATGGTCAACCATGTTTATGTTAGGTTTTATAATATTTATCATAGGGTTTATAGACCTTAGGTTTACAATATCAATCCCGTGGGTTTAATATTATTCCCTTGGGTTTATAATCTCTTGGGGTTTTAGTATTAATACCTTGGGTTTATTACTCCCTTGGTTTTATAATCTCTTGGGGTTGTAGTATTAATCCCTTTGTTTTATTATTCCCTTGGGTTTATAATATCGATCCCTTGGTTTTATTAATCTAAGGGTCTGTATTCCTAGGGTATAATATTATTCATGGTCAATATTGGTCCAACGTCACATTGAAACAAAGGTCGTCTCAATATGAAAAACAACCATGGTCAACCATTATAAACCATGGTCAATCATTGTCACTAATGGTCAAACATTTTCACTAATGGTCAATCATGGTCTAATGTAACATTCTGAGAAATATTTTTTCAGTAATGTCACATTGTGACAAAGATTGTCTCAATATGAAAATCAATCATAGTTAAAAATATTAATTATGAATTATGAATAATTAATATTAATTATTAATATTTATATTTATACTATTTATTTATTTATTGGTTAATCAATGGTGCTAATAATTATATATATATATTTTATAAACAATAATTTTTTTTTATTAATGTTAATATTTATAATTAAAGAATAATAATTGTGATTGATATATTTGTTGGTGTTTATAAACTATATTTATTAATATAATTGTGTTAGTATTTTTGGTATAAGATTATGTATAATATAATATACATAATATGAAAGTGTTTATATTCTCTAAGCGATATACTCAGCATGAGATGAGGTGTGTTAATATTGCACGCTTCGAGGTCTCTTTCGGTGTCAACTCAATACAGAGACTCTTCGCCTTCTCGCAAATAATTAAGGTTCAGACCACCTCTAACACAATTAGGGGAACTGTTTAAGTAAAGGTCACTGATCCTTGGTCTTTCACCGCGCAGCGTAATCATGTTTTATAGACATATCACGTGGGTTGTCCTTCTTCGACGCAAACCTAAAATTTGTACTGTGAATGCACGAAATCCTCACTTTTCCTTGTAAAAATTAAGTTTTCAGGCTAGGTGTTGGGACAGGGAAGATGTCTATCGCACACATTTCTCGTTTATAATGCATAGCATTATTCATATCACATACTCAAATATGATAAATGTACATCAACAACTTTCCGTAAGTCTTTAAATGGCAATTAAATAGGACTAGTAGGAGTGAGTAGTTAGCCAAATGGAATAAATTATTGTGCCTATGTGATCCTATCAATCTATTACGTCGTTGGAACGTTAATAATTGAGTTGCGTCATCGTTATGCTAATAACTGAGTTCACTTGGTCCGCCATATTTTCTATTAATTTAAAGTCTTAAATCCTGATGAGAAGAGTGATTTTAATAACGTTGGTGAAGTACTGTGTTCTGTTTCTTAGTTAATGTGTGGGACTGATTGTCTTGTCTCGTTTCTTTAGTGTTGTACAGCCGCGCTTTTCTATTTTTATATGGGATCAAGTTTTACGTACTTAGGTTCACAGTATTGGAATTTGACTTTCTGAACTTTGTTTCGTTCCAAACCTTTATTTGTGGTGACCATGAAATTTATACGAAATGATGACACTTTATCAAAATTTGAAACACGTTCAAATCGACGTTTATCTTTTTCAATCATGTTTGGCAATTTCGCCCCCAATATATATTTATTTGGAATTTGGCAATTTTGAATTGCAATATGATAAAATTTGGTGTCTAAATCGTGATTTTTTTTATTTTTTTTTGACATAATTGGGTGTTGTTTGTATTCAAAAAGAAAAATTTGGGAGTCTGGGCTCCATTGTTACAGGGCAATATGCTTGTGAAATAAGACAGAGGGGAACATCAGCAAGGCCAGGTTCTCATGCACTCCGATTATCCTTGACTGTTGAGAAGGCTAATCTAGTGTAAATTCGGACAAACTGTGACAGTAAAAGACTACATTTGTAAAACATGCTAAAAATTAGTTGCCTTCAGAACCTGTAAATCCTGCATTGAGTAACCTTCAAGGCCTGTAAATCCTGCATTTGTCGTACTGAAGCTGGGTTCATTATTTCCAACAGTATATTCTTGGATGCCATCGAACTCTTGGGCATGATTGCAATGGATGCCTCTGCAAGCAATCTAAGGAGATTTTTCCTATTCATGGCAGGAAGCAGAGAGAGTCGAAGGTGTTGCTTCTGAGACTGCTAAGAGGTTTGGAGCAAGCTCTGTTTGTGCGTGCATCGGCCTCCTTATTGAGGGAGCGAAGGATGTGAATGAATCAAGTTTCTTGCATTTGCTGGGTGAGTGCATGACATCGATTTATTATTTGCTAAAGTGCTAAATTGGTGGTTGTTGGATTGTAAACCATTAAGCTGATGATGATTGCTGAATCTCCGATCACTGTTGTTGTGCGGATGACAAGAATTTGGAGCTGAATGAGACCTTGGTATAGAGCGAGGGCTTCAGCTCTATTATTGGAAAGGGGGCCTAATCCCCATTCGTATGCAAGGATGATGTCTCCGTTGGCATTACAAATAATTCTGCCCGCCCCAGCCTTACCAGGATTAGACTTGGAGGCTTCGTTAAAGAAAAGATAGTGTGTGTTACAGTTTCTTATCCAGAGTGCAAATTCCTTATCCTTCATTTTGATTTTCCAACTGTTGCTAGAGTTTTGTTTACTGCTGGTGTCATTTTTGTTTTGGCCGTTGTATTGGCCCCTGTTACTTTGATCTAAAAAACATCCTATATAATTCCATTCTTCAACGAAGAGACCAGCTGTGTCAATGTTCCTTTGATAATTGACAGCTATTGTTTCTAGAGCGAGACTTCTTGCCTTGCTGTCAAGATTCCTGAAGTCGATTTTTTTGTCTTTGAAGATTGTTTGATTTCGTGCTAGCCATATGCGCCACAGCATAGAGTAAGGAAGAGCGTTCCAGACTCTTCTTGCCACATTGTTCTTCTTGCATTTCCAGGGATAATTCTTCTTCTATAAGTGTAAGAGTTCGGCAATGGTGCTGTGGGGACCCCAGGGGAATTGGTCCTTCAAGAAGGATTCTTTCCAACATGCAGTGGTGAAGGAGTAATTTATGAAAAGGTGTTGAATAGTTTCCTCAGCTGCTTGACAGTTTGGGCAGCGTGATGGACCAAAAATACCACGTTTTTTTAGATTATCAGAAGTTAGCACTTTCCCTTTTAGAAGAACCCATATGAAGAATTTAATTTTTGGGAGAGTCTCTGATTTCCAAGAAATTTTCCATTGAGTCCAAATGGGCATGGGGTGATCACTGTTACAGATTTTATGGTAGGAAGCTTTGACTATATAGATGGTGCCTGAAGGGTCCCAACAAAAACAATCGTCATCATTTTGTTTGGTGGGGGCGATACCATGGAGTTGAGTCTACAGATTATCCAGGCTCGATTGTAGCTCATCAGCTATTTCAGGGAAATGCCATCCTGTCCAAAGATGAGTGTGAATGTCCCATTTGGATATTTGGCTCAAACTGTGGATCCCCTTGTTGCCAAGGTATGGGAGAATCTGTTGGGTTCCAGGCCTACTACTGATAGGTTGTTGGCCCATTATTTTATCAGCCCCTATTCTAATGTTGTTGCCCACCTTGGGGACCTTAGAAATGTTTGAAGAAAGGATGGGGATTGCTTTTTTACACAGCCCCCAGATCTTGGTGCAGGCTCTGAGAGGTATATCGTGATCTAATAGAAGTTGCCTCAGAGAGTTTAGATATTTGGCTTCCAGCACATTCTTCCACCAAGCAGAGTCTCCAGACTATCTTGCCACCAAAGGCCAGGTGTAGGAGCTATGGTGATCTGATCCCCAGCCCTCCATGTTCTTGAGGTTGAATAACTTATTTCCAATTTATGAGGTTGTATTTCTTTCTTTCATTTTTTCCCCCATGCCAGAGAAAGTGACGGAGGATGGCTTCCACTTTGTGATGAAAACTAGCTGGAGCTTGCAGGAGCGTGAATTGATACAAGGGCACAGAGGAGAGACCTGATTTCAGGAGGGTTAGGCGCCCTGCTAGATTAAGCCAGAAGGAGCCCCATTGCTGCACTTTCCTTTTCATTTTGTCGATGATGGTGTCCCAAACATTAGCTTTCAGAGAACCCACACTCACTGGCATGCCCAGATAAGAGAAATGCCCCCAATCTAACTTGCAAGAAACCCCGAAGATGCTGGCAATGCTTTGAAGAGTTTGAGCAATTGCGTTCCAGCCATAAATGCAGCTCTTAAGGTAATTGATCATGCCTCCGGAGTAACTCATACATCTGTCTAAGAGTGTTTTGAAACGATGAGCTATAATGTTGGAGGCTCCTCCCATTAACAAGGTGTCATAAGCGAACTGAGAGTGGTTTATGTTTTTTACTCCATTCCCAAATTTAATGCCGGTGATAAGACCGGTGCGACATTTGTAATCTAGAGCCTTGCTGAAGGATTCAGCCACCAAGATGAAAAGATAAGGGGAAAGGGGGCAACCTTGACGTAATCCTCGAGAAGATTGGAAGGATGGCCCTGGTCTGCCATTGATGAGGGGGGAGACCCAAGGGCCAGAGATGCATGCTTGGACAAGGTCGATGAAAGGCAAGGAAAATCCCAGTTTCTTTAGAACAGCAAAGAGGAAAGAGTGTCTAACTCGGTCGAATGCGTTGGCTAAGTCCAGTTTTAAAATGAAACCTTTTTCTTTTCTAACTTGGCTGGAATGAATAGCCTCTTGCACAAGTAGAATGGAGTCAGAAATTTGTCTATTGGCCAAGAAGCCTCCTTGATTCTTAGAGACGAGTGAGGGGAGGATAGGTTTGAGGCGGGTGGCTATGATTTTAGTCAATATTTTGTATGAGGAGTTGCAACGAGAAATGGGCCGAAAATGGGAGAAGCATGAGGGTCGGTTTTCTTTAGGGAGAAGGGAAAGGTGGGTGGAGTTAGTGAAGCCTCTGATTTTTTTCTTGCGTTGGGCCCATTTTATCATTTTGATAAGGTATTTTTTGATAGTCCTCCAGTGAAATCTATAAAAGCTGAGGGGGAAGCCATTTGGGCCAGGGGCCTTGTCTAGCTGAAGTGCCCAAATGGCTCTTTGTATTTCTTCTTCTTCTATTTCCTTGGTGAGATTTGCATTGATTTCAGCACTAATTTCTGTGGGAAGATATTGAAGCAGATTTGAATAATCTTCAGCTTCTTTGGTTTCAGTTAAGAGTACGCTGTAATGTTTTGAGGCAGCCTTTTTAATAGCATCTTGGGAAGTTTGAAGTTGGCCTTCGTCATCAGTGATGGAGGTGACATTGTTCCTGATTTTTCTAATTGTAGTCTGCTTATGGAAAAAGGTGGAGTTTTTGTCCCCTCCTTGCAGCCACAGTTGGCGTGATTTGATTCTCCATTTCTGCTCCTCCATACGATTGGCATGATATAGCTGGAAATAAAGGTCACATTCTTGAGCTTTGGATTCTTGGGAGAGTCCTTGTTCCTCTATCGTGCTGTGGATCTGCTCTAATTTGTTTTTGATTTCTGCTTTAACTTTCTCCGACTCCTTATAGTGATTTCTTGCCCACTCTTTTAAGGAGCTTTTGGTCCTTTTTAGTTGGCTTTCCCAAATGAAACCCGACGATCCTTCAATGTGCTGGCACCATGTGTGTTTAACAATCTGATCAACAATGGGAAAATTGCTCCATAGCAGGCTGTACTTAAACGAAATGGGACCTAGAGAACAGTGAGCTTCAAGAACTAGCACCGTGGGGTAATGATCGGATGCTGAGAAGGGGAGAACAACAGAGTATGTCGTGGAGTAGGAGGAAAGGAGGGAGAAATTCACCAAAATCTTGTCTAGTTGCTCCATTATATTATCTTTGCCCAACCTACGATTATTCTAGGTGAACCTTCGATTTTTGGGGACAACATCTATGAGATCGTGATCCTACATAATAGTTTCCAACTACGTTCTGCAGGGGTTGTGTGTAAAATATCCCCCCCCTCTTTTCGTTGGCGTGGATTATGAGATTGAGATCTCCTCCAAGAATGATGTTGTTGCTTTCTTCTTCATCTATGTCAGTTTTGAGAGAATTCCAACACTGCGCTTTATCCCTGTAGTGATTTGGAGCATAGATATTGTAGATGACAATTTTTTGGTTTTTCATTAGATTCTCTAGAATGACTTTAATCTAGAATTAGTTGATTGTATTAGTTGTGTGCTTCCAAGAAGTGTGGTTCCAAAGGGTGGCGACTCCCCTTGAAGCTCCCCTAGATTCGCAGATGCTTCCTTCATAATGCTTGAGACGATCAATAATCCCTCTCATTTCTTGGTATCCTTGCTTTGTTTCTTGTAACATTAGTATTCCTGGTTTTTCCTGAGTTATCAGATCATTTAGAGCTGTGATTTTAGAGGGGTGCCCTCATCCCCTGCTGGTCCAGGATAGGGGTTTCATCATTGGGTGAGAGGAGTACGGAGAGTTGCTCACCCTCCCTGATCTTTATGTGTCGCTTCCTTGCTTTTTTGCCCCAAAATGTAAGTTTCTATGGGGTTTTGGGTGCCCATGGCAATATCCTTTTGGGCGTTTTCTTCTCTCTGCTGTTTGGTGGATCTCCTGCCTGGTCCTTGTTTTTTGTGTGTGTCCATATTAGCACCGTGTTCTTTAGAAGAGCTTCTGGTTGATCTTGATGTAGGAGGGTCATGGGAGAATGAAGGAGAAGGGATTGAAGGGGGAGTAGGAGCAAGAGAGCCATCCTGAGATGGAGGTAGAGGGATGGGGGGATCATCATCAAGGGAAATGGAGGAGAAGGGATTAGTTGACTCTAAGGATATCTTGGGGGGGTAGGGCGGAGGAGTCGACGAGGAGGAGGGATTAGGTTTAAGGGGAGCTAATTTGGGAGGAGCTTCAGCTAACGGGGCTGCAGTAGTCTTTTTTCTCTTGACAGTTTCCCATTGTTTCTCAGATTGAGCATTTTCATCATTAACAATTTTAGAGTAGCGATTGGAAAAATGGCCGTACTCGTGACATACCTTGCATTTGAATGGGATTTGTTCGTAATCCAGTTGTTGAATGTGTGTCCAGTCATCCACCTTTAGCTTGATTGCCTCTGGGAGACCCTTGCCGAGATCAACTTCAACACATATGCACGCATAGGCTTGCATATTGTCCTTGGGCTCACTCTGATCGATGTACTTTCCAATAGCATTTCCAATGGCTCGAACCGAATCATCTCTCCAACAATGGAGCGGGATATGCGGAAGCCGAACCCAGACAGGGACAGAACTAGGGACATCCAGCTCGGGATCAAAGTCTGGAGTCCATTTTTTCAAGTACAACCCTCTAGATTCCATAAAATAAGGTCCATTTCTAAAGATTAAGTCCTTGTCTGCTCTTGATTCAAAATGAAATGTGTAATATCCTTTCCCACAGAAGTGAATGGAAATTTTGCCACTTACGTTGTTTGCCCAGTTTTTCTCGATCCAACGTTGAACAGTTTTGGGGGATGGCCATAAGCCAGTGAATTTCCCAATGAGCCCCCGTTTAGCAAGTGAGAGAGCAGCCATTCTCGACAGAGCAGGAGGCAGAACGACCTCTTACAGACCATCCAGCTTCTTGACAAACTTAGAAATGGATGGACGAGGGCATTGAAGCAGAAGTGATTTAACCAGGCCTGAGAATGTTGTTTGAGCATCGGCCCCCTCCGTAGAATCGTCCGGAGGGGCCATGGCTTGCCTGCGGCCTCAAGCACAGAAGCTGCGCAGCTAGGTCAATCGCGCAGAGTGTTTTTGTCCCTGCATGCGTACATTATGGGACTAATCTCTCGTCTAATTCATGATTTTAATATTAGAAATAGAACATTAAAATAGATGTAGTATTATCAAAATTTTCTAGTAAATTTAGATTTCACATTTTGACTATTATAATTTAATTTTTAAAAATTTCTTATTAAATTTGACCAAAATTTTATTAGAAAAACCCACTTTTTCTAGATAAAAATGTAAACCTTTAAACTATTACAAGTCAGAATTTCAAATATGATTTATAGCATATTAATCAAAAGAAATTCATATAAAAGAACCGTATTAATTTGTTTGAAACTTACTACTAAATCTTAATAATATGATTAATCCAAAAAATATTTACTTATACTATAAATCCCAAAATCTTAAATCTAAGAACATATTAATCATTAAAAATTTATATCTATAAAATTTAGTCTATATTACATGCCCTATTGGCTAAGCTAGCTTGAGATCTAACGAGAGGACCGCTTGACCAAAGAGTCGAGGGGATTTTGCATGTTGAATAGCTTTTCAGTTTACAAGTTCTATGTCTTTCATTTAAAATATGTTTTTATAATTATAATTATATATAATCAATCAGAATTTTAGTTTTTTTTTTTTTTTTTTTTTTCTAAATATGGTTATAAAACTTAAAATAGTCTTTTTATTTATTTTTCTAAATATAGTTATAAAAGACTAGATATTACGATTAATATTTATATAATTAGATATTTATATTAAGAAATATTTTCATATTATTTTTTTTAAGATAAGATAGGAGGAAATTTGATTATTATTAATATAGATTTAAATTAGCTAAATTTGTATTTAAATTGGTTAAATTTCTAGCAATATTCATATGGATGATCTAACTCAATACCTAATTTTAAACACAAACAACATAATAATCAAATTTAGAAGCATAAATTTGGTCATTTGAGAGATTTAAGGACATAGACAATGAATAACTAATTTTAAAAGAATGAATTTGGTGGTTTGATATTGGAAAGAACATAGTTGCTATGGGGCAACTTACAACTCTTTCCATAATAATTGAGCTTTAGAAATCAAATATAACTCTTTGTACTTTTTCATGCAAATAATTATCTAACAACTCTTTTCATAATGATTGAGCCTTAGAAATCAAATATAACTTTTTGTACCTTTTCATTCAAATAATTATATATAAAGTATATGTAAAAGAAAAACATTCATTAATATTTAAGCAGTAATTAATTTTTCACATAAAGAAATTTAGGGATTAATTAATATTATAATTATGTTTTTCAAAAATTTGAATGTTAAATTACTTCATAATTTGATGATCATCAATTGAGCTCCCTTATTGGGCTAATTAATATTAGTATGTTATTAAATAAATAGTAATTCATTTTTCACTTATAAGAATTTAGAGATTAATTTATATTATGATAAAAGAATTTAATTTTCACTAATTTTCATTTTATTGAATTTAAAAAAAACAAATGAATTATTTAAATTATTTTAGTATTTTATTTTTACACATATATTAAATAATTTCTTACAGTTCTATAAATTTCATAAACTGAAAATTTAAGAATGTTTCTGTTGTAACAAATATTTAAAATTAAGTTCTAATTTTTTTCATAGCCCACTAGTTCAATATTACATATATAATATATTCTTCTCATCCCATAGAAATTAAAGGACCAACCTATGTATTTTTTAGCTCTTGAGCTAGTGAGACTTTCATCTTGTTTACATTGTTATTTTTTATAGCACAAAATACCTTAAACTTTTAGTTTAGAGTTAATGCTTCTTCATAGTATCTTAATTTTTTTTCTAATCCTTTTTTCTTTAGTGCACCTTAATTTCAATTTAAATTTATATGTAATATTATGTTAATTGTATAGACATTCTACAAAGAGTGGTATCTCCCTATATTCCCCAATAGTTAACAGAAAATTAGTATATCTATTCCAAAAGCATTTTAGTTGTAGGTGTCTTTCTTTAGTGTTTTAAGAAAATTTAAGAATCATATTTCTTTTCATGGATTTTAATGTTGCTTGTACAATAGGTATCTAATTATAGTCATAATTTTAAAGGGAGAATATTACATAATGAAGAGGATAAAATGTGGCACATTATTTTTAATTTTAAGGTTATATGTTATAAAATATCAATTATTTTATTGATCTTTCTTCATGTTTTTTTAGAGATGCTATTACCGTAAAATTTGCATCCATATAATATAATAGAAGTGACAACCCATCAAAGAGGAGCTTATTTTTTTCCTACAACTAGATTACTACTTACATACCAATTTTTTACGACCAAAATAGGATTTCCACACTCTAATAATATTTTTTTTATTTAAAATGGCTTTATTTAAGCTTATGATTAAGTTTGACTTTGAGATATTTATATGAAGTAATTTCGGTTGAGATTCAACAAGAAGATCCTAGTGAAAATTAAACACCTACACTAGGATGCAGCCTCGGGCTAATTTTAGGTGGATGTATATCTATAGATGCATGAGAAAATTCTATTTATAGATGCATGTCTATTTATAGATGTATGTGCAAGTTCTATTTATAGATTGCATGTCTATTTATAGATGCATGTCGGCTATTATTATCCCTTAATATTAGTTGGACAATAAACAATAATCTATTCTCAACGAGTGCTTGGAAATAGTTAACTGAAGTGGAAAATTAGTTAGATAAAGGAATTTCGAGTTAAGAGGTTGGTTGGTGGGACATGCAAGTCGACTTAGTTGTAACTGAGTGATTCGAAGTTGTAACACAGTTGAAAGTGCAGTTATGAAAGTTGTAAAGTAGTTTAACTCAGTTAAATGAGTTAAACTCACTTGTGCTAGTTGTAATGGGAGATACACTAGTGAGAGATCAAGTGAATTAATTATTAATTAATTCACAATATGTCGTCTCACATGAAACTGAAGATTTACTATTATTAACTACATGCATGTCAGATCTAGTGGAGACCCAGTTGAGTTCTAGGTGAAAGGGAAGTTGACTATCAATTGCGACATTATCCGGTTGCACACATGCAACCACACACACATTGGATGTGCCCATGAGGATTGCGTAGTCAAGGCAGGCATGATTGCATTCATTCAGGGATTTTTTTCAGCTGTGATTGCACAATGGAGGCAGGTTGTCTAGAGATAGTAAATTGGCTAAGGAACTTGCCAATTTTTGTATGACAGTGTGAGACAGTTAGCTCATGTACTGAGAGCTCTTAGATTAGAGCTTTGTATGTAATTGTTTCATGATCCATGATATAATACATAACAGAAGATAGTGGGGTTTTTAGCTATAATGTTTCGCAGTAAGTTATCTGTGTTATGTGTGATTGATCTTTCTTCATGATATTGCGATTGGCGATTGTGTTTCAAATTCCGCAAAAATTTGTAGAAGCGATTATGTATTTAACAGTAGCATATTATTGTTAGATCAGGGGAATAAATGACATACATGTATTTTGTATTAAATTTCTACACGGTATTAGAGCAAAAGAAATTGTAGTAGTGAAGTAGGAGCTGATTTTGTTGGTGGAAAGAATTCGAATTTGCAGAAATATTTTCTTTGTGCTACAGCTGATTCAAGATAGAAATGGCTTTTAATGGCTTGAGGTTAGAGTATGCACTCGAGGGCAACTTGAACTACACTGCTTGGAAGGATAGGATGGAAGCAGTGCTCGAAGATAATTACTTGAAGGAATTCATTGACAATGATGTTCCTAAGCCTGCTTCATCAGATGTTGCCAACCTTGATGCATGGCAAAAGAAAGTGGCAAAGGCGAGGAGGATCCTGTTGGAGGGAGTATGAGATCACATTATTTGAAGCCTCCATGGGAAAGGCACACCATATGCTATGTGGAAGGATTTGATGAATCTTTTCCAAATCAGCAGCTACCATAGGAAATTCATGCTCAAAGATAAACTCAGAAAGATCAAGATTGAAAAGGGCGACAACATTCCAAAGTATCTCACGAAATTTTTCCAATGTTACAATGAACTGCGGAGTGTGGGAATAATTGTTGCTGATGATTATTTGGTGAGCTTGGCTCTCTTGGGACTTCCTAAGAGTTGGCATAGTTATGAAGACTCTGTCAATGAACGGGAAAATTTTCTGGATTGGGAATGACTGTGGTTAGATCTAGTGCAGGAAGATTTTAGGCGGAACACCAGAGATGGCTCTTCATCAAAGCATGATGATGAAGAGGATTGTGCTTTGGCTGCCTAGGCAAAGAAGGGGAAGGGGAAGAACTTCCATTCTAAATCTGAGTCAAAAGGCAAGAAGATGGATATGTCCAAGGTGAAGTTTTTTCACTATCACAAACATGGGCATCTTGCTACTAACTATCCACAAAAGAAGAAGAACAAGAAAGCTACTTGAGCTGCAGCTAGTGAGGCCCTTGCCTCGCAATTTGAGCTTGACTTCTCTTTGATCGCATGCATGGTGTCAAGTGCATTAGGGTTGGTGTGGTATTTGGATAGTGGCACTTCCTTTCACATGACGAGAGATAAGGAAATTTTCAGTGACTTGTAGGAGAAAGATCTCCAAATGCATATAGAGATGGGTGACGATGGATAGTACAGTGCTATCGAGATTGGTACAATTTCCTTTCAGAGGGAGTCTGGTAAACCATTGCAATTGAAATATGTTATGCATGTTCCAGTTCTGAAGAAAAATTTGGTCTCAATCGCAATGTTGGAGGACAGAGGATATGACGTTGTTTTCCACGATGGAAAAGCTTTCCTGTGACATAAAACAATGGGTCAAGCCATGAGGATAGGGATTTGAGTTAAGAAACTCTACAAGCTAGAGGTACATGGTTGTGCTACCATGATGGGCAAGGTAGAAAAGTGGTGAGCCAGGATGAGGGCGAATTATGGCATAGGAGATTGGGCCATCTTCATCATGGAACCTTAAAATTCACGCAACAAATATCTACTAGACTTCCAATGGGAACACTTGCTCAGTTAGATCAGTGAAAGGGTTGCACCATGGGGAAATATGTAAATTCCACCTTTCATGAGGAGGAGAACCGTGCTTCAACGATCCTTGAGAGAGTTCACATAGACGTGCATGGACCATTCTCGGTTTCTTAAAAAACAAAACATAATTACTATGTTATTTTTGCTGATGACTTTTCTCGTAAATGTTAGATCTTCTTCATGCAGAAGGATCAAACATTATCAAAGTTCTGTGATTTTAAGGCATTGGTGGAGAAAGAGTCGAGGAAGCAAGTGAAGGCCCTTAGGAGCTATAATGGTGGAGGATACATCTCTAATGAATTCAATAACTTCTGTAGCAAAGGAGGAATTCAAAAAGAACTCATAATGCTTCATAACCCACAACAAAATTGGGTCACGGAGAGGAAGAATAGAACAATCGTGGGTGTAGCACGAGTAATGTTGGATGATCAGGTCCTACCAATGCATTTGTGGGTGGAAGAATTCAACACTATGGTTTAAGTGCAAAACCATTGTCCTCATAGAGTACTTGGCATGAGTACACCTGAAGAAGCTTTCCCTGCTAAGAAGCTAGATGTTTCACATTTTAAGATTTTTGGCTCATCTGTTTATGTGCATGTGACCAAGGACTCCAGGAATAAGCTTGAGCAGACTGCTGAAGTTGGGATTTTTGTGGGGTACACAGAAACACCCCATAATTATCGTGTGTATTTTCAAAACAGTCAAATGACTGTTGTACCACAGGATATAAAATTCGATTAGGGGAAAACCATGCAGTTGTCACTTGAGAGGGAGCTAGACTTGCATGCAGAGGAGGAACTGTTGGTTCCCAAAGATGATTCTCTAGATGTGAATCAGCCATAGGAGGAGGTTCATGGAGTGGAGGAGTCCACTCATGAAGAGCCAACCATCATAACTGGCAGAAGGCGTACCATGGAAGCTGATAGGACGAGACTTGATGTTGCACAGAATGTAGGAGCCCCTACTTCACAACGCAGACAAAGACAACCTCTTGACCAATTTACTAGATACATGGCTCTCATGAACAAATGTATTGTGACTGAACCATCTTCCTTTCAAGAAGCAGTGCAGGAGCCCACATGGGTAGATGTAATGGTGGAGGAGTATGACTCCATTGTCAAAAACAATGCTTTGGAAATTGTTCCAAGGCTGGTTGATAAATCAGTGGTAGGTTCGAGATGGATCTACGAGGTAAAGAAAGTTGTTGATGGGAATGTGGAGAAATACAAGGCCAGATTTGTGGCACGGGGCTTCTTAGAGATCAAGTGGATAGATTATGAAGAGACATTTGCACCTATCGCAAGGTGTTCTTCCATAAGGACCATCCTTGCTCTCTGAGTGCAGATGGGCTAGCGCATTCATCAGGTGGATGTGAAAACTACATTTCTCAATGGGATCATTTAGGAAGAGGTGTACATAGAGAATCTTGAAGGTTTTGAGATCTTCAATAGTGAGTTGCATGTGTGCCAACTCAAAAGAGCATTGTATGGGCTGAAGCAAGGATCTCGTGCTTGGTACACTCGGATAGAGAACTGTTTCACCTGACTAGGCTTCACCAAAAGTGAAGTAGATGCAAACCTATACCAAACTGTGGTGGAGGGTAATATTTTAATCATTTTTCTTTATGTTGATGATTTAATATTGACTGGTGATGAGCAACTGATACACTCATGCAAGGAGGATATTGCAAAGGAGTTAGAGATGAAGGATATGAGCCTCCTTCATTATTTCCTTGGATTGGAAATATGGCAGCGAGATGGTGAAATTTTTCTATCTCAAGGCAAGTATGCAAGGGAGATACTAGGTAAGTTTCACATGGAGGGTTTCCAATCCATGGATATTCCTCTTCTAGGAAACTGGAGGAAAGAGGATGCTACTTCTGGAGAGGTAGTGGATGCTATTGTCTATTGACAGTTAGTGGGTTCACTAATGTATCTAGTGAACACGAGACCGAACATTTTCTATGCAGTTAAAAGGCTCATTCAAGCTATGTTAAGCCTACCAAGCTCTTTTGGAAGGCGAGTAAGCATGTCCTGAGACACCCAAGGGGAACATGAGTGTATGGTTTATGGTACAGAGAGACATATGAGGTGAAGCTGCATGGCTTCACTGATGCATATTGGCAGGCAACCCATTAGACAGAAAGAGCACATCAAGGGGGATCTTTAGTATCAGATCTACAGTTGTTTCTTGGTACAACAGGAAGCAGAGATCCGTGGCGCTCATCTCAGTGGAAGAAAAATACATGACAGTGAGTCAAGCTGCATGTGAGGCTATCTAGATGAGAAAGATCTTGGTTGGTTTGTTTGGCTCTCATTTATATCCTACAGTGATTCATTGTGATATTCAAAGTTTCATTAAACTCTCAATTAATCGTGTGTTTCATGATATATCTAAGCATATAGATATCCAGTACCATCCTCTCAAATACTATGTGCAGAGTAGAATCATGTTGCTTCAGTACATTCCTTTGGAAGATCAAGATGGAGATATTCTGATGAAGGCACTCACCAAGAGCGAATTCGAATACCATAGAGATAGGATCAGGGTGAATGATAATCCCTTTCTTGTTAAGAGGGAGTGTTGAGATTCAACAAGAATATCCTAGTGAAAATTAAGCACCTACACTAGGATGGAGCCTCAGGCTATTTTTAGGTGGATGTCTATTTATAGATGTATGAGAAAATTATATTTATAAATGAATGTCTATTTATAGATGTATGTGCAAGTTATATTTATAGATTTCATGTCTATTTATAGATGCATGTCGACTATTATTATCCCTTAATATTGTTTGAACAATAAACAATAATCTATTCTTAATGACAACTTGGAAATAGTTAACTGAAGTGGAAAATCAGTTAGCTAAAGGAATTTCAAGTTAAGAGGTTGGTTGGTGGGACATGCAAGTGGACTTAGTTGTAACTGAGTGATTTGAAGTTGTAACAGAGTTGGAAGTGCAGTTATGAAAGTTGTAAATTAGTTTAACTCAGTTAAGTGAGTTAATCTCAGTTGTGCTAGTTGTAACTGAAGATACACTAGCAAGAGATCAACTGAATTAATTATTAATTAATTCACAATCAGTGGTCTCACATGCAACTGAAGATTTACTATTATTAATTGCATGCATGTCAGATCCAGTGGAGACCCAGTTGAGTTCTAGGTGAAAGGGAAGTTGACTATCAGTTGTGACATTATCCGGTTACACGCATGCAACCACACACACATTGGATGTGCCCATGAGGATTGAGTAGTCAAGGCTGGCATGATTGCATTCATTCATGGATTGCTATCAGTTGGGATTGCGCAGTGGAGGCAGGCTGTCTGGAGACACTAAATTGGCTAAGAAACTTGCCAATTTTTGTATGACAATGGGAGACAGTTAGCTCATGTACAGAGAGCTCTTGGATTAGAGATTTTTATATAATTGGCTATATAATATAAAATAAGACTATATAATAGAAGATAGTGGGGTTTTTAGCTATAAGCTTTCCCCGTAAATTATCTGTGTTATATGTGATTGACCTTTCTTCATGATATTGTGATTGGCGATTGTGTTTCAAATTCCGCAAAGATTGTACAAGCAATTTTGTATTTAACAGTAACTTATTATTGTTATATCAGGAGAATCCAGAACATACATGTATTTTGTATTAAATTTCTAGAATTTCTTCCTAAACTATTGATTTTATATGATATATGGGTGGGTGCATGCTAATGATGGTCTCTCATGATGTATTAGTGGCAATGAAAACATGGAACAACAACAATCTATTGACTTGGAGGGATAATTTTAGGTAATTTCACAATGAATTTGAATATGATATGAAAATATGAGATGCAAGAAATTAAATTAGATTTTTGATATATATATATATATATAGTGTTTAATTATGTAAAATCTAAGTTTTCCTCATAGTAGTATGGTATTTTTCATGGAAAATATAATGCATATGTTTCCATTCCCGTTCAGTAGGAGTATTCTTTCAAAAATTTGAATAATTGTAAATAACACATTGTTCTTGTATTGGACTATTATATATATATATATATATATATATATATATATATATATATATATATATATATATATATATATATATATATATATAATGTTAAGGACTTCATACCCTACAGGAAATCTAGGCCATTTTGTAATTTCAAGGATATAAAGAGATTATATATATATCTTTTTGTATATATCTTGGTCTATAATAGAGTAATATATAACTTACTATAAAAATGGTTAAGGTTATAAAATTTTATAGTGCAAGTAGAATATTTATGTATTTTTAGTTTTTGATATATTTCAATACAAAAAATATATTAAAAATAATAATTTTTTTAAAAGAAATTAGATATTTGGAATCTATATCTAGTCAACTATATGTGTTTTTGTGATAATATAATTGGGTAGTCTATACAAAATAATTAAAAATTATAGTACTAGGATCCATTTAGAAAATCAAGATTTTTTTGTGTTTGAGCCCAAACTGCCACACTTGTCATTTTGAACCTAAATTCAAGGAAATCAATCAATATATACATATGTTAGAGTTGTCACTCCCACCAAAATAAATTAATTTAAATAATACACACATTATATAGGAAGGGTATGTTTGGAATAATTAGTGTGTCTAAAAGCATGTACACACTTTTCTAACTAACTTCTTTTTCCCAATGTATAGCCTTCACCTTCAGATGGGGATATCAATTACATAAAATGATTTGAAGATTAAGTATGGATACCTTGATCCTTAACATGGTAAACGAATGAAAGTTGGGCCTTAGGGAATGGAGCTTGCTTTTAAGCATCAAGATGCCATAAATACACCTCAAGCCACCACAATTGGCACCCCAATGGTATCTTTGTCTTCCAAGAAGGAGTATGGGTATCACTAGAATATTTTGAGCACTAGCTATGAGTTCCATTTACATAATCATGGGAAAAAGCACAATGTTTGGACCATAAAGTAATATTTTATGGAATTAATCACTATGAAAGCACTTTGAACTACCACACAACTCCTCTCAATGTTACCCCTTAATTTTTCTAGGGATATGTGTTCCATTAAGGGAATATTTTTATTCTACTACATAATTCTTTAAGCTCTATATATATTTGATGGAGGAAACTTAAACCTTATACCATAATCAAAGTTTCTAAGCATCAAGGTGCAAGAACAAAAACTTGATCCATTGCATATAACCTCTCAAGCATATTGTTACTATTCAACTAGGGATAATGATGATATTATGAATGTTTTAAAACTAGGAATGGATCTCAAGATCCAAAATATTGTTGGGGAGGAACATGTCTTAGGCCATAAATGAAGATTATAGGAATTATGGTGGAAGAAAAACACATATATTTCAAACAAGATATTTGGGCTCTAAGAGAATTTATGTTTAAAATTACGATTTTCAATCACATGTTATGGGTCAAGGGTTACTGAAAATGGTGGTAGGAAGAGACTTGTACTTTGTGCCTTTAAGGAGGATTTCATGCATCTAGGTTCAACAACAACACCCTGAACCCACAACCTGGATTATGAAACATATCCTTTCCCTCTTAGTTGTAATAGTGGAAATATTAGTTGGTGTAGAAGTGATTTCTCTCCAAAAATCACTTCTACACCATGAATATCAACTATGGAAATATACATTAAAATACATTAGGTTTTTGGAGAAGTATGTATATATTTGAAAACTTGGACCAAGGGAAAGTGATTAAACATGCTAATTAGGCTTAGAATGTAACTTTTATGGTTCAAGAGCCATAAATAAGTCCTCAAACTACCACATATGATCTATTTGTGGAATATTTTTCTTAGAATTGCAATATGAAAATTCATAGAAGGTTTTGACCACCAAGTATAGGTTATGGGCCATTAGTCACAATAAAGAGAGAAAATATAACCTTAGGACCTAAAATTAAGCTTCTAGGCATTAAAATACATAAACAATGTTGTGAACCACCATACATAATATCTGAAGAGGATTGTCTCCCTCTTATTTTGGATATGAGCACCATTAGAAGGGTTTCAAATCTAGATACAAGTCTCACTTATTTGCCCATGGTTGGAAGAGAAGAATTGGGCCTTAAGTCTTGAAGGTAGCTTTTAAAGCTAACGGGACATGAACAAGGAATTTAACCACCATATAGGACTTTCTTATGAAATATTTGGCCTTTAAAAGGGGCCAAGTGTAGTATTGGAAGGTTTTGAATACTACATTTCAGTCCCATTTCCTTGAACATGGTCGTGGGAGGAAACCCTAGTATTAGGCCCTAAATAAAGATGTAGGAAATTTAGGGCCAATATGTCACCTAAAACATTGATCTTGAGGCCCTAAAAATGATTTCGGGAGGAAACATGAGCGTTGGGATATAAAGAACTTTTTTATTGATTGAAGGTAAAGAAGGATACTTCAAACAACCATGCATGGCCTCTTGGAAATATATTTGGCATATAATTGGGTACATAAATTCCACAAGTGGTTTAAAGTAGTTTGAATGTGTAGTAGGGCGCTACAAATGATCTAGGGAAGAAGGTCATGACCTAACATCCTAAATAAATATCTTTGAAATCTAGAACCACAAACATTATCTTGAAGCACCACACAGGACCTTTCAAGGGTATCATTCACCTCCAAGAAATTATTTTAGTTCTCTCATATGACTTTTATTAGTAGGCATGGGTTCTAAGACCTTGATTTGGTTAAGGGAAACCTAAGATTTAGTTTAATAAAAAGCTTCTAGGGATCCAAGGAAAAATATAATGCCTTGAACTACCACCCTTAACCTCTAAAAATTTATTTAGATTTTAGAGCTCAAGGTGCATGAAATACACCTCAAACTATCATAGATGACCTCTTGAGGGATATTTAGCCTTCAAGTGGGGACATGGGCATCATGAGAATATTTTGAGCATTGATTATGGGTTTTGGATACTTGGAAATGATTGAAAGAGAAAACATATGCATTAGGTCCTAAAGGAAGCTTTTAGGGATATAGGGCCAAAAATGAAATGTTGAACCATTGGATAGGAACTTTCCAAGATATTGTTGGTCTCCAGGTGGTGAAAATTACCATCATAACATTTTTAACATTAAGAATGAGCCTCTAAACCTTGGATATGGTCAAGTAAACAAACCTAAGGTTATGCCATAAGTCAATATTCTAGTATTTCAAGGTGAAGAATAATACCTTAAACCACCACAAATTACCTCTCAAGGACTTCTAACTAAGTATATAGGCACCATTTTCCTTTTTTAGTAGTAGGTATGGATCTTAAGACCATGGACATTGTTAGGTGAGGAAACATAAACCTTAGGACCTAAAGAAAGCTTCTATTCATCTAGGGAAAATAAGGATGCCTTAAACAAAAAAAACATGGCCTTTTGATGGTATGGTTTCCTATTAGCAGGGATGCCAATGCCAGTATGTGGTTTTGAGTAATAGGTATGTGTCCTAGGGTCTTAGAAATTACATAGAGAGTAAGGGCACACTTTTGGTCATATATGCAGGCATACACCTACTCAGGTTTGTGCATACATTCCTAAAAATTTAGAGTTGGAAAGCATGTGTGGTGTTTTGGAGAAAAATGAGGTTATAGGATTAGGAATGTCTGTACATTTATATAAAATCATGCACATTCTATTGTTATGGACCAAATGATTTAGATTTCATAAGAAATCATATGTACACACCATGTACATAAATGTGAGTATGGATAACAACTCCAAGGTACATAAATGAGATGAGCTTCATAATAAATTCATAACTAATAGAAGAACCTCCTTTAAGTACCGCAATAAATTTATACTTCAAAATCATCTCTACTTAATAATGATTACATGATCTCTATGTATACCTACTCACACATTCCAATCGTGACCCCTTTATTATTAGGCCAACTCTATTTCTTATACATTTACACATTACATGTATGTTTAATGAAATATGTTCCCCCCGTTGGGTAATATAATATACATTTTCATCATACATTCCCCCACTAGGGTCATACCATTGTAACCTCCTTCAATATATTTTTCTTTAAAGCTTTCAAATTAAGGATACTACATATGATGAAACTAAATACTAATATTTCCTTCTATATCATTTGGGTTGTCTCGTGAATGCGGATAAAGATCAAAAAAATAATATGTCATAAGTGTATTGAAAATAATGTTAAAGAAATAAAAATATGAAAAGATATTTATTTTTTTATTAAATGTTAAAAATTATAAAAGACTACATCATGAGAAACATCATGGGTTTTACAAAGGTGAAGGATCACATTTATAATGTTTATGACTACCTTTTCACTTCGGAATCACATACTTTTATTTTTTTTATTATTATTAAATACCACTGGTAAATAGCATGGTGAATGCCATAGGTGAATACTATGGGGAACTACCATGGTGAATACCATGGTTTGCAAAAATTATCGTGTTTTAACCCATTAATAAAAAAAATCCAAAATTAGCCATATTAATTTGATGGAAAAGGTGGTTAGCCACCAATTTCCACTCAAATTATATTACAAGGGTTAAAGACCATGCGACAAATATCATAGTTATGAAATCTAGTAAAAGAAAATATTAACCCTATTGATTCAATGGAAAAGGTGGATAGCCATCAATTTTCACTTAGAGATCAGTCCTCCCCTTTAGGAAGAAATGGACCCCATTGCATCAAGTTCCTTTATAATATTGGTTAAATTCTACTAAATTTGGCTCCTAGTAAGATGCTTCCCTTAATGAAGAGGTTTTCCTACTTTGAAAACCTCATAGATTTGTATTTTTTTCTGGTGGATTTCATTTGTCTTGGTGTCCATGATTTGATCCAATGTATCATGAAACTTGTGTGGAACCCAATGTTAGTAATTTAATTGTCTGTACTTTGCATGGGATTTTTGCATTACGTCATCAACCCATTATTAGAGGTGTTCAATCCATTCAACAATTTTTGTTTCTTAATCTTCTTTGTCCTGACCATGGGCGGACTCTCTTGGTGAATATACAATCAAAATATCGACATTGATGGGGAATGATCACTAAAACCCCAACGCATTTGAAATAATTAATGTCTAATAGAGTTATTGAGATATTTTTTATAATCATGTTAAGCCTATGGAAGGATTTCAGCTTGTGTACATGGATATTTAACCTAGATGTGTAGATTTACCCTTGTAAGTGAGGTGAATATGTCCCTATAGATTTATAAATTATTTTCCACCTATTTATGTTATGTAGAGAGATCTTGTGCCTAAGATATGGTGGTCATGGTGAACTATTGTTCTCCTAGTCAAACCATGAAGACGAAAAAATTAAAAGTATGAAAGAGTACTTTTCGACATTGTTTTTCCAATATTAATGAATTTCATGTAGTTGGAACTACCTCTAGTATCTTGTAGAGTTGATTTCCTAGAGTAATAATGGCATTATAAGGTAACATTCCACATATAAAGTTTTCTTAGAAGAACATCACAAAATTAAATTGGGGAAACAAAATAGTAGCTCATATTTGAAGGTATTTGTGGCATATGATAGGTGACACTAATGGTAAAAAATAATTTCTTGTCCCTGCCTCAACCAACTAATAATGTACATTTGGGGTGTGGCACTATCAAGTAGCCTCAATCTATTGATAACCTTAGTAGATATTAAGTTTTTCTAGTTCTCATTGTTAACAATGAAATGTAGTGGGGTATCCTTCACCCACATTTGTCAAAGAAAAAGGAACCCCCCCTCCTTAGGCTCCTTCGAATCCTCAAGTTGGATCTTCACAGTTGCAATGGTAGCACTGGGTTTTGCATCAATGATTAGTTTTCCTTTTTACTTTAAGATCAAACAATAGTGATTGTCTTGAGTGACACTCATTAATGTTGTGCTAAGCGATTTTGTGGAATTCACATTCTTCTAATGTCCTTCCTTTCTTATAACTTAGGATAACCTTCTTGAGGTTGGATATCCTTACTCTATCCCCTATTCTGCAAGATAGGACCACCTTTTCCACGCTTCTATTATGGAGGATTTTCATACCCAAGCTCCCACTTATTCCTCTACTTCAATCTCTCCTACATTTTAGTAGTATATCGATAAGAAATTACAGGTGAGAAGATGCCTAAGAAATCTATCTATGCTTTCATGTATTATGGAAAATATTATCATGGTCTAGAATATTCCACTCTCTCTATCTCTCTTGTCATAGAGTGGTCCATCTTATGTAATATTCATCATAATACCCCACAAGGTAGCATTCCTCCTTGATGGCATCCAAAAATTCTACCCAACTAGGTTCCCTCAATGACATAGATTCATACACTATGTATCCTTCCAAGTAACATTTCCACCAAGATCTAATGTGAGTAAGTGTTTTAAGGATTGAAAAACTGATATTTTCGCTGTTAATTTTTTTTTGGATAGAGTGATAACCCCCGAGAATGTTAAATCATTTATCTATGGAATCTACTTCCATATGGTCTTCAAATAAAGGGATATTAATGTTACCTTGCACCTTGACGGGTGTTGCACCTCATAAATTGCTTCTTCTTGAATGTTCCTTAGTTATTGTTGGTAGTCATTGAATGATTTGGGAAACATTGTCCATCATCTCATTCTTTCATTGCACAAGTGCTTCCTTGAGCAACAACCCAATATGATCTCCTTCTTCATCAATCCTATTTTTTTTCCATCATGGGAGGTCACTTGGCTTGCTCAGAGTGGTTGTCCTTAAGTGAAACTAGATTGAGATTCAACTCTCGATCTCATTAGGAACATGCACTAGGAAATGATAAGGAGCATATTTCTCTGATACCACTAATCCATATTGTCTAAGCAATTAGACCAAATATAGACAATAAAATATGTCACAATTTTATAGAAAATAATGTAGAGGCCATATGGATAATATATAGAAAGGGCTTAATTATTTTTATTAAATGGTAAGAATGTCATAAGACTACATCATGAGAAACTTCATCGCTTTTAAAAAGGTGAAGATTCATAGTTATATTATTTATGAGTGTATTTTCACTTATGAGTCACATAATTTTATTATTATTTTATTATTAAATACCATTGGTGGATACTATGGGTAAAAGCTATGGATGAATACCATGGTGAATACCATAGGTGAATACTATGAAGAATTACTATAGTGAATAAATGGTTTGTTAAAACCATGAGCTTCTAACCCATGAATGGAAAAAATCCAAGATTAATCACATTGATTTGATGGAAAATGTGGATAACCACCAGTTTTCACTTAAATCATATCACAAGTGTTCAATGCTAGGCAAGGAATCTTATAGTTGTGAAACCTAGTAAAAATTAAAGATTAACCATGTTGATTCGATGGAAAAGGTGGATAGCCACCAATTTCCACTTGGATGAATATTCTTGCTCCCTCACTTCCATTGATGATGATCCATCCATCCAAACTTAGTTCCTTTTTTGTCTTCATCCTTCATGGCTAGTTGTTGCATAATTTTATTTCCTTTGATTCCATTATTTTCATTTTGACTTCAATTTGTGATCAATTTGTGATAGTTCTTAGTATTTGATAATATTCTATTGAAGAGTGGTTTTGTGATGCTCTTTTTCATTAATATTTATGATTGCGGCATCTTCATTCTTGATAACGTTGATATCGATCTTGGTTTCTTCCTTGTAATCTTTCCTAGTAATGAGGGTGTTGATATGGTTTCACATTTGATGGTTTTATTTCATTTTATTACATATTCCTTCTCTTTAAAGTCAATGGCATCCTTTATCTTCTTTTCTTAATCTTTTATTACTCTAGCCTTGGAGATGATACCATCATCTTTGATATGTACATCCTTTAGATGGAGTTCAACTTCTTCAAGTAAATTTTGGCTACCTTCTTGATTATTTTTTTCCTTCTTCTTTTGAAGTTGTAGTGTGACTCAATATATTGAATGTTGACACTCTTCTTCAATTCTTGATTGCATTTCTAAATTTAACTCATGAGTATTTAATGCGTCCATAATATTTTTATAAATTTCCTCTTCAATTATTTCCTAATCTCTTCATCCAAAACCCTTGTTTTTTTTCTCAATTTTTACAATGCTTATTTTCTTCTTCCAATCTCTTAACCTCATTAGGTAGTTTTTTTAAAATAATGATTTTGCAAACTACATATTTCATCATCTTTGTTTTTCAATTCTTCTCTTGACTAATCCTTTTCACACTTCCCTTCTCTATTCTTTATTTGTTTTAATTTGTGAACCTCCTTGACGAGTTATTCATCTAAGGCCTCATAGGTTAGATAATTCATTTCCCCTCTTCTTGATCTCTTATTTTGTTTATTTTAACTCATATTGTATTGTATACACTTCCTCAATTTTTGTATCCCTAAAGCTATCTGATAATAGTTTTTCAAATATTTACCATATGATATTTTTGTCTAATATCTTCAACAATCCTCTTCCCCACTCTCTAGCTTCACCATCCAATGAAGACTTTCCCCAAAATAAGTCTAACAATTTTCTCTTATAAGATGTTGATCCACTATAACTTTCATATCATACATAACATAATAAATATGCAACTCCATAAAATCTCTACTCACCCTACTCTCATATTGATATAATAATGATCATGTTTTGCATAATACCCTCACTCCATCCTTACCTTCATAATGTATAATAAAGGTGGCTAGAAATATTTTTTTTGTTTTGTCAATTTAGTAGTGCCTTGCTATTTTCTATTTATGTTTTGAAAGTAGGTTACATAAATAATATTCAGTCTGTAGCCTCAACCTACCCGGAGGAAACCAGGTCTGTTCACCACCTTAGAGCATTAAAAGCCATCCAGAATTGGAACAGTTTCATTCTAGCATTTTCTTCATTAGCTAACTGAATATTTACTCTATTATCTACAACTCTATTGCGTGGTATATGTCCTTGAAAAAAAAAAAATTGCATATTAAACATGACCAGACTGCTAAAACTGCTATCCATCAGAGGATTCAATCGGTGTTGGATCCTTTGCTGTGGATCCTGGCATATCCACTTGTTGCATCTGTTGGAGTTGTTTCTCAATTCTGCCTATACAATCATCAATTCTACTGATACGATCAGTAGCCTGGTACTATGTGACTTTGATGTGCTTCAGCTGATTGTCAATATCTTGTAACAATTCCACTATTTTGGTTCTATCTTCTCTTGATGAGGGTGAAAACTCTGCATAGCCTTAGCCAAGAGGCATTTAACGATCTAGTAAGTATGAAATGTTTGATGAAACAGTGATAAACAACCACGAGTATTGCCTAGATCTGTGATGAAATCCATAATTTCTTCTTCTGCTTTTTTATCTTCCTCATAAGTTTGAATTTCTCGCTCCCAGCCTCAAATTTCCTGTCTGACATTTGAAGAGTTGCCAATATCATAAGTTTGAGACAGGTTTTTTAAAACCTCTTGTCTTGTCTTTCTTCCTCTCTTCCTGAGTTTAACTTCAGGCTATACCTGCTTCTATTTCCCTTTTTCAGGATTAAGGGCTATGGGATTTTGAGTTTGTCTCTTGACCATGATGAAGAACTGACTTAAATAAGTGAGCTTTGGCCTAAGAATGAACAGAGACAAGAAATAGGAAACCATTAAATTTTGGACTTTATCAGCAAAATTACCATTTGGGTCAATCTGATTTCATTTGATTGTATAAAACATGTTGCTTTCCCGAAAAGGAGCCAAGTGAAAACAGTTAATCCATTCCCAGAAAAGACAGAACGCCCAGAAATAACAGAGGGTCTTGTTAGACGCTATGAGGCAACAAACAGACAAAGATAACCAGAGTTTATGAGTCGGAATTACAAAGAGACGACAGCGAGTCAGAATACAAGCCAACCTACCATGAGGGCAAAAAATCCACAACTTATAACTGGGGCCACAGATTATAACATGAGGGTGCTTTGCATGCATATCCTTCCACCAGCTACCGGTGACAGTATGATAGAAACAAACAAACCAGAGTTGCGAAACGACAAAAAAATATATTGTAGACAGAATAACCCAACAACTCCCATCCCAAATCGAACTTGTAATTGCAACCCTCCCAACACCAAAATTCCCAACACGGTAAGCCCTGGACTTAAACTTAACCAAAACAAGAGGTTTACGCTGAAGATGACAGGGGTCCCTGAAACAGGGTTCTACAAGGTTTAAAGGAGGAAAGACAGACTAGTATTCCCCCTGTTTGAACCAACTAAGCGAAACTATCCTAGAGCAATGCATAGCCCAGAATACAAGAACGACCATGGACAGAAGATTGATAAATACATACCTCAACAATGCAGCGCGTCTGGTGCAGGGTATGGTTGTCTTCGTCTCCCTGCGCCTCTTCAAAGTTGCAACTCCAATTGAATAATGCATGTCATAACGAAACTTACAATGCATATACTCTGTCTTCGCCGTAATGTTTCCTTTCCGTCCTGACAGCACAGGCTGTCTTCCCAAATGCGTCATTAAACTCCTATCTTCCACATGCTACCATGATTGCGGTAAGTACTGCTACTGCATGGGTAATGAATGTGGGGTTAACGAAAACCTCCACTTGTCGAGCGTCTGCTTTTGGCAACCTCAATCAATGATCACCCCGATCGGGGGTTGTTTGATCAACAAGATCTTTGTTTATAATTATCTGGAGAGGATGTAGTTCTATATCCCAGACTCTGTCAGTTGGTGTTGCATCCAAGTGTCTACCACCATTTCAACTACCCCAATTTGCCAAAAAGTCTGCAGCCTCATTTCCTGTCCGATGCACATGTGAAGGTATCAGATACTGGATGTCGTGAATGAGAGATCCTATTTCTCTGATAAGGTTTGCTGTCCTCCAACTTTTGGAAGTCTTTTCCCACGGTGTGCCTTGTTGCAATTTGCTTAGCACTCTTGTGACCATTGCTGAGTCTCCTTCTACAACAAGGTGTTGGAAATTTTCACATTTTGCTATCATTAAGCCTTGTTTGACTGCCGATAGTTCAACTTCATTATTGGTTGCATATACTATATCCATTGCATAGGTCCTACATACAAGGTGGCTAGAAATATTATGCATAACATAACAAAGTTATATTTTTTTCATAATAATCTACCACCCGCATAATGTTGTTTGGAAAAATTGGTGTGTGAAAATTGAGTGTAAGATTATATATATATATATATATATATATATATATATATATATATATAATTTTCTAATTCAGTATATGATTGAAAATATATTCTATACACGGATTGACAGCAGCACTGCATTTTGTCCAGATAAAATCTCGGCCATACATGAACCAGTGAGAATGCAAAGCCTTTTGCCCGTGGATCGAGTGCGTTTACTCTAACATACATGAAATACCTTTTGGACTTTGATGGTTAGGTAAATTAACTGGTCGAAAATCTGACTTTGAATGTTAGGTTATAATAAAAGGGTGGATGATAAGACTCTGTAAATTGCAAAGAACACGATGCTTTAAACTTGAAAGCAGCAACTTGGTTTAGGTATTGCAGACCATAATAGTGATATTTTGAATTTGACTTCCCATGCATAAGACAAGTAACAGCTCGACCCTAACGTATTGATGGTGAGCGATTGATTGCAAAGACCGAACTACAGTACTGCACAATATAAATGTGTGTTTTATACTGGACATTGCGCATTTCATATTAAAAATAAACAATGCCGCGTAGTAGGCACAGTCATGCGTCTAAAATGCGTGTGAATGTGCTCGTTCACATATTATTAATAGGATGGGCAGCAACCATGGCACCGCAACCCTTGAGGATACCATCTCCACTTGAAGTGGCATTCCAATTCAGACATTCCTCCAATCTTCAAGGCAGACACACACGGACACACGATTGTCGTGGCTATTCTTTTGGACAAGAAAATTTTGCAGAAGGACGCCATGGACACGAAGGAGCAGAGTCTTTATATCGATTCTCAACATCAGCCTGACAGTGACCTAGAAGCCTGCGAGATTGAAACACCTCAAGTCGCAAGTCACGGTAAGTCATATCGTTCAATTTTACAGTAGTACACTGGATATGTCTCTATCAACATTGATACATTAATTAGAGTAAACTAAATAATAATATTAAGATTGTTGCAGATCCATGGTATCAAGTCGGCCTCGTTGGGGTATTCAGGGATCGTCATGGTTCCGTTGGGGTGGGTAGGAGGAACCTTGGGATTGATAGCCGCAGCCTTCATATCACTCTATGCAAACACCCTCCTTGCGCGTCTCCACGAAACTGGAGGCATCCGCCATACTCGATACAGAGACCTAGCTGGTCACATTTATGGTAAATTATTTATTTTACACTCACCCCTTGTCCCATTCAATATAATAGTTTCATGTTAATTTGATCAAATCAACATCGACTTGATACTCGCTCATAATCCCTTGTTCCATACATATTGATTGTGATTGTGCATTTTCTCAGGCAGGAAAATGTATTACTTGACATGGACTCTACAATATATAAATCTATTCATGATCAGCACTGGATTTATCATTCTCGCTGGACAAGCTCTGAAGGTAGTTCGCTACTCTTATACTTAACTACCTCCCGATCCCCAAGCCATGCTCCCTTACTTTGACATGTAGTAATTCCTTATTAATTATGTTTTTTGTTTTTTTCATGTCTTCTGATTGAGTACTGTTGTGCAGGCAATATATATATTAAACAACAATGAGGCCACGCTGAAGCTACCTTACTGCATCGCAATTACCGGAATCATTTGTAGTATTTTTGCATTTGGCATTCCCCACTTATCGGCTCTGAGGTTGTGGCTCGGTGTTTCAACATTCTTAAGTTGCATCTATATCATTGTTGCTATTGGATTGTCTATACACGATGGTATCTCTCTTTTCCTTGTTTTTTTTTTCAAAACCAGGATAGATCTTACTTGTAACGCTTACATATCTTGTGGTTCATGGTCCTTGTCAAGTTGGGTATTAAAACAATCGCTTGGAGCAAAATATTAATTTTCTGCATACTTTGGATATGTAGGTCTCAATAGCCCAGCTAGAGATTATGAGATTTCAAGTTCAGGTTCAAGTAAAAGCAAAATGCTTGGCTCAATTGCTGCTGCAGCAAATCTTGTTTTTGCATTTAATTCAGGCATGCTTCCAGAAATACAGGTAAACCAAAAACTTTGGTTTAATTTCTTGAATTCGCTTTTATCCTTAAACACATGTTTTTTCTCTCTTTGAATTAATATCATCACATTTTTTTTCCCGTTTGTAATACTTATTTTATAAATCAAAACGAGCTCCCATAATTGCTGTAAGCACACTTAACTCTTCGAATGCAGTATGTTTATCAAATAAAATAATCACTATAATATTAGTTATGTTTTGTTCATCATACAATTACTTAAAATTCCATAATTTGTTGTCTGTAATTTTTTTGCAGGCTACAATAAAACATCCTTCTGTAAAGAACATGCAGAAAGCCTTGTCCCTACAGTTCACTGCGGGGATTATGCCTTTCTATGCTGTGACCTTTATAGGATACTGGGCTTATGGTTCATCAACTTCATCATATCTTCTCAACAGCGTACATGGGCCCAAGTGGATCAAAATTCTTGCAAACGCTGCTGCTTTTTTCCAAACTGTGATATCATTACATGTACGTCGTACTCAAGAAACAAATCTTCACCCCATAACTTTGAGTTTGTATACAATATTGTCAATTTCAAATGCATTTTAACATGACTGGTATGCCCTTATGGATTGGTTGTAGATATGTGCAAGCCCCATGTACGAGTTTCTCGATACAAAGTTTGGAAGGAGCAACGAAAGTGTGTATTCTGTGCACAATTGGATAGTGAGGGTGGTGGCTCGAGGGACATATCTGACAGTGACCACATTTGTTGGGGCTCTGCTTCCATTTCTGGGCGATTTTATGAATATTACCGGCGCAGTGAGCGTGATTCCATTAACATTTGTGTTGGCAAACCATATGTATATTAAAGTGAAGGGAAAGGATTTGAGTTTATTAGGCAAGACATGGCATTGGGCGAACGTATGGTTTTTCGCCTTCTTATCGGTGGTAGCAACTGTGGTAGCGTTCCGCTTCATGGTTATTGACTCCACAGCATACCAGATCTTCGCTGATCTTTGATAGTACGTAGCTGCTACATTCGTGCACGACATTCATTCAATTTGAAATCTCACAGCAGATGTTCAACTAATTGCTTGTATCAATCAACTACGAATCGAAGATCGCTCTGGGCACTAAAGGTTGTCCATCGTTGCCTGCTTTTGCAGAGATGACCCTCTCATGATATATACACATCTCCCTCTCATGATATATATATATATATATATATATATATATTAAATTAATTATTTTCTTAATACTTCAAAAAAATACATTGATTTACTATATCATTATTTATCATTTCAGTTTATCATTGCAGAATTAAAAAATAAAAGTATTCTCCCCCTTAACTATACCCTTTTTTTTAATATAAGATTAAGCTACAGCTATTTGTTTTTTTAATCTTTCTATATATTCACATTGCTTTTGATATGTTCACCCTTGCGCATTTTTAAAATTGTGTATACTCAGTTTCATGTTGAAATTCTTACATTTGGTAAGTGTTCTTAAATTTTAAAGATGCTATTATAGCTATGAATATGGAATTAAGATCATTAATTTCTTTTGTTTGAAAATCTAAATCATAGTGTTTAAACCATACTTAAATTAGTTTTTTATAAAATTTGATTAAAAATTTAATATAAAATTAATTTATCATTAATTAAAAAAAATATTAAAACTTATATTATTGAAAAGTGGCTCCATTAAAATCATATTAATATAACCTTTACACTTGTAAATGTGTGTTTTACAAAAATCCACTTGTAAATACGTGGGTTTCAAGAATCCAGTTGTATTCATTAACCCTCAACGATTGCAATTTGATAACATTTCTAATATATTAACATGGTTTTAAAACCAATTTTAAAATGGTTTACTCATCTAAAAAATATAATAATGGTTATAAGTTTTAAATTTAATAATGATTTTATGTTATAATATATAACATATAATTTATAAGTTATTTTAATTTATAACATATAAGTTATATATTATAACATATAAGTTATAATATATAATATAAATTTAAGTTTTAAGTTATTTTAATTTTAATTTTAATATTAATTTTAATACTAGTATTAATATTAAGTTTAAAATTAATTTTGATTATTAATATTAATTTGAATACTCATTAAAAAGAGAAAAGGTTATATATTAATAAAAGGCTGAATTATTTTCTTCGCCTTTCTAAAGTTGTGCCGAGAAAATTTTAGCAGGATGTGTTTACTCGTAAAGCCAAAGATAATCATTTTATCCCCTTAGATTACTACGACAACTATCTTAAGAAGTTGTATGACTCTTCGGACACTATGGGCACCACCTTAATCACTCCAATTAAGGAGAATGTATTTTCTATGGATGACATTGAGTCTAGTATTAATAAGCTCTCTATTGGGAAAGATAAAGGTATTGAAGGATACCAAGCTGGGATCCTTAAAATAGGAAAATCTATCCACTTTCCTCATCTACACAAGCTTCTCAATTTGGTTGTAACACATGACTTCCCTCAGCTTTGGACGCAAAGCCATATTCTTCCTATATTTAAAAATGGGGAGAAAAACATTCCATCTAACTACATGACCATTATGATGAGCCACATCCTCACCAAGCTTTATGGGTTCACTTTGGAAAAGAAGCTTAGCCTTTGGCTCGAAAGCCAGGGAAAAAGAGCTGAAGTACAAGTTGGTTTTAGGAGACATCACTCAAATGTTCACCATATTGTCACTCTCAGAATAATTGCGAAGGAATGTCATAATTGTAAAGTCGATCTCTTCTGTTGTTTTGTAGACTGTAGAAAAGCTTTCGACATTGTTCCTCATGATAAATTTACGAGCGACTTAAGGAGACCATGGTCCCTCCTTAGCTGAGGATTGTTATGATCTGTCTCTACGAGACCATCACTGCCAACCTTAAGACCATCGAGGGGTCGTCTAAAGATATTAAATGAAACATCAAAGTTAAGTAAGGGTGTCCCCTATCCCCTACCCTTTTTGGCATATACATCGATAAGCTAGAGAAGTGTCTCGAACTATGGGATGCAAGGGAACAAAGCTTGTTGGTGTTCTCATTACTCTTCTCCTCTATGTGGATGATGTCATTCTTCTTGCAAAAGGCCATGATGACCTTGAAAATCATCTTTAGACTCTTCAGGCCTACAACTCCAAGCTGGGTATGATGGTTTATACTGACAAGACTAAAGTCATGATCATTAAATCCAAAAATATCACCCACGGTAGTTTCATGTATAATAACCAATGCTTAGAGAAAGTTACTTCTTATAAATATTTGGGCACTAACTTCCCTAATCAACTCAAATTGAATTATAACATTAAGAAAAGGATTACTGGTGGCTGGAAAGCTTATTACGAGCTTGAAAATAATTGTAAGTCAGTCGATATTTACATTTGGACTAAAAAGAGGTTCCTCTTTGAGAATCTCGTCACCCCTGTTGTCTTATACAGATGTGAAGTTTTGGGTTGCAGTATATCCAGAGAGTCATGGAGGAATATTGAGATAATCCAAAAGCAATTCATAACCTACAACCTTAAGATAAAGGGAAATACTCCCTATCCTATTCTCTAGATCGAAGTTGGTTTGTCCCCCATTGAAAGTACAACTATGTTTAGATATATGATTTATAAGAAGCAGGTTGACAATATGGAATCCAAAAGGCTCCCTAAATTGCTTCTAAATTTAGTCAAAACCACCACATTCATCTCAAACGTGGGTGGCATAAGGATGCTAAGTCTTGGCTCAACCATTGGGGAATTAAGGAGGAGCTCAGTATGAGAAGAAAATATAATGTCAAAAATACTATTACCTCCAAGTTTAAGGACAAGTTATGGGAAGAATAGGAGCTGGAGGGTAAAATGAAGCTAAGATACGATAAGGAGGTGATCAACCCCACCCTTGATAATCAAAATGATCTCTCTGTGTTGACCAACACTATTAAAGAATGAATATCCCTAGGATAAAAAATAATTCTAATGAGCTTGGGAGTGAGACAGGGTGGTGGTCTATTCCCAAGTCTCCCTTGAATGATAGAATATGTCAGGTTTGTGATACTAAGTAGGTGGAAGATTAAAAGCACTTTCTTTTAGACTTCCCAGCTCTTTCTCACATTCAGTCTCAATTCCCTAACATCTACCACACTTCCAACCTTCTTGACCTATTAAGCTAACCCACCTATAGTGATCTTGGAGCACCTATTTCCCTTCTCTTTGATCATAGGAACAACATTTTAAAGAATAAAACTTAGATTATTTTTCCTTTATTGAGCTCCGATAGGCTGCATTGGTCCTAGTAGACATTTATCATCATCATCATCATCATCATCATTAATATTAATTAATATGAATAGCAATATTAATATTATTTTCAATATTATTAATATTAATAACATTTAATTACTAATATTGATATTATTAATGACATTAACATTATTACCATAAATAATATTAACATTAATATTGATGAATAATATTAACATTTAATATCAAAAACAATATTAATAAATTTGCATCTTAATTTTAATTATTCATAATAATTTGAATATTTATTATTAATACTAACATTAATAAATATGAATACTAATATTAATATTATTAGTAGTTATAAATGTCAATTTTAATATTTACTATTAATATTAATATTCATATTCATATTAATTTTAATATTAATATTCATTTTAATATTACTTTTAATAAATGTTACATTTAATAATATTAATATTAATATTATTTTTCATATTTTTTATTTTAATTATTATTATTATTAATAATATTTAATAAATAATATTAAAAATAATATTATTAATGACATTAAAATTATTACTATACATAATATTAAAATTAATATTGATAAATTTTGATATTAATTTTAATTATTAATAATAATTCGAATATTTATTATCAATATTAATATTACTTAATATGAATACGAATATTAATATTGATGATGATGATTAACGCTAAGTGAGACTAGTGCAGAGTATTAAACTTCAAGAAAGGAAAAAAAGAAAAAGACTCTAAGTGTGATTCTTCAAAATCTTGTTTTTATGGTCAAAGAGAACGGAAAGAAGCATTCCAAGATCGCTATATATGGGCTGACTTAATACGTCAAGGAGACTGGAACAGTGACATATGTTAGGGAATTGAGAGCAGATGTGAGTAAGAGCTGGACAATTTAAAAGGAAGTCTTTTTCATATTCCACATACCTAGTATCATAAATCTCACATGTTTTATCGTTCCATGGAGTCTTGGGAATAGACCACTACCCAGTCTCACTTCGAAGCTCAGGAGAGTTAGTTCTTACCCTAGTGATGTTTATTTTTTTCTTAGTGTTGGTCAATAGTGATGTTTATTTTTTTCTTAGTTCTTACCTCCTTATAGTATCTTAGCTTCCTTTTACCCTCCAACTCCTTATCCTTCCACAGCTTATCCTTAAACTTAGAGGTAATAGTATATTGTATACTATCATTTCTCCCCAAAGTGATCTCCTCGTTAATTCCCCAATGGTTCAGCCATGACTTGGCATCCTTATGCCACCCATGCTTGAGGCGAAGGTGGGGGTTTTGACTAAAGTTAGAAGAAATTTTCGGGAGAATTTTGGATTCTACGTTGTAAAGTTTATTCTTATACATCAGTTATCTAAAAATAGTCATGCTTTCAATGGGAGATAGACCAACCTCGATCAAGAGGATAAGATAGGGAGTATTTCCCTTTATCTTTAGGCTGTAGGTTATGAATTTTTTTTAATCATCTCAATCTTCCTCTATGACTCTATGGATATATCGCAACCCCAAAATTCACATTCGTATAAGACAATGGGGTGAAGAAAGTTTGAAAGAGGAACCTCTTTTTACTTCAGATGCAGAGATTAGCTGACTTACAATTATTTTCAATCTCATAATAAGATTTCCAGCCTCCAATAATCCTTTTCTCGATGTTATAATTCTAGTTGAGTTGATGAGGAAATTCAATACCCAAATATTTATAAGAATAAACATGCTCTAAGTATTTGTTATTATAAAAAAAACTACCATGGGAAATATTTTTGGATTTAATGATTTGACTTTAGTCTCATCGGTATTAAATGTCATACCCATCTTGGAGTAGTAAACATGAAGAGTCCTAAGTTGCTTGTCTAGGTCATCATGGAATTTTGCAAGAATAATTATATCATCAGAATGATGGAGAAGAGTAGCGATTACACCAGCAAGCTCGATGCCCTTGCACCTCATAGTTTCCAGACATTCCTCTAGCTTATCAATGTATATGCCAAAAAGGGTGGTGGATATGGGACACCCTTTCTTAACTCTGATATTGCATTTAATGTATTTATACCACCCTTCATTGGTCTTAAGCTTGGTAGTGACATTCTCATAGTGATGGATCACAACAATCCTCAGCTAATGAGGAAAGATGATCTCTTCAAGACTTTGCCAAAGCTTGTTACGAGGGACAGTGTCAAAAGCTTTACTAAATTCCACAAAACAACATAAGAGATCGACTTTACTATTGTGACATTCCTTTACAATGATTTTGAGAGTGAAAATATGGTCTATATTTGAGCGATGTCTCCTAAAACCAAATTTTCCTTTAGCTCTTTTGCCCTGGATTTCAAGTTAGAGGCTAATATTATTTTCCAAAATAAGCCCATGAAGCTTGGCCAGGATGTGGCTAATCATAATGGTCATGAAGTTAGAAGGAATGATTTTGTCCCCAATTTTATGGATAGGTACAATAAGGCTTTGGGTCCAAAGTTGAGGGAAACCATGATTTACAGCCAAATTGAGAAGTTTTTGGAGATGAGGAATGAGGATAGATCTTCCCATTTTAAGGATTTCTGCTTGGTATCCTTCAATAAATTTAGCTCTCCCATTGGCGAGCTTATTAATTCCAAACTCAATGTCTTCGAGAGAGAATACATCCTCCTTAATAGGAGTGTTTAAGGTGGTGCCCATAATGTCCGGAGAGTCATACAACTTCTTGATATAGTTGTCCCAATTTTCTAAGGGGATAGAATGGTTATGTTTGGATTTACGAACAAGCGCATTTCGCCAAAATTTTCTGGGCGCGACTTTAAAAAGGTGGAGAAGGTGATCTTGTATTTTTTTAATATATGAACTCTTCCTCCTCTTGATGATATTTTTGTATACATTGATATTCTGGAGCTTAATTATTCCATCACGAGTGTCTCTCATCGTTTTACTGGCAATCTTACAATATTTGTCATACCATGGATTGGAAGTTCTATTATTTGGCTTAAACAAAGTCTCATTAGAGAACTTGTTAATGGTATTGGAAAGGATACTAGTGAAATGTTAATAAATTTGATCAATGTTGCTATTATAGGTCATGAAGTGTAAATCTCTTTCTAAATCCCTTAAGAAGAGGATGGTCTTCTTCTATCGAAGTGAATGTGCCTTTTTCTTTCACTAGTCTCCTACACATGGGTGGCATGGATAGCAAGAGTGAGAGATTTATAAATATTAACTATTAATTTTAATATTACTTTTGATATTACTTTTCACAAAAATATTACTTTTAATATTATTAATATGAATATTAATTTTAATATTATTATTATTAATATTAATATTGTTTTTAATATGAATATAAATATTACTTTTAATATTATTTTTAATATTATTAATATATATAAATATTAATTGTAATGTTAATTATTAATATTTATAACATTTATAACATTTGATTAATAAAATTAATATGATTAATAAAATTAATATTATCAATGACATTAAAATTATGACTATAAATACTATTAACAACATTTAATATTAAGAATAATATTACTAAATTTTAATTTACAATATTCTTTATTATTATTATTATTATTATTAATATTAATTAGTAAATTTTAGTATTAATATCATTAACTTTAATAACATTAGATATTCATTACATTTTAATATTAGTTTTTAATATTACTTATTATTATTAATATTAATTTGAATATTCTTCATTATTATTATTATGAATTAATTTCAATATTATTATATTAATATTATTTTTAATTTTAATGTTAATTATAATTATTAATATAAGTAACATTTAATTAATAATATTAATATTAATAATGATATTGACATTATTACTATAAATAATATTAATATTGATGACCATATTCATAATACTCATAATAATTATAATATTAATATTAATAGTGATAAATAATTTTAACAATAATATTAATAATGATATTAATAAATTTAAATTTACATATTTTATTATTATTATTAATATTACTAATATTAATATTAATATTAATAGTAATTAATAATTTTATATATTAATATCATTAACATTGATAACATTAAATATTTATATCATTTTATTATAATTTTTAAATATTATTTAATAATAGTAATATTAATTTCAATATAAATTATTATTAATTAATATGAATATGAATATTTATTTTAATATTATTAATATTTATAAATATTATTTTTAACATTAATTATTAATATTAATAACATTAAATAGTATTATTATGGTCAATCAATGTCCAACGTCGCATTGTGACAAATATTGTTTCAATATGAAATTCAACCATGGTTCAACATCGCATTATGACAAATATTGTCTCGATATGACAATAAAACATGGTCCAATGTCGCATGGTCACAAAGATTGTGTCGAGATGAAAATAAACCATGGTCAATGATGGTCAAATATGTTTATTTTTCGGGTTTATAATATTTATTCAAATGTCACATTGTGACAAATATTGTGTCAATATGGAAATCAATCATGGTCAATATGAAAATAATCCATGGTCAATCATGGTCGATCATAGTTAATCATGGTCAATATGAAAATCAACAATGGTCAACCATGGTTCAACGTCACATTGTGACAAAGATTGTCTTAATATTAAAATAAATCATGTTCAACCATCATCGACCATGGTCAACCATGGTCCAACGTCGCTTTGTGAAAAATATTGTGCCAATATGGCAATAAACCATGTGAATCATGGTCAACCATGGTTAACCATGGTTGATAATCATGGTCACATTGTAACAAAGATAGTCTCCTTATCCAACATCACATTATGACAACCATGGTCATCCAAGGTTAACCATGGTCCAACATCGGATTCTCGCAAAGATTGTCTCAATATGATAATTAACCATGGTAAACCATGGTTCAAATTCGCATTGTGACAAAGACTGTGTCAATATGAAAATCAATCATGGTCAACAATGGTCCAACATCAAATTATGACAAAGATTGCGTCAACATAAAAATCAACCATGGTCAACAATTGTCAACAATGTTTATTTTAGAGTTTATAATATTTATCTTAATGTTTATATACCTTGGGTTTATAATATTAAACTCTTAGGTTTAATATTATTCCTTTGGGTTTTTAGTATTAAACTCTTATGCTTATTAGCCCCTTAAGTTTATAATATCAATCCCTTAGGTTTATTGAGCTAAGGGCCCATCTTCCTAGGGTATAATATTATTCGTGGGGTTTAGTATAAATCCCTTGGGTTATTAATCATGATAACCCATGGTCAACCATGGTCCAATGTCACTTTATGCCAAATCTTGGGTTTATAATATTAATTCCTTGTGTTTATCAAGCTAAGGGTCCATATTCCTAGGGTATAATATTATTAATAGGGTTTAATATAAATCCCTTGGGTTTATAATCATGTTCAACCATGGTTCAATGTCACATTGTGACAAATATTATCTCAATATGAAAATAAAGCATGGTCAACCATCATCAACCATGGTGAGCCATCGTCAACCATGGTCAACCATCGTCAACCATGGTCAACCATCGTCGACCATGGTCAACCATCGTCGACCATGTTCAACCATGGTCAATCGGTTAACCATAGTCCATCATCGTATTGTGACAAGATTGTGTCAATATGAAAATCAACCATGGTTACTCATGGTCAACCATGGTTAACCATGGTCAATAATCACGGTCACATTGTAATGAATATTATTTCCTTTTCCAACCTCACATTATGACAACCATGCTCATCCATGGTCAACCATGGTTCAAAGTCACATTGTGACAAAAATTGTATCAATATAAAAATTAACCATGGTTGAACGTCACATTGTGAAAAATATTGTCTCAATATGAAAAACAATCACCGTCCAACATAACATTATGACAAACATTATGTGAATATGAAAATCAACCATGGTAAAAAAATTGTCGACCATTTTTATTTTAGGGTTTATAATATTTATCTTGGGGTTTATATATCTTGGGTCTATAATATTAAACCCTTAGGTTTAATATTATTCCTTTGTATTTTTAGTGTTAATCCCTTGAGTTTATTAGTCCCTTGGGTTTATAATTTCAATCTATGTGGTTTATTAAGCTAAGGGTCCATATTCCTAGGGTATACTATTATTCATAGGGTTTAATATAAATCTCATGTTTATAATCATGATAAACCATGGTCAACTATGGTCCAATGTCACATTATAACAAAGATTGCCTCGATATGAAAATAAACCATGGTCAATCATCTTTAATCATAGTCAACCATGGTCAACCATGGTCAAATGTCACATTATGACAAAGATTGTCTCAAAATGAAAATTAATCATGGTCATTCATGGTCAATGTGAAAATAAACCATGCTTAACCATGGTCAATCATGGTTAAAAAAATTCAACCATAGTCTAATGTCCCATTGTCACAAATATTCTCTCAATATGAAAATCAATCATGGTCAACCATGGTCCATTGTCACATTGTGACAAATACTGTCTCAATATGAAAATCAATAATGGTTAACCATGGTCAAGGATGTTTGTTTTATGGTTTATAATATTTATCTTATGGTTTATATACCTTAGGTTTACAATATTAATCCTTTAGGTATTTTAGGCTTTTATTATTTATCCCTTGTTTTTATTAGTGGCTGGAGTTTATAATATCAATCCCTTGGATTTATTAGTCTAAGGTTTCATATTCCTAGGGTATAATATTATTGATGGGGCTTAAAATATTCATCTTAAGATTTAATATAGATCAATTGGGTTTATAATCCATTAGGTTTAGAATATTAATTATAGGGTTTATATTCCTAGGGTTTAATATTAAGCTTGGTGTTTAAATTATTAATCCCTTTGGTTTATTGCTTTTAGGGTTTATATTCTTAGGGATTAATATTCATCCTAAGTTTTAATGTTATTCACTTGGGTTTTTAATATTAAACCTGTTATAAATCAACTATTAATCAAATAACTACGATAAAGATTCTCTCAATATTCAAATAAATCATGGTCAACCATGGTACTAAGTCACATTGTGACAAATATTTCCTCAATATGACAATCAACCATGGTAAAAAATATTTATTTAAGGGTTTATAATATTTATCTTTGGTTTTATATATCTTAGGTTTACAATATTAATCCTTTTGATTTTTTTAGGGTTTTAGTACTAATCACTTGTTTTTATTAGTGCCTTGCGTTTATAATATCAATCCTTTTGCTTTATTAATCTAAGGGTTCATATTCCTGGGGTAAAATATTTTTTAGAAGGTTTATAATATCAATCCAAGGGTTTATATTACTAGGGTTTAACATTATTCCCTTGGGTTTATAATCCCTTTGGTTTTTAATATTAATCCCTTGGGTTTATAATATTAATATTAATGTTCGTGATATGAAATTTATGGTATAATGTTTATTTTAGGGTTTATAATATTTCCCTTAGGGTCTATATTCCTTGGGTTTATAATACTAATTCGTTGGGTTTAATATTATTCCCTTTGGTTTATAATGGATTATGTTTTTAGTATTAATCTCTTGGGATTATTAGTTCACTCAGATTATAATATCTAATAATGTAACATTGGAATGGTACAAATATTTATTCAACATCACATTGTGACAAACATTATCGCATTATGAAAATAAGTTGACATTCATAATTACAATGTTACATTACATTGTAATTTATTCAACTTTCCATTGTTACATCAAAAAACTTGGGTTTAATATAACTTTTATAATATTAGGGTCTTTTAATATTCAACTTATAATATTAAAGTTAAATATTGGCTTTATAATTTGTAGTATTGGGGTTTTGAATATTAATATTATGGTTTAATATGAATCCATTCACTTTATCATTCCCTTGGATTTTTAATATTAATATTTTGGGTTTATCAATCCCTTAGGTTTATAATATTAATCCCCTAGGTTTAAAATTATTCTGCTTGGTCTATAATCCATTAAATTTATAATATTATTCTCTTAGGTTTATTAATTCCTTGGATTTATAATATTAATCTCTTGGGTTTATAATATTAATCGTGAGGGTCATAATATTAACCTTAAGTTTTATATTCCTTTGGATTTTTAATATTAATTTAATGGGTTTAGAAATCCCTTGTATTTATAATATTGTTTCTATGGTTTCTAATATTAATCATAGGGTTTACATTCCTATGGTTTAATATTAACCCTATGTTTTATAATATTAATCTTAGGATTTAATATTAATCTCTTTTGTTTTAATCCATTGGGTTTATAATATTAATCCCTTGGGCTTATTAATCTTAGGGTTTATATTCATAGGATTTAATATTAATATTAATATTTAATGTTATTCCCTTGGGTTTTTAGTATTAATCCTTTTAGTTTATTAATCACATAGTTTTATGATGTTGATCCTAAGGTTTATAATATTAATCTTATGGTTTAATGCTATTTTAGGGATTAGAATATTTATCTTCGGGTTTATATCTTTTGGGTTTATAATATTAATTCCATGTGTTTAATATTATTGCCATGGGTTTATAATCCCTTGGGTTTATTAGTCCCTTGCTTTTATGATATTGATCTCTTGGATTTATTAATATAACTATTCATATTCCTAGGGTATACTATCATTAATAAGTTTTAGAATATTAATATCTTGGGTTTAATATTAATATTAATCTCTTGGAATTATTCTGAGTTTAATATTAATATCTTGGATTTATACTTTGTAATATTAGTGCTTATAATATTAATCCCCATGGTTTATAATATTGGTCTCTTGGGTTTACTGATCCCTTGAGTTTATAATATTAATTCTTTTGGTTTATAAATCCCTTCAGTTTATAATAATAATAATAATAAGTTGGGTTCATTAATCCTTAGGATTTTTAATATCATGGGCTTATAATATTAATACTTAGTTGGGTTAATTAATCCTTTGGGATTATAAAATTTCCCTTAGGTTTTTAATTTGTATGTTTTATAATATTAATTTCTTGGGTTTATTTATTGTTTGTGTTAATAATCCAAAAATTTTATAATATTAATCCTTGGGTTTATAATATTCATAATTTGTTGGACTTATTAATCCCCTCAATTTTTCATGTTAATCACTTGGGTTTATTAATCCCTTAGGCTTTTAATATTAATTCCATGACTTTTTAATCTGTTTGGTTTTTAATATGAATAATCCCTTAGGTTTATAATATTCATCCTTTGGGTTTATAGTATCAATATATTTGGTTTATAATATTTATCCCTTTCAAAAATAATAATTATAATAATTATTATAATTAATAAATTGTAATATTTGTATTTATATTTATATTTATGTGATTAATAACATAATCACATTATTACATTTATAAAATTATTCATTTCGGTTTATAATATAAATGTCTATAATAGTAAGATTTAAAATACTAATCTCAAGGTTTTTGATCCCTTAGGTTTATAATATTAATTCTAGGTTATAAAATCTTTTTGGTTCATAATATAGATCCTAAGATTTAATATCTTACCCTCTTTTGGTTCATAATATGAATCCTAGGGTTTAATATTTTACCCTTAGGTTTATTTTCTCTTGGGTCTATAATATTAATTTCTTTGGGTTTATTTTACCTCAAGTTTATAATATTAATTCTTTGAGTTTATAATATTAGGGGTTTTTAATATTGGGTTTATAATATAGCATTTAGTATACAATATTAATCCTTTGAGTTTATAATATTAGGGGTTTTTAATATTGGGTTTATAATATAGAATTTAGTATACAGGTTTGAAATGTTCAGTTTTTAATATTAGGGTTTATAATATTGTGTTTTATAATTTTAGGGTTTATAATATTAATTTTAATATTAATCCCTTATGCTTATTAATCCCAAGGATTTATAATACTAACCCATTTGGTATATTATTCCCAAGGGTTTATAAAACTAATCACTTTTGTTTATATCATTAGTGTATTGGTATTATTATTAGAGTTTATAATAGTAATCTTAGGGTTTGGTTCATATCATTCATATCTAGGGTTAATTATTAGAATTTATAATAGTAATCTTAGATTTTATAACCTTAGGTTTATTTTCAGTTGTGTTTATAATAGTAATTCATAGGATTTGTTTTCCTTTGGGTTTATTATTGTTAATCTTAGAGTTTAATATTTTCCCCTTGTGTTTATTTCTCTTGGGTTTATAATATTAAACCCTTGAGTTTATTTCTCATTGGATTTATAATATTAAGCCCTTGGATTTGTGATAATGCACTTTTCCATTTTGGGTTTATAATATTGCATTAAATATGAGGATATAAAAAGTTGTGTTTTTAATATTACTGTATATAATATTGGTTTTCTTAATATAAGAGTTTATAATATTAATCGTACCATTTATAATATTAACCTTATGGTTTAAAATATTTATTGTAAGATTTATAATGTTAATCTTAGGGATAGAATAGTAATTTTATGGTTTTCAATGTTGGATTTATAATATTAGAGCTTATAATAATTGATTTAATATTAGAGTTTTATATTATTATGTTGGAATTGTTTATAAATTATCATTATGTATAAAATATATTGATAGTTATATTAGAAGGTTAATAAATATATATTAATCATTAAAATAATGATAAGGGATAGCTAAGTATTATTACTACTATTTGTTATGGTTATATATATGTGTTTTATTATTTAGATATTTATTAATAAATATAAATAATATATCTCTAATAACCGTATTAACATTATATATTTTATAATTTTTAATATGATTGATAAATATCTATAAATATGTATCAATAAAATTATATATACTATAGATTGTTTCAGATAGAGGTCTGTGGATTGGGGTCAATGTCCCAGATAACCAATAATTCCCAGTGTAGAATGTGGTAACCCACTCGCTCAGTAAATCATGCGCGTGAGTGTTGTTCCACAAAACCTTTGCAAGTCATTCAGAACGATTCTTTGATGAGGAATTATCAAACATAGATGGTATTATCCATCCGAGATCGATGAGGTGCCCCGCCTGGCTAACCAAACGTGGCTTCAGTGGCTGGTTGTATGTAGGAAGAGGAATAGGAATCCATAGTGTTCGTCTGGCTGGGTTATTAGCCAACATCGAATACATTGGAGTTTCCAACCGATCCGGTTCAATGATCACACTTCCCCCTCCTTTTCTATGGTGTATTTGAGAGAATAAGCCCTAAATCCCGGGTCAAAAATCATCCGGCCGATTCACCCAATCACACCTGGAATCGATTTAGTAAGTAAGGGCCCACCCCCAAGCCATACCATAATAGAGCTAAGGTGAAGGAAGCTCCTACGAGGCTCTAACATCACTCAACCCAACCCATTACTCTCGCTAAAAGCCATCTGCTCGGTCTAGAGCTAACCAAGTATCCATATTTCCATAGAACAAGCTTGGCACTATCTATATCAACCGCGGGATTCATGATATCTCAATTAGTTGTTACCGGATTCCGGATTCATGTTTACCCATCGATCAGGATCCATGTTTCCATCAGTCACTATGTCATTATACTATTTCGGATTCATTCTCTTACATACCATGCTGAGGGTTAGGGATTCAAGCAGAAAGGATTTTGATTACAGAAAGCCACCACAGAATGGATACGTCATAGATAATTACTCACTCCATTTATGCCAACCATTTTTGATCCATGGATACCATCTAAGTGATAGGTACGGTAGAAGTGGCTCGTTTCAGTGGTCAGTACCGGGATGAATCATGCGTAGCTTAGTTATGGCTGCTTTACCCCGCCCCCTTCCCAGCAGTGAAAGAGAAGGTGTTTCCAGGGGATAGATTCGAACCAGCTGTCGTCATGACGACCAATTCCTCTCCCTATATCTCGCCCTTCCTTGTTGTGATACTTATCCCTGTTCAAGCGTGGACGCCCAATAGATGAACTGGCGAGGGAGAGATAACTATCTTTGTTAGTTCAAACGTCACCCACAACACTTCTACACGAAGGAAGTAGGTCACTGGTGTTACGGAGTAGATGAATAGGCAGCCTACTTTCCTTCGATTGGGGATCATTTCCTTACCATCCATTAGGGGATCATAGCCCAATAGAGGATATATATATAGATATTATCTCCTAGGAAAAAGATAGTGGGAATAAATAAGGCCAAGCCAAGTATCTAAGTAAGTGAGTGGTACAGAAGTTGGGTGATCAAATCAAGGATCAAGGATATAAGTACAACATAAAAAGTATCTCGTAAAGGCAAGTGACTTTATGTAGAATCTTAATATATTATTTCTTTTATCTCTATTTATACCCAAACCCTATCGTAATATCTGTCTAAAGCAACCCTATTCACCACGATAGATATAGATATCTACTAAATACTGTTAGTAAATACAAAAATAGCAGAGGCTTTTTTTCAAACTTCGTTAATAAAGAGACTCTTTGGATTTCGATGTAGGTTTAAGGATTTCATTATGTTTTTCCGGGTAACTTTGCTGCTGACACCCAAATGTAAGGTATCAATGAAGAGCCAACACCAAACTAAGTTTATCCTGGCAAGCAACAACTCGTCGTAATGGGAAAGGCCCCCTACTCTTTATCCTTTTACAGGGGGTCTTTCTCTATCCATCATGGGAGGGAAGGCCTGCTAGAGAGAGGCATTCGCAGGAAGGACGGCCTGCAATGAATCATGTTGGTGTGAGAGATAGCATGTAAGGGAGTGCCTCGGGGGTAGATAATTATGGGAAGTTTTTAGTCCGTGTAAAGTGGTAATCATTTTAGGTGGTTAATCAGTGGTTCATCTTCCGTTGAAGTAGTTCATCAAGTGGAAGTGAGCTTGTCGAGGAGTACGCGTAGGTAAGAGACCATGTTTCTGTTCATTTCCACTGCATGAGGTGGGCACTGCATTCATGTTCCAACACTACATGAGGTTGGCCACATTACTGTTCATTTCCACAGCTTGATGTTAGCACTACATTACTGTTTTTCCAATATTACGCAACACTACTCAAAGCGATGAGGCAGGCGATGCATTATTATCCGAAGGGAGGTACTCATGATTCAGTTTTAGAATCAGTATCCCTTCAGGCAGGTAAGGGGTATGCTTGTTATATATCTTCTTACTCCTTCGATATCGCTCCAACCGGATATACTCATTCCTGTGATAACTTTGAAACCCAACTGGATAGACTAATATTCCTGTGACAACTCTTCAAACCAACCGGATATACAAATATTGGACTTATTTCCTTCACTGGCATGTCGTAAATCAAAGGCTACTACCTGCCTTATTTCCTCGGCTTTCCTAGATCTCTTTGTAAGGCACTTGATTCTCATTTCCTTATTTGGTGTAGGGGCTATTATTCGTTTATGGGTGAGGTAGCAGTCTAACTCATGAGATTTCCACCTAACCTTGCTTTCAGGCTCAGGTTCTTAGTTAAAAGGCTTTCTTGCCAAATAAAGAACGAGGAAATAGTGAAATTCTATTGTCAAGTAATGTTGCTCATTCTCATCAATCATATAAGATAATGATTGTAAAGGTGCTTCCTTTTACTGGTGAGGCAAGCAAGCTCACATTAATTATATGTAATACTCATTTCAATTTTGTTCTGTATAAAAATGACCCTACGATAGCATAACCAGCACGCGTACCTACCAGCCAGCAGTAGCATTCCGTAGCACACTCCCTACTAATAGCACCCTCCATCAGGCTAGCCTAAGATCTTCCTTGTTTATACAAATGAGCTTGTTGATTCAGTCAACGTCCAGCAGAACATATTAGAATATTTATGTACCCACGTCAGGCGCAGCTACCATTTCTCACCAATTTAAGCAATTTTAATAAGTGTCCCATTCCGTCACTTGAACCTTACAATTTATACTTATTTGACTCGTATTCAATAGGGGTGTAGTGGCCAAACATGGTTCCACTGGTCAGGCGCATCTACCCTTTCTTGCCAATCTCCGTAATATTTGATTTATAGGCCTCCCATTTTGCGCACAAGGTCACTAGCATGAGCCATTTATCCCCTATGAAACTAAAAAATGCATTAGATGAATAATGCATTGAATTACTACCTCCATGAGGGGAAGCAGGAGGAAAGTAAAGGTAAGTACAGGTATGGAAAAACCAAAGTGAAAGAACCACACTGCAGACCTCATTTTGGGTCATTGGGTCAGTAGTCCACATGCGTGGTAGCTCACATAGCTAGAGATCCCCGAGGGTGAGATGAAGAAAGAACACAAAATTACGATGGAGGACTATAAATGCAGCAACCACTAGCCTTTATAATTCATAGTATTTTCCATAGTCACTTAAACTGGTCATTTAAGAAGGCTTCAACTGCTACAGAATGAGGTTGATTTGGAGACATTAACACCTTGTTGTGGCGGCTTAACAGCATCCATTTTATTAGTAATCATACTAAATAAATGGGGACCCTTAGTTAAAAAATCCAAAAAAAAATCAATTAATATTTGTTTCCCTTTTCAAATAAAACTTTCTATCATAACTTAGGGAAATTCCGTAGAAAATCCTTAAGAAACACTTAAGTTTATGATAAATTACAATAAAATCTTTCTTTGAGCGAAATAGCGCATCCATCGCAAATGATAGATATCTTTTGTAAAACTGAATCTTTTAAACTGCGATTTTGCGTTATTGCGATAACGCGATCCCAAAAAGCCTATACATTAAAATACTGGTCGCAAATCGCATATCGCAGAAAAATGTTAAATGAATACTTTTTATATGTGATATTTGCGATTTGCGATTTGCGATATTTGTGATTTGCGATATGCGATATTTGTGATATTTGCGATTTGCGATTTGCGATATTTGCGATTTGTGATTTTGCGATTTGCGATTTTGCGATATTTTCAATTTTGCGATGGTTACGCTTTGAGAAAATTGCGATTTGCGATATTGCGATATTGCGATATCGCGCAGCAAATCGCAGATTCTTAAAAGCTCGTTGTCCAATGTAAATCTTTTCATAAATTAATATCCGTTATGTGCTTTAAATGATTGAATTAATGAATGGATTGTCAAATATCAATAAAAAGGATTTTGTTTTGATTGAAAGGTTGTTTCCGTTAGAATAATATATTTCACCCGCCGTTTGCATTTAAAACTATCTCATCACCCTTCTCACGTCATTACTCTCACTTAACTCGTAAAACCGCAGGCGCGAAGGAGAAGAAGACTATACAAATTGTTCACAGAGCATTATGGGTAAGAAGGAGAAGATTTCAAATTCTGAAAACAAAGAAATGGCTTCACTGTATGTGGATACTGCTTGCAATAAGGATGCCGGTATCACCACCTGGGAAGGAATGTATAATTTGCTCGAAGAAGAAAATCCCAGGGTAATGCAAGTCGCGGCTACTGCAGGCTCAAGTAATTCATCTGAGGCAACCCTTAAAGACCTAGCTTGTTCATTTCTACACCGGATAGCAGCAAGACCAAGAATTCTTCCGTATTCAGACATGGTAAAATGGGTGTTGGACAACATCGATATTTCAGACAGGCAATTTAGAACTCTAGATCAAGAGCTCATCGGGTCGTTCACTACGGAAAATTTGAGGCTGATGTATCATTTGCCGGAACCTCAGGCGACTTATAATAAACAATTTATGGAGAATTTTGCCAAAGAACATGCAAATTTGGCGGAATGCACGCAGGAATGGACCAAAAGAGATGAACCATTGAAGAAAAACAAACACGGTATGTACAGTACTGGTTCACTTACCTCTCCATATTGTTTTGCTACTGCTATGTTATGTAGGCTTTTTGGAAAGCCTGACATAAACATGATCTTGCCTGAATGGCTCCCTTTGTTGAATGCGGCTGTTAACGCTACAATTGTAGACTGGGCCAAAATCTTGTCTGATAATTTGGCCACTGCTATTTTTCATTACCGGTCTAAACGAATTGTTTCTCAGAGGATTTATCCTCCTTTTTATCTATCTGCTTATGTTATGGATGTTATCTGCTTTGTTTCTAAATTCCCTTTGATGGGTTGGCAATGGACGATTCAAGATCCTTTGCCTATTCATGTGTATCACAAGGAATTATGGGAATCCAAGTTTATTCCTCATTTTTACAAGATTTTCCACGACATAATGTTGCCTCTGCACAAAACATTGTATAATAAAGATGCTCCAAGGTTTTCCCCGGAAGCAGAAGTCGACATTCTCCCCGTTGCACGATGGTTTGGGGAAGAATGGTTTACCTATGTAAGGGTTTTTGGAAGCTCTGCTTCACCTCAAGTTTTACCCTTATATGTTTTTGATAAGATTATAGCTCGTGAAATTGCATACCAAACTTGTGGTCAAGGAGGTTTGACAAAGGATTTAAAAGATAAGAAAAAAGCCGTTTGGCCACAATTTCCCGTAGCTTGTGGAACATTTTCATTATTTGATATTGGACATGCATTCAAGGAAGTAAGCAATATTACATGCTTACAATTGTTTAAATTTTCAAAAAGGTTATTCGACCCTAATGAAGTTGTTAAAAACTACACCACTGCAATCAAAGTAAGGATATTTTCCGGAGAAGAGGACCCTTTCGATGATATATTCCTAGGAAAATCCACACTGAAAGAAATTCTACATTCAGCACAGATGCAGTTATCTCCAGAACAATTTCAAGAATTTAAGGTTTACAGGGAAAGAAGACTGACCACCATCCCTTTGGAAAATTTGCGTTTGGAACCCGCAAGGGAACATACTCCTAGTGTCAGTATAAGTGCCAGTTCGGGTACAGATAAATCTAAGTCAAAATCTGAAAGAGAGACTTCTGAATGTTCCAATAAGTCTAATGAAGAGTAGGATAGAAATGAAGAATCAGTGAAAGATACTTCTCAATCGAAAGAACTTTCACAATAGCAAATTTTGACTTCTCAGCAGATAACTCCTCCTCCTACCAATGTACAGCAACAATCAGTCACAATTGAATTAGACAAAGAATGGGAAAGCTTTAATCAATTGCTTAATGTGGAAGGACAGAATATAGAGACCCCTGTACAGACAACAAAAGTTTTGAGCACAGGAATAAGTGGCACAGTCACAAAAACTGAGCATATACCTGTCACTCCCTCTTCTGAAATTATACTTAATGTAGAAGACAATCCTCCTCTAGATGTATTCTACAGCCCAAAGTATAAAGAAGTAGTGAAGAAACAAAGGAAAAAGAGAAAATTAGAAGATGCAATTGCTACTGAAGCAGAACAATTAGATGTTTTGTGGAAGGATCCTACCACAGAGCCTACTGATAATCTTGCTAAGTTATCTCAGATTACGGGGGCTTATGCTTCTGCAACTATTGACAAAGCATTTGAGATACAACTCTTATTAAATGAAAAAGAAGAACAGATACAAGTTCTGCAACAGCAATTGCAACAGGTACAGGCCAATAATGAAGCACAGATGAAACTTGAAAAATTACAGCAACAACTTCAAGAAATGAAAATTGGATATCAAAAAAGTTTAGCTGATAAAGAGAAACAAATACAAATTATCCAAGATCAGCACAAAGATGATCCTAAGCTTCCAGAGTTTATTTCAGAAACTATTTCTTTAAACAATCAACTACTGCAACAAGAAGAAGTATTATGCCAAAAAATCTTGCAATGGAATTCTTTTTGTCAAGAAAGTGATAAGATCACTAATCATGTCGTAGATTTATGAAATGATTATGATTTAATTAATGAAAAAGTTACTGATTATTTGGTATGGCAAAAGACAGAGGAAGGAAGAAAAGCTGGTGCACCAATTATTAATGAAAACCATAAAGAAATACTTTTCAATGACTGGGATGCACAAATCAGAAGGGCAGAGAAAGCAACAGAAGAATCGGCTACAGCAGCAAGCAGTCTTACTGATTGTGTAAATGAGAGTTTGCACAAAGCAAATTTGATTTCAGAAAATGTTCCGGGATATCTTCCACAGGCGCATCAATTGCAAACAGAATGGAGACAAAAGGCAGAAGAAAAAGCAAAATCAATCCAAGGGTTAACAAGATTAAACTGGGATTCTTACTGGACATACCTAGTGAAACCACACAGTCAACATAGTGCGCTTAATTGCATCATTAATTCTACTGAGAAGATTGCGCCTACACTTGCCGATTCTGTCTTTTCAGGACAGTTGAAATCTGAAGTCGGTCAACCACATCTTCTCAAAACAATGCTAGATGCCTGCAAGTTTAAAGATCAAGTTCATAAGTAGTTACTTAATAGTCTTTATTTTTAGATTTAGTTTTAGTTTTACTGTATTTTTGCCTAGGAAAAGGACGGTCATTTAAACTGAATCCTTATTTTTTTGTAATAAGCTATTTTTAGATTTAGCTAGTAGTATTTAGACCCTTCTCATGCATTTAGAGAGGGGTCCTGAATTCTAATATTTTAGACTTGGAGATTACATTTATGTACTCCACTAGCTCTTATATTTTATAAAGGATCACATCTGGTGATTTTATGCAGAATTATCTTTAAAGTGTTGCATTTCTGTACCTTGGATTTGATTTTTCATCTGAATTACTGGATTAGAGTATCAGATTTCATTTGAAAGCTTTCAAGATGGATAAGGTATTTTTATCTATTCACTGTTGATTTCTTTTGTCATATGATATTCGCTTTAAAATTTGCTATCATTTATATATATTTGGTTTTCACAACATTTCTTTATATATCATTTTTTAGTATAATTGAAATGTTATCTTTCATAAGTGTATGTAGATGATATACAATGATGAATACAATATGCTAATATAACTCTGTTTAATTTCTTAAACAGAGTTATCTTTATTTGTTTCTGCACATTTCAATTTAACGATAATACATTTTTATGGTTATTGTTCAATTGGAACTATTTTAAGTTGTATTCACATATGATACCCGGGTTAATTTTAGAATTTCTTTATCAGTATTTAGATTAAATTAGATAGTTTCATTTTAGTTATTTAGTCCCATTTTCACTCATCCAAATCAACCCATCACCAACCCATTAGTTATAAGGAAACTGGTCCTTTCAATCCAGTCGGAGCCACCATACCAAACGGATAAGGAGCTGTCCTAAGGTCCAAACTGGGTGGTTTTCCCCAATGTTTGAAGCAGAGATTTTCTAGGCTTCAACATTTTTGGCGCTAGAAGGAGGGCCTAAACTATGAATGGCAAGTGAATCTTTATCCACAGGCCATTCTGAGAGCAAAACACCCTCATTAACTTCTTCAATTTCTTCTGAATTACAAAATCCTATAGAAGGAATTGAGAAGAATATTCAGACACCCACTACCAAAATCTCAAAACAATCAGACAATCAAAATCCCGAGTCTCCTGAAGTACAAGATTTAATTCATAAATTGAAAGGATTCTCATTATCTCTAGATGAGTCTGAAATATCTGAAGGTAGTGTAAGCTCAAAATTTATTCCTTCAAAACCTCTTACTAGGCTTCAAAGTGAAAAACTTGGTATTTCTCCGAAAGAATTCCCTTTACCTAGTAGAGTCAAGACAAGAAGAACTCAATCGGAATCAGAAAGTGATATAAGTTCTTCATCTCATATTCAATCACCTGTTTCCGAAACCCCAACTCAACAAAGTGCAGTTGTTTCCATATCATCTACTCAATCACCATCTGCTCAATCATCATCAATCTCAACATCATCTATTCCAACAACTTCTGTTCAGACACCACCAGTCTCTACTACTTCTCCAACAGTTGTTACAATAATGGCTAGACCATGGGCTACTCCAGGGGCTGTCAACATGCCTGCACCTTTACACGATTTACCTGACAATCCTGGAAAATGGCTTCCAAAGTTCAGTCCAGAGCTTAACATTCAAGCTGAAGAACACATTAATAATTTTATGCTGGCTGTAAATTTGAATGGAGTCGTAGAAGAAGATGTTGTAGTCAGACTATTCCCTTATACTCTTCAAGGGGCAGCAGGATCCTGGTACTTTTCATTACCTTCAGGATCCATAACAAGTTGGGCCATTTTTGCAGATCATTTTTTAACCAAATTTGGAGATGACATATCAATAGCTACTTTAATCAACGATCTCTCAAATTTGAAGGCAGAACCCAAGGAGCCCATTAAAGATTTCAACGCGAGATTCAACAAACTCTTGAACAAAATCCACACAGATTCAAGGCCTAGTGAACAAGTCAGAAGTGAATGGTACATAACTGCTTTGCCCTCAAACATAGCAATTTTTGTAGATAGAGCTGCAAAACCTACGTTAGCCGAGAATATGAAAGAGGCTATTGCAGTAGAAAAATGAATTATTTCTCTAGAAAAGAAAAATGCTTTTGAGGAAAGGAAATCCAAGAAGGTCAGCTTCAAAGATGATTCAAGGAAAAAGGCCAAAGACCCATACGACATGGAAGGTTTACAGAAAGTTCTTAAAACCATGTCGAATGAAATGGTTGAAATAAAAAAACAAGTAGCTGAAACTTCTACCAAAAAACCATTCCGAAATTTCAAAAGAAATCAACTTGAATCTAAACCTCCCAATTCAATCTCTAATGCAGAATCAGAAGAGGAAGAAGAAGAAGATACTCCTCCAGTATCAGAAGAGGAAGATGAAAATGAAGAAATAGTTGAATTGCATGGAATGTGGGATTTTATTCTCCCTAATTCTGATAGTGAGGTAGAACAAGAAGCTATGCCTGTAAGTACTAGGAGTAAATCTACATCGGAGCCTGTACAAACAGCTCCTAAAAAGAAAATTACAACTCCAAGTACCAAAGACAAATCCCCCGTAAAGAAAGCTTCTCCATTACCTACTCAAAATCAACCATCTTCTTCTAATCCTCCTACATCAACAACAAAGACTTTAGTGGTGTCAGATCCTATGGAGTATAACATTGTTGAAGACATGAAAAAGATTAAAGCCAACATTTCCTTACATGAACTCAGCAAACTAAAACACCAACAGAAGTTGTTATTAAAAGAATTAAATGCTACACCAATTGCTCCTTTACCAAGTGGTGTAGTTGCAAAAGCAGCTAAAGGAACTGGTAAGCCACCAGACAAAGTAGATGCTACTGATATTGTGCTCATTGGAGAAAGATCAAATTCTCAGACTCCTCCTTTTCTTTTGACTTATGAAATGTACAATAAGAATCTGCATAATTGTTTAATCGATTCTGGAGCATCCTCTAATATAATGCCTACTTATGTTTGTGCCAAATTGAATATTGAACCACAGAAATCGGCAGTTCATATTGTTCAATTGGATCACTCTAAAGTTCAAGTTGTAGGAGAAATCAATTCAGTTACTATCAGACTAGCTTCTGATCCTAGGATTGTCCAAAGAATTGATATTTTGATTGCAGATATTCCTGAATTCTATGGATTAGTCTTAAGCAGGGACTGGTCTGCAAAACTTAATGGTTATATCGCAACTGATTATTCACATATGTGGCTTCCTTACAAAGGGAAACCAAATCAAATCAAAGTTGAGCGAGAAAAACATATGATGCACACTGTCACTGAATTTGAACAATCTAATGAACCTGTGGCTTTCAACAACAATATTCTTGGAGGTTATTCTGCTGAGTCATTCCTTGGGAACTTCAAAGCACCACAATCACCCTTTTCTGTAAATACTTTTGTTTCTCAAATAGAAAAATTTTCACAATCTGATTCTTCCAGAATTGTAAATATTTCTGATGTAATTATAGATAAGCTAATAGATAAATCTTTATTTTGGTCATCATCTTTTGATGGATCAAAGTTTAGTGATGGAGCTGGAGCAGGATGCATCTTAATTGATCCAGATGGAGAGAAAACCATGCTATCATGTAGGTTAGAATTTGAGTGTACAAACAATACTGCAGAATATGAAGCCTTGATTCAAGGACTTTATAAAGCTATAGGGTTAGATGTTAAATACTTGAAAGTATTTGGTGATTCTGAAATTGTCATAAAACAAGTTAGGAATACTATCCATTGCCTTTCAGGACATCTTAAACACTATCAAACCCTAGTGCAAGATCTTACCACTCATTTTTTAGCATTCAATATTTCTTCTATTCCTAGGAATCAAAATACATCAGCTAACTTGTTAGCTAATGTTGCATCCAAACTCCTTCCTGCTGAAGATTGCAGTCCTGATAGATTTTCAGTAGAATTGATTTTTCGCCCATCTGTCCCAGATAATGTCACAAATTGGAGAGTATTCTATCATGATCAAGACATTTTGAATTTCATGACTTCAGAGAAATCATATGATGAAAAAATTATTGATGAGGATGATCATGATTTACAAATTGCCTCAAAAGGTAATGAAAATCCCATTCCGAAATCTGTTGTTAAATTAGAGGACTTATATGATATTAAAGACAGATTCAAGAAAGTCACTAATGCTAAACTTCAAAGTTCCGCTTTGAAGTTTGAATTAGTAAATCTTGGCTCTGACTCTAATCCTCAAAATGTTAATTTAGGACTCAATTTAACTCCAGAGGAAAGGAATGCTTTCATTAAACTTCTGAGTAGGTATAAAAATATCTTTGCTTGGAATTATGATGATTTAAAAACATATGATACTTCGGTTATTCAACACACAATTCCAATGCTTCCTGATATTAAACCTGTTCAACAGAAGTTGAGAAAGATTCATCCAAATCTCGAAAGTCAAATCAAATGAGAACTTAATAAACTCTTAAAAGCCAAAATCATTTTTCCTGTCAGGCACTCCAATTGGGTTTCCAATATGGTACCTGTAAGGAAGAAGAATGGTGATATAAGAATCTGTATTGATTTCAGAAATTTAAACAAGGCATGTTTAAAAGACAATTTCCCATTGCCAACCATGGAACGGATACTTCAAAAGGTAGCTGGTTCTGAACTTATGTCCTTTCTCGATGGATTTTCGGGCTATAATCAAGTTTTAGTTCATCCAGATGACAGATTGAAAACAACTTTCAAAACAAAATGGGGAACTTATGCTTATCAGAAAATGTCTTTTGGTCTAATAAATGCAGGAGCAACTTTCCAAAGAGCCATGGACATAGCATTTAAAGGTCTGATCAATAAATCAGTTGTTTTTTATCTTGATGACATAACAGTATTTTCAAAAAAGAGAGCCAATCATCTACATGATCTAAAGAAAATATTTGAAAGATGTAGAAGGTTTGGTATTTCCTTAAATCCAAAGAAATCTTTCTTTGCTTTAGATGAAGGAAAACTCTTAGGATTTATTGTGTCAAAAGATGGTATATATATTGATCCAGATAGAGTGAAAGAAATTTCTGATATTTCTTTACCTCATAACAAAAAATCCATGCAATCATTTCTTGGGCAAATCAATTTTGTAAAAAGATTTATTCCTGATTTTTCTCAAATTGTTTTACCTATGCAAAATATGATCAAGAAGAATTCGGTATTCAAATGGGGGCATAAAGAGAAAGAAGCCTTTGGGGCAATCAAACAAGCAATCATTAATGCACCAGCATTGAATACCCCTGATTTTTCTAAAGATTTTACTTTGTATACTTTGGCCACCGAAACATCTTATGCAGTTGTTTTAACACAGCTCAATGATCAGAAAATTGAGGCACCAATTTCTTTCTTTAGCTCAAATCTGCAAGGAGCTGAGCTTAATTATTCCGATGTTGAAAAAAAAGCCTTTGCCGTGTTTAAATCAATCAAACATTTCAGACCTTTTCTCTTGAAAACACATACAAAAATCATTGTCCCATTCTCTGCAGTGAGGCAATTATTAATTCAAAGAGAAGTAGGAGAAAAACGAGCTAACTGGGTAACAGCTTTGCAAGAATATGATATTGATATTAAACCTGCTAAGATTGTTAGAGGACAAGGTTTTTGCAGATTATTGGCAGGAGCTCATAACATACCAGAAAATCAAGATTCAAATAAAGATATTCAAGTAAGTCAGATAAGTGTTACAGATTCTGAATCTCAGTATGCTGATCTCATCTATTACTTGAAAAATGGGTATGCTCCTTCTAATCTCAGCTATAAGAGAAAAATTGCTTTAATATTGAAGGCTATTAAATATGATATCATTGATAATGTGTTATTCAGAAAGAATTATGATTCAATCCTATTAAGATGTCTTGAAAAGACTGAAGCTGAAAAGGTGTTGCAGGAATTGCATGATGGACCAGCAGGAGGTCATTTTGGAGGTGATACCACAGCTCACAAAATAATTCATGCTGGTTATTACTGGCCTACCCTTTTTAAAGATACGCATGATTATGTAAGGAAGTGCAAAGTTTGTCAAACTGCTAGTGGAAGACAAAAGAAACCATCTTTTCCTTTGCAACCGGTAAATATTGAGCAACCATTTGAGCAATGGGGGCTTGACATTATTGGTGAGATAGTACCTCATTCTTCCAAACAGCACAAATACATCCTTACAACAACTGATTACTTTACAAAATGGGTAGAAGCAATCCCTTTGAAGGTAGCCAATTCTGATGCAATTATTGATTTCATAGATCAATTCATCATAACCAGGTTTGGTGTACCTAACGCTCTTGTCTTTGATATTGCATCTTATTTTTCCGGAAACAGTATAATGGAATTTGCAGTCAAAAGAAGTTTTAAATTGAAATATTTAGCAAATTGTTATCCACAAGGTAATGGTTTAGTTGAATCCACTAACAAAAATCTTATCAAAATCATTAAAAGGACCATTGATCAAAATCAAAAGAATTGGCACAAGTCTTTAATTTTTGCACTATGGGCTGATCGTATTACTCAAAAAGCTTCAATTGGAACTTCACCTTTCAATTTGGTTTATGGAAAATAAGCTGTAATACCATCAAATTTAGCTCTTCCATCATTAGCCCTAGTACAATTTATTGAAGAAAATCCTTCTTCATCCATTCAATTGAGATATGATCAAATCCTTAAACTTGAAGAAGATAGAGATAAAGAAAAAATTATTCATGAAAAACATCAACAACTTGTAAAATCTTCTTTTGATGCAAGTTCTACCGGCTCAAAGATTTTGTCAATTGGTGATCTTGTTCTGAAATGGGATAAAGCACATGAAGAAAAGGTAAGCATACCAAGTTTCAGAAAATTTGGCTTGGACCATTTCAGATTACTGAAAAGATAGGCTCAAATACATTCATACTCCGAGATTTAACGGGAAAGAGAGAATCTCTTCCTGTAAATGGGTTTGTCTTAAAGAAATTCTTTTCATAAGGAGGTAACCCCTTCTTAATTGTACATATTCCTTTCTGCAAAGTTTTTAATTGTTTTTGCAAATAAAGGTTGTTAATAAGTCTCTAATTGACTGTTTACTATAAGAAAATTTCTTAGGAAGAATATTATAAATATTTATTTTGTGTAAATAAGAATTTTTAAAGAGATGATCATAGTCTTTGGATAGTTTTAAATAAGATGTTAAACTTTGAAAGATTGTTCCAATTATTTGCATGATCTTTTGAAAACTTGAGGAGAATGTAAATCATTATAAGTTTATTGAGCAGAGAAATGTTATCTATAAAAGTAAATATTTTTCAAAGTCTTGGTACTCAAGAAACTCTGCAAATTGTCATCCATTGATTCTTAAGGATAAAACTATTTCACCCCATCCATTTAAGTTGTGATTTTTTAGAATGTAATTCTAAGAAATTATATGAAAATTTAAGAGATAAGAGGTCTCATTACGAGCCGACTTACCATGTTCATAAGAAGTAATGAAACTGACATTACCAATACTGCATATCAAAACAGGGTAATGGCTTATAAATATAAGACAAGGGGTCTCATCACGAGCCAGCTTGTTCAGTTTAATTACAACTAGTGAATGACATTGTTATTAACTGGCTACCAAACCAGAACAATGGCTCTTAAAAATAAAAAATAAGTAAAAGACAAAAACATGAGATAATATGTCTTATGAATTTATCTTTTAAAAAGTCATAATTTTAGTTGGATGGGACAATGAATGGTTAATGGTTTAAAGGTAACCCTGTCGAGACTATGAATGTTTGTAGGCAGCAGAGGCAATACCTATGACAATAGAGTATATTATAAAACCAAACTTGGAGAAATCCACTTACTTCATTATTAACACCGATCAAAGCTTGAGATAACCCAAAAGTGTTTTTGTTCTTAAGGAATTAGAAAGAAATTGTGAATGATTTTTATTTCTTTTTCATAGTTAGATTTTATTTGAAATATCCTAAGATAGTTTTCATTATCTTTAAAAATCTTTACTTACTAGAAATATAGTGTTCATTTTATTTTTTCAGAGATAACTGTTTCTTTCAGTGAATCGCCAATTGTTGTGGCCAGCAACAACCCCCCTTTTTTATTTAATATTAGTAATAATACTAAATAAATGGGGACCCTTAGTTAAAAAATCCAAAAAATCAATCATTATTTGTTTCCCTTTTCAAATAAAACTTTCTATCATAACTTAGGGAAATTCCTTAGAAAATCCTTAACAAACACTTAAGTTTATGATAGATTACAATAAAATCTTTCTTTGAGCGAAATAGCGCATCCATCGCAAATGGTAGATATCTTTTGTAAAACTGAATCTTTTAAACTGCGACTTTGCGATATTGCGATAATGCGATCCCAAAAATCCTATACGTTAAAACACTGGTCGCAAATCGCATATCGCAGAAAAATGTTAAACGAATACTTTTTATATGTGATATTTGCGATTTGCGATTTGCGATATTTGCGATTTGCGATTTTGTGATTTGCAATTTTGCGATATTTGCAATTTTGCGATGGTTACGCTTTGAGAAAATTGTGATTTGCGATATTGCGATATTGCGATATCGCGCAGCAAATCGCAGATCACAATATCGCAGATTCTTAAAAGCTCGTTTTCCAATGTAAATCTTTTCATAAATCAATATCCGTTATGTGCTTTAAATGATTGAATTAATGAATGGATTGTCAAACATCAATAAAAATGATTTTGTTTTGATTGAAAGGTTGTTTCCATTAGAATAATATATTTCATCCACCGTTTGCATTTAAAACTATCTCATCACACTTCTCACGTCATTATTCTCACTTAACTCGTAAAACCGCAGGCACAAAGGAGCAGAAGACTATACAAAGCATTCACAGAGCATTATGGGTAAGAAGGAGAAGATTTAAAATTCTAAAAACAAAGAAATGGCTTCACTGTATGCGGATACTGCTTGCAATAAGGATGTTGGTGTCACCACCTAGGAAGGAATGTATAATTTGCTCGAAGAAGAAAATCCCAGGGTAATGCAAGTCGCGGCTACTGCAGGCTCAAGTAATTCATCTAAGGCAACCCTTAAAGACCTGGCTTGTTCATTTCTGCATCGGATAGCTGCAAGACCAAGAATTTTTCCGTATTCAGACATGGTAAAATGGGTGTTGGACAGTACCGATATTTCAGACAGGCAATTTAGAACTCTAGATCAAGAGCTCATCGGGTCGTTCACTACGAAAGATTTGAGGCTAATGTATCATTTTCCGGAACCTCAGGCGACTTATAATAAACAATTTATGGAGAATTTTGCCAAAGAACATGCAAATTTGGCGGAATGCACGCAGGAATGGACCAAAAGAGATGAACCATTGAAGAAAAACAAACACGGTATGTACAGTACTGGTTCACTCACCTCTCCATATTGTTTTGCTGCTGCTATGTTATGCAGGGTTTTTGGAAAGCCTGACATAAATATGATATTGCCTGAATGGCTCCCTTTGTTGAATGCTGTTGTTAACGCTACAATTGTAGACTGGGCCAAAATCTTGTCTGATAATTTGACCACTGCTATTTTCCATTACCGGTCTAAACGAAGTGTTTTTCAGAGGATTTATCCTCCTTTTTATCTATTTGCTTATGTTATGGATGCTATCCACTTTGTTTCTAAATTCCCTTTGATGGGTTGGCAATGGACGATTCAAGATCCTTTGCCTATTCATGTGTATCACAAGGAATTATGGGAATCCAAGTTTATTCCTCATTTTTACAAGATTTGCCACGGCATAATGTTGCCTCTGCACAAAACATTGTATAATAAAGATGCTCCAAGGTTTTCCCCGGAAGCAGAAGTCGACATTCTCCCCGTTGCACGATGGTTTGGGGAAGAATGGTTTACCTATGTAAGGGTTTTTGGAAGCTCTGCTTCACCTCATGTTTTACCCTTATATGTTTCTTATAAGCTTATAGCTCGGGAAATTGCATACCAAACCTGTGGTCAAGGAGGTTTGACAAAGGATTTAAAAGATAAGAAAAAAGTCGTTTGGCCACAATTTCCCGTAGCTTGTGGAACATTTTCATTATTTGATATTGGACATGCATTCAAGGAAGTAAGCAATATTACATGCTTACAATTGTTTAAATTTTCAAAAAGGTTATTCGACCCTAATGAAGTTGTTAAAAACTTCACCACTGCAATCAAAGTAAGGATATTTTCCGGAGAAGAGGACCCTTTCGATGATATATTCCTGGGAAAATCCACACTGAAAGAAATTCTACATTCAGCACAGATGCAGTTATCTCCAGAACAATTTCAAGAATTTAAGGTTTACAGAGAAAGAAGACTGACCACCATCCCTTTGGAAAATTTGCATTTGGAACCCGCAAGGGAACCAACCCCTAGTATCAGTATAAGTGGCAGTTCAGGTACAGATAAATCTAAGTCAAAATCTGAAAGAGAGACTTCTGAACGTTCCAATAAGTCTAATGAAGATCAGGATAGAAATGAAGAATCAGTGAAAGATACTTCTCAATCGAAAGAACTTTCACAACAGAAAATTTTGACTTCTCAGCAGATAACTCCTCCTCCTACCAATGTACAGCAACAGTCAGTCACAATTGAATTAGACAAAGAATGGGAAAGCTTTAATCAATTGCTTAATGTGGAAGGACAGAATATAGAGACCCCTGTACAGACAACAAAAGTTTTGAGCACAGGAATAAGTGGCACAGTCACAGAAACTGAGCATATACCTGTCACTCCCTCTTCTGAAATTGTACTTAATGTAGAGGACATTCCTCCTCTATATGTATTCTACAGCCCAAAGTATAAAGCAGTAGTGAAGAAACAAAGGAAAAAGAGAAAATTAGAAGGTGCAATTGCTACTGAAGCAGAACAATTAGACGTTTTGTGGAAGGATCCTACCACAGAGCCTACTGATAATCTTGCTAAGTTATCTCAAATTACAGGGGCTTATGTACGCGGCTTCAATGACAAAAGAATTTGGTCTAAGCTCAACATTAAATGATGAAGAAACGGATAAAGTTACCAACTACTGCAACAGGTACAGGCCAATAATGAAGCACAGATGAAACTTGAAAAGTTACAGCAACAACTTCAAGAAATGCAAATTGGACATCAAAAAAGTTTGGCTGATAAAGAAAAACAAATACAGATTATCCAAGATCAACATGAGATAGTCTAGCTTCAAGAAGAATTTGTTTGAAAAAACTATTACTAACAGTAAAAAATGCAACAAGAAGAAGTATTATGCCAAAAAATCTTGCAATGGAATTCTTTTTGTCAAGAAAGTGATAAGATCACTAATCATGTCGTAGATTTACGAAATGATTATGATTTAATTAATGAAAAAGTTACTGATTATTTGGTATGGCAAAAAACAAAGGAAGGAAGAAAAGCTGGTGCACCAATTATTAATGAAAACCATAAAGAAATACTTTTCAATGACTGGGATGCACAAATCAGAAGGGCAGAGAAAGCAGCAGAAGAATCGGCTACAGCAGCAAGCAGTCTTACTGATTGTGTAAATGAGACTTTGCACAAAGCAAATTTGATTTCAGAAAATGTTCCGGGATATCTTCCACAGGCGCATCAATTGCAAACAGAATGGATACAAAAGGCGGAAGAAAAAGCAAAATCAATCCAAGGGTTGACAAGATTAAACTGGGATTCTTACTGGACATACCTAGTGAAACCACACAGTCAACATAGTGCGCTTAATTGCATCATTAATTCTGCTGAGAAGATTGCGCCTACACTTGTCGATTCTGTCTTTTCAGGACAGTTGAAATCTGAATTCGGTCAACCACATCTTCTCAAAACAATGCTAGATGCCTGCAAGTTTAAAGATCAAGTTCATAAGTAGTTACTTAATAGTCTTTATTTTTAGATTTAGTTTTAGTTTTACTGTATTTTTGCCTAGGAAAAGGACGGTCATTTAAACCGAATCCTTATTTTTTTGTAATAAGCTATTTTTAGATTTAGCTAGTAGTATTTAGACCCTTCTCATGCATTTAGAGAAGGGTCCTGAATTATAATATTTTGGACTTGGAGATTACATTTCTGTACTCCACTGGCTCTTATATTTTATAAAGGATCACATCTGGTGATTTTATGCAGAATTATCTTTAAAGTGTTGCATTTTTGTACCTTGGATTTGATTTTGCATCAGAATTACTGGATTAGAGTATCAAATTTCATTTGAAAGCTTTCAAGATGAATAAGGTATTTCTATCTGTTCACTATTGATTTCTTTTGTCTTCTGATATTCTCTATAAAAATTGCTATCATTTATATACATTTGGTTTCAACAACGTTTCTTTATATATCATTTTTGAGTATAATTGAAATGTTATCTTTCATAAGTATATGTAGATGATATACAATGATGAATACAATATGCTAATATAACTCTGTTTAATTTCTTAAACAGAGTTATCTTTATTTGTTTCTGCACATTTCAATTTAACGATAATACATTTTTATGGTTATTGTTCAATTGGAACTATTTTAAGTTGTATTCACATATGATACCCGGGTTAATTTTAGAATTTCTTTATCAGTATTTAGATTAAATTAGATAGTTTCATTTTAGTTATTTAGTCCCATTTTCACTCATCCAAATAAACCCATCACCAACCCATTAGTTATAAGGAAACTGGTCCTTTCAATCCAGTCGGAGCCACCATACCAAACGGATAAGGAGCTGTCCTAAGGTCCCGATCTGGGTGGTTATCCCCCAATGTTTGAAGCAGAGATTTTCGAGGCTTCAACACCACCAAAATAATTTCATTTCACAGTTTCTTTTACATCACTATATAAATTCACATGATGGATTGCTTTATTCGCCTACAGAATGAACCCAGATTTAACGGCTAGCGGCTTGATCTCTTGATCTTGACCTCCACTTTGTTAATCCAGGGTTTGGCTCGAGATCTCATTCATCATCGAGGTCATTATCTTGATGCCACCTACCTATCATGGATGGGTGGTAAAGGTCGGCAATTCGATTATAGGAAGGATAAGATCGAGCTTAAACGGTTTGTCTGTCAGAATCCACCAATGCCAATGGGAGAACCGTAAGGATGAGTGATTCATGGAGCTGCTGCATCCCTGTTCGATGCATGCATTGGTAGCATCTGCCTTGTTATTATCCGGTCCACTATAGCCTCGTTGTTCTAAAAAGCTTCATTATGGTCTTTTTAATATGATGCCATCTTTCCTAAGTTCAGATTGAACCTCTCCCATTGGTCGAGTGACTTCATACCTCTCCCTCCCTTTTCTTGTCCATAGTTTGGTGGGAGGCTATCTGTCAGTAAGGTGGGCCCCTCATTCTAAAAGGAAGGGTGGAACCACCATACATATAGGCTGTCATTCGTTATTCGAATAGAAGGTTTCTTCCTTATCTCTCTCTATGGCTATGCTACGGGAAAGGCTTTTTTATTTCCTTCCGAAAAGTATCAGACCGGGATAGACCCAGACCCACTTACTTTATCTCTATGAATGCACCACCTTGCATACGAAGGAAGGGGCTGAATACCCTGTATCTTTGCTTGCTCGGGCAGGGCGGGTATTGACCGAGAAGCCTGAGCTTGCTTGCATTACCAAGGAGGGGAGAGCCTGCCTTCGAACTAAGGGGCTATCTAGACTCCTATATTACTTACGTTATTTCTCACCGTAAAGAAAAGGTTCATACGCATCTAGAATTAGAGATGAATCACTTTCTCTCCACCTTATTTGGTATGGTATTAATCCGAAAATCCATCTAAATCAATATATTGGTTTATATGATACAAACTCAGACACCTATAGCCATCAAGCACAGGACTAGAGGGATAGAGTGAATAGACGGCTTGCAGCTTCAATCGAATTCATTTAAAGGTGGAAAGCGTAATCATGCTTTATCACTTAGAACATTACGAAGCCATTGTTACCGATCGGTGATGATTTGCCTACCCTTTGCTACTAGAGTTCCTGTATATCTAGATTCAATAACTTAGTTTTACGAGCTAAGGTTGGAATACTAAGCCCATGAAACTCATAATGAATGGAGGTTCGGTTGGCATAAAGAAACTCCAATCATAAAGGTGGTTGGCCTCCCACCTTCACACCGGTTTGAACCGTTGTATAAGATATCATCATCCTGGGTTGGATATTCAATGAGAGTTCGCTTTTCACCTGCCTTTTATTGTTTTTTATTTTTAATGATAAGTCACTGTTTGTTCATAGTACTGTTTATGCTATGTACCTCGATTTCAAAAAGAGAGATTTCTATATGCATTGGCCGACCGATCAAAACTTTCCTTCCCGGTTAGTGCCGTTCATTTACATGAACACACTGGTGAGTAGCGTTATCCCATCGCAACATCTAAGAATACCGATCCGGGGCATGTTTCTATAGAGATTACACTTCACTTCAGAGACGTTACTCTAATCTCTGGATTGCAGATCTCCCTGGGGATGACTAATTGAAAGTTATATTATCGATCGATGTAATTGCCATTTGTAGTGGGCTAACGCGAATAAGATATGATCGTGGCAATATTTTCCATGTTAGACCCTAAGATCTATTTAATTTAGTCAACTAAACTAGCCACTGACTATATCCAATATTTGGTCCTATTAGTATCTTAATGTAAGATACTTGATTGGATCCATCTGGCACATGTCCTCGCATCCGAAGGAAGGGATAAGCCGGCTCACCTTGGAATTGTTTCTTTCCCGACACACGTGTCTTGATGTCATTGTTTGTTATTGTACCATCTTTTGTGGTGCTACGCCTTTCCTTCTGTTTCCTGGCATGGTGGTAGTATTTTCTCATGCTTTCATTGTTCCATGTCTATATTTCAAGGTTCTGTAGTGCCATGCTTTTATTGGTGCTCCTGATGTTACCCCTGGTTGTTTTGCTAGTTATTTGTATCTGGTCGATGCCTAGCTCATTCATGTTTCTTCATGCCTTCATCCTGCTGAATCTGTGTAATAATAAATATGGGTAATAAGTGTTAAACCCCATGCCAGGTTCGTTCTCCTCATTCCTCCGTTACATAAGTGTTATAAATGCATCCTTTCCTTCACTATGCCGGTTCAGGATAGGGATTTAACTAGTCTACTCCCTGCCTAGCTGCCGGGTAACCGGATAGAAAATTTGGATGCACTGTATAGAAAGAACTTGCCAGGAGGGAGGAAGAACTTGCCATCTCACCCATGGTAGGACAGAAAGAAAGTTAGGTAGCTCATCTCACCGGACAGCTAAGAAAAGAAAATATATCTCAATCTCTCTCTCCATCCAGCCACCAGGGTAACTTGAACAATCCAACTTCTTTGGAAAAGCATGAGGAGTTGGGTCTCATGAGGAGCCGGGTATGGAATTCAACTACCTGCCAGGTTCAATAAAACACTTGCCCTCACCCACGGTCAGATGAACTATAGTTGTTATAACTCCACGCTAGCCTACAGATGCAATCTTAACCAGCTTGTTGAACTAGAATTCTCCTCATTGAGTTGTTTTCATTCTCCCATCCTTCCCTTACTGATCTTCAAAAGTAATAAAGTAAAAGAGAGCAGCAGGTGAGCATCAAGATTAACGCGTTCTGCAAGCACTCTTTAGCTACTGTATTATATATGATATTATGTGCATTTCTCTCTGTGTAGCTCTATGTAGCTCTATGTGAGGTAGAGTAGTAACTGTGTTTCTGTATCAATAAGTGAGTCGGTAGGTAGTGCAGGATCTAATTTTACAAGGCACTTATTCTACTTGGTAGGTGCAGGATCTAGTTGTACGCGGGACAACTAAACATGCTCATGGCATTGAAGCATTTTCTTAAGATGGTTCTTCGCATAGGGAATTTGTAATGATACATTGACAATAAAGGTTCTAAATCTAGATCCCGTTCCCAAAAGTTGTTGGTCCTGCTGCAAGGGATCGATGGCGAAGTCAGGGAATCGGTGTCTGGGATAACCCTTTCTATTTCCAAGGAGCCCATATGAACATTGGTCCTGTTGGCGAGCCCGTATGAACATTAGTAGTGTGCCAAGGAGTGTGATCCAGTGGTTGTTGTCACTTCTCTACTCGACCAACTATCGGGTAACTGAAACATGAACAACACCAACACTCTAGTTTGATAACAAAATAATGATAGTGAGTAGTAAACAATCCCTAATAAAGTCATGGTAAATCTAGTCTTTATATGGTGTGTAAAAATACCTAATATAGTCTCACTATGAAATAATCCTCCTCTGCAGAGGTAAGAAAGCATATCAAACTCAAGTGAGGCAAGGTTAACTGAGCACTATTCTAATCGACTTTCAGTTATGATAACATCAAGGTATTTCCCTAAGGATAAATTACTTTCATTATCTTTGGTGAAGTTTTTGCTACTGGCAGCACTAGTTTTACTTTATTCTTTCTTGTTAGGGAGTCTTTCCAACTGTCTTTGGGAAGCTTAACAACCTAATCTATGACCCTGATGGTTCAAGCTTAAAATTTAGCTCCTATGCTCTTTACTAGCGATGTAGTTGTAGGTGGCTCCTGCGTCTACCTGAAAGATGAAGGAGGGGGGATGGATATCAATTTCTTAGCGCTGCCCTGCTGGGGGGGAAGGCAGGCATTTCCATGCCCAATCCAATAAAGTAAAGTGCTGGTATTTCACAAGTGAAGTGAAATAAATGCTCCTGTATTTAATAAAGTGCACTTGTTCCCGAGAAAGGGGAGGATAAGGTGGTGTTATTAGCTTTTCTAACGGCCTGCAGAAAATCCACACTCACTAGTTAACTCGGCACAAGCAGCAAGCCCGTCTTCTCTCTTGCATTTACCTAGCTTGACCTTGCTACGTGGACCTCCTCATGCATGTATGCTGACCTCTATCTACCAACCTCTATCCACCCCTACCTATCTTCATAAACTTCTACCTAGCTCCCTCTCCACTTTATTCGCTAACCCAACCAAGAGAATTTAGATAATCCCATCTCTACAAGATAGGCTAGTTGGTCTAATCACTGGGTTGGTTAATTTACGCTAGCTGATCCTGCTATACCTCGCATACTCTAACTAGTTGCTTGCTGGGCTCCTAAACCTACTACTGTGATACTTACTATGAGTGAGACTTTGAATGGTACTAATCCTACCTACAACCAATCTATACAAGCTATCTAGCCCTACAAGCTACCTATACATCCTATCACCCACACAACAATACATACCCATCGAAAGATAACTCACCTGACAAGCTAGACTGATCCCAATGAATTAACCATACAAGCTAGATAGGCTTAACTAGCCATACATCCCTGCTAGTTAACCCCAGAACCCCACCCATCAATCATACAAGCTATCTAACCCCAGAACCCCACCCATCAATCATACAAGCTATCTAACCCCCTACCCAGAGGATATGAGACAGAGATAGCTACTGATGAGACTAACTAGCTACCCAATCAACTAGACATACACTTAGCATACACTTAGTTACATGGATAGCTAAAGGTACAAATACAAGTAATAAATGTATAGTTATATGTGGGACAACTACAACTAAATCAAGGAGAAGGATAGCTATTATAGGTACTGATTACAGCTCATATAGCGACTAATATTGCTACAGGTACAATAGCTATCATACGCAGCTAACTCAACCAATCAGACAGACTCTATAGACTAGACCAAAGCTAACCTACAAGCAAGCAACCTTACCTGCCTACCTCTCTCTACTAACTGATTCACTGAACCATACATCAAAGAAATCTCACCATTGCTATAAATAGTCATTTGAAAGGGAAGGATCAACACCGAGAGGATATTACGGTCCCGCCTGGAAATTCAAGGCTGGGTAAGGACACCAGGCTACCTAGGAAGATAGATGGAAAGAGGAATTACTAAATGGAGTCACATTGAGGGGCATTACTTTGGATTCTTTCACATAGAGGTGGTGCTTACTGTGTTCGTGTATATGCACGTATATAATGGAAATATTTTACTTTGCATTAGGGGAACGCGGCTTCAGTGAAGGGAGTGAAGGGTTGTACGGATTTGCTTAGTGGCTTCTATCTACATAGTCAATGCGCCTATGGGAAAATCTAAGAGGAAGAATTCATACAAATGATAGAGGATATTCAACTAATTGGGAATAATATCTAATGGGAGGAATAAGCAATGGAAAAATTCCTATGGGAGGTAGAAATAATAAAAATAATCTAGTGGGGAATAAGCCAATGGGAGCTGGGAGCTCTCCGCTGCTATAATCCCATAGGCTATGCTACTAATACAATGGATAATCACATAGGATAGTCTTCTATAGAGTTGTTTAAGCCTTTCCACTATTTCCAAAAGTATGAGAAGGTACAGAACCAAGTGGAGTGAGTGAGGCACATGGGTTGTTCGCTGAGACACCATTATTATGCCTCAAGGCGGTCACTGCTAGCCAGTCAGAGGAGATCCCCACCAGGAGGTGTTGTTGATTACCGGTTGTCAATAAGATAGATAGCCACTAGTCAATATAGGTGTTGATGCGATGAAAGGTTTTTATTCACTGGATGCCTCTACTCGATGCACTCAATTTTAGTACTCGGTGAAGTCAATGCTAGGTTTCAATGCACTCAAGCCAGGGAAAATTTTAAGGATGGAAAATTATCTTAAAGTTTAAAAAATTGGCGAATCTCACTAGTCCCTAATATTCAAACTATAAAATGTTTATTGATATATTTGTAAAATTATTCAAATTTATAATGATTTTATATATAGTCTCTATATAATGTTGGCAATTTTTAAGGTAAAACAATTATATATTTTAAAATTTGGGCGAATCATTTCTAAAAAAAATGGAAATTGGCGATTCTTTTTTTTGGAAAAATCATGGAAAATTAGCCCACCTGCGAATATTAGCCCCTAAAATTTTCCATGACTCAAGCCCAAGAGGCGATTCAATAGTAGAAAGGGAGTGAATGAAGGACTACCCAACTAGGAGTTAACTACCTTTGCCAAGGTGGTGAGTAAAAAGAAGCTTGACTAACTTCAACTTCAACTAACTTCCCTAACCTCCGCCAAGGTGAAAATGGAAAAATGAGTAGGGAAAGATGTTCAAACCTCCGCCAAGGGGATAACCAAAACTAAGAGTGTATTTTGCTCAACCCTCTACCAAGGGAAATACCAAAAACTAGGAGGGCGTTAAGCCCGTCTTGACCAAAGGCCTAGTAGGCCCGATAGGGACTCACTATTCATATGGTGAGGCAGAGGAGTGAAAGATGTTCAAAGTTCCGCCAAGGGGAAAAAATAGAGAAGTATGGTGATTAGATTTGAGAGAGCATAATTACATATATAATATGGCTGGCACCAACTATCTGCTACTAATACCCATTCCAGTTGAGGAACTTGAACCCTTGCTTAAACCCTTAGACCATATAAATTCCCCTAGTACGAACATGGATAAATTAACCAATTGAAATTCCCATTCCCATCCCACGATCCAAGATCCAATCTGGGTGCTTCTAAGGTATAATATTTGTGCCTCTAAATGGTAACTAGTAACTTGTAAGACTTCATGATGCTTCTCCCTACATAAAAGTTATTTCTGTGGGTGATAAGGTCTGATCGCCATCCTTTACTCTACTGAGATGAAATCTTGGGTGAAAAAGAGGTTGGGCATAAGTTCCTCCATCCAATGGTCCTAGGGTTAGGTATATATCTATGGGAAGCATGTGGATTTGAAAAGGTATAAGGTAAGGATTCCACCCATCCTATCCGCTGATAAGGGAAAGGTATAAGAACATGTGACTCACTACGTTCTTCATGGTTTGGGGCAAGCATGTCTAGTTCTAGCAGGTCAAGAGTTGGGTAAACCAAACCAAGGGGGGGTAAAAGGCTTCATAGCATGCCATCCATACTCCTCCTCGTCTACGTTTCTTAATGACTCTAATGACTAAGATCCCCCCTCCACTCACTCCATGCTCCCAGGGTTAAGGAAATACTAAAAAGAAGAGTTAGGTTGTTGTTCCCCATCCCACCCCCTATCCCTATTCTTCCTATAATCTCGCTGCTTTTATAACCTTTTGCTTCTCTAGTAGGGGAGGTGGCTCATTCTTCTTCTTATCTCCCGGTGGTGGCTCCTTCTCCCATATTCGCCAAGGGTGTCCCTTTATTTATTCCTTTCCTATTTATTCTCTATTATCTACCTTTATTTTCCTTTTCTTCTACCAGGGGTGGTGGTGGGCCAGACTCGTAACTTTTTTTTTACCTTGATTCAACGACATGATGTTGTGATCTGAGTGATGGCTCTGGGGTGTGCTGTGTGTTGTGTTCTTCGTTCGTTTTGGGTTTGTTTTTCAGTGCCAGCTCTTGTGACTAGTTCTGGTCGTGAGTAGAGGGGCTCTGGCTCTAATTCTAGGTATAATTTCCCTTTTCTTCTTGTTGGGTTGATTGTCATGTGGGATGCACTCGTTCGAGAGCGTTCCCCCTCATCTTTATTAGATTCTAAGGTAGGTTCGATAGCAATGAGGTGTTTAATCAGGGTTGATAGCTTTTAGAGATTCTATAGTTGGTTAAGGCAGATAGCAAATCGTTAGTAAGGTGGTTGTTAGTAATGAAATTTTGACATGATAGAAAGCTTGTAGGGGGGAGGGTAGAAGGAAGGAAAAGGAAGTTGATTCCATGGATTCTATATTGATGGAGGAATATGGATGAAGATTCAGAGTCATATGGAGTCCGCAGGGGATTCTGATCCAAGGGATGGATAGATATCTATGAGGAATGAATATATACCTGGAAACACTTTTTTTGCATCCAGGCGATATCCAGATCCTTTAGTCTTTATTTTATTATTTAGATTACCTCCCTGACTTTTCTTTGGACATTGAATTACTGTTCCAACTAGATTTAGGTCTCAGATATACCTACCTACTCATATCCTGATAGTTTGATCCTAGCCATGTTCGGAGAAGACAGGCAGGCATACCCATGGAGAGGCCATCTAGAAATGTACCCTTATAGTTTGATACTACCCCTCCCATGTTTGAAGAGGGAGGAGAGCCTTGTGGTTGGGGGGACAAGCTATAATATGTGTAAATCAATTTATTCACTATAGCCAGAACTTATGAGATGAGCTGGGTGAGAAAAGCACTTAGGACCATTAATATTACTCCTCTGCCAACTTGATTCATGCATACTGTCCATCCACAACCCATCGTGCCAAAATGCTGTGCTCAACTTAGTGTTCCTAAATTGAGTTCATTAATTGTCAACCAGGGCTAGTAAACTGCTGAAGTGTGGTGCACTGTATGTGCCTAGGTATTTGTTTCTCACTACGTTGTGTTTATTGTTTTTATGATGTTTTTGGTTTTATGGTTTTTATGTTGAAAAAGAGCTAAGAATTTTACACTAAAACAGAGTGAAACTATTCTAAACTAGGTGTGCACTAAAGGACAGAAAATGAAAAGCTTGATAAGGACTCATAGCAAAGAAACAAATCACAACATGAACTCAGTAACCCATATCATGAACTCATCCAATTCATTCATTTAGAGATATGTTGGAATAGCTTGAGAAAAGGATAAGTTTTTAGTGCAATTGAGGTTTTCCTAAGTCAACAATCAACTTATAATGTTACAACATCTCATCCATGGTTAAAGGTTTATTGGAACATAATTGGAAAAGAACATTTGTAGCACAATAAGATTTCTACTCTAAACTAACTTCTAATTCTATTCTGCAACTCAATTTAGCACTACTAGGCCTCATTCAAAAGTTATAGATTTCTTTTTAGAATAGTCTTTGAGGGAAGGCTTGTCTGTGAAATTGTAAAAAGGTTGCAAAATACTCAAGGCCTTAAACTGATATTACTAGCTTCTGTCCAGATGATGATGTATTAATATGAAGTTAGAACAAAAGAATTTTTGTAGATAATGAAGACCGTGGTATCTAAATTTAACAACTAATACAATTTAAAATGCAATGGATAACAACTAAACTAGAATGCTAATACAGTGAACTAAGACTAAACTAGAGTGCTATTATCTAACTTGAAATGAATTGGAGCTGAACTAGAATGATACTAATACAGTGAACAAAGTTAAACTAGAGTACCATTATCAAGCTTGGAATATAGTGACAGAATTAAACTAGAATGACATCTACCTCCGGAGTATTGACTGAGCTAAAATGCAACTAATTCTATGAAATACTACAGCCCTGTCTTGTTCAAGATGAGTGATATTTTGGAATAGTTTGTACAAACAAGTCTGGCTGTATCATTCAGTGAAAATGGGCATAAAAACATAACAATACGCAGGTAAACCAAAACACTACAGCTAAGTCTTATCCAGAGTTAGTGATATTTTGGAAGAGATTAATGAGAATAGGACTAGCTGTAACAACTAATTACAATTGAACACAAAAACGTAAAGTTATAAATTGCTACAATTATGCCTCATTCCGGATTAGTGATATTTTGGAATACTTCATGAGAACAAAGCTAAACTGTAGTATCCAATGTAAGCAAAGTTCAGAAAACTATTTAAATTAAGAATGAAACAAAGCTACGACTACTTATCTAAACCAAATGCATAATGCTTCACGGGCAGTAGGGGCCCTCTACCACCGGATCAACACGCAGATCTACTCAAGATTGACTCATCTCGTGCAATAAAATGATGTCTCTTTCATTAAAGGAGAAATTCTTCAAAACAAAGTATTTACAGCCTTCCAAAATCTAGCAACAGAAAACAAAAATCTAACCAACAGTTTCTCGGTCTCCCGAGTCATACTTATAATGAAATTACATAACTACTTCTTGAGAAAAATAGGGATAAGTGTCTTTCCCATTCCTAATCAAATTAAAACTCTTATTAACAGTCTTGTGCTTTACTGCGGACATCTGTAGAGTCCGTGTTTTGATAGGAAACTGCCTCTCTTCTTCGTGCATAACCGCTTTGATACTTTAACTCAGACTTCGTGGGGAGCAAAAAATGATGAGGGAATGATGTGGAATACGACCATATGTGTTTTTCCCTGAGATGACACCTGGAACCTGCGTAGACATGAAGACAGCTGCAGAATCGGCAACTAGCTACAGAATGTCTGCATTCTGTAGCTAGGTGTAGTCAAAAAGTACTACAACAATGAAATCATGAAAACATAGCAAGTTAGACATTATATACAATCTCAAAGCAATTTTAACTAATCTTATTGATCATTTAAGCCTGAAATTAATAATGGACAAAGGAAATGAAGTGGAATGTGGTGGAAGAGAAGAACATCTTTGAAGCTCAACACCAACCTTACTATCTTACTTATCCAGCTCTTTAGAATTCCCCACCTCTATGCTTCAACGAACCGTGGGTATTTGGGTACAACACTAGGATATTTATCCTTTACGCTACCTTTCCTCGGGTTACAAACTCTTTACCCACTAGAATAAATATACCTATATTCCCTATAACACTTGATTTATTCGTCGCTTAATGGGTACAGACATCTATAGACACTTCTTCTGGATGGGATCAACCAACCGTTTTCCTTCCTTTCTTACTCCCTTCACCCCTAGTTGATGGAGTGATTCCCAACTCATTAATGGATGATTCCAACCAGGAACACGAGGAAGGGTAGCCACTATGAAAAAAATTCCCATACCTTCGTTCCACACAAACTATTTACCCACCTTTACACCGATATATGTTAGCCCTAGACACTTGATGAATTAAGCCCTTTGTGCGTGGGACGGGTACTGCTATTTCCTTTATGGACCAAATCACCTTACTCTTACCTTTTTCCCTTCACCCTAGGAGATGCAGTCATTGCTAAAGAAGCTAGTAAGACTAAAGTAGGCATGCTATGAGACCTTTAACCCCCTCACCTTGGTTCCACTTCTTTACCCACCTCCAAGAACTAGACCTATGAGTAAGCAACCCTATAACACCTTTATGGAATCACTTCATGGGAGGGACAGCTAGAGACTTATACAGGATGGGATGGCCTGGCTGGTCGTATGATGAAAGTAGCAAAGATTAGATATTGCCTTTATATATACGCTATTTCTTCTTGCTCTTAGAACCATAACTGTTTTCCAAACGTGGTTTATAAAGGAAGGAGTGCTAGACATACTTCAAATTACAACCTCTCTCAACCAGGCACACTTTCTTTTTACCCAGAGATGAGAGTGAATCTATTCAAAAAATATGAGACAAGATAGGCAAGCTTACTTTTTGAACAATCAGGCCTATCTATCTACCTTACTTCAAGTCTCACAAAAAATACCCTAATAGTGAGGGAGGGATGGAATCACCTGAAATTCTATAATTTCTCAATTTGCCTAAAGAAAACAGAGAGTTCGAGACCCTGGTGGATCAATATTAATCTAAACCCAGAAAAACCACTTCGTTACTTTATCAAATATGTGGTTGACAATGTTTTTAGGATCGAATGGAACCATCCCTTTGATTGAAGCTTTACAATGTTTTATAAGTCGTGTAGTCAAAGCAAAGTAATAATAAAGTTGGTGTAGTGTGGAGTCACTCTCTGGTTCTCTCCTCTATCTTGATCTAAAGAGTAAAGAGTTTCTAGTTCCTAAGGGTCTCTTTCTGTGCTTCATAAGTCAATACAAAATACAATATCTAATTGCATTATTCCTATCTCTAAAGGAAAACACTTTCTTGATACAAGACTATCCCACTTATAAAAGATTCCTAACTCCTAAGTTGTTATCTCTTATAAATGATCCTACTATTCCAAAAGCTTTCTACTTCTACAAATAGACTTATTACTCTATCTATTAACTAATAAATAAGACTTCCCTTTCCAAAGAGCTCTAAAGACTAAATAACTAATAGCTTGTTAACTCCTTCTACTTCTCATAGTAAAAGAAAACTCCTAAGAAAAGTATTAAGATCTATAAGAACTTATATCCAATAAGAATCTTCATTATTATTCCTAGAGTATAAATCTTCTATGAAATCCTACCTATCTACCAAACTTGAGGACTCATCACTAGTAAAGAAGCTATACAAAGAGCAGGATATTCTGGAAGCTCATGTGTTATATATATTCCATGTGCAGTAGGAGCTCTCCTCTCCAAGCTCATATTATACCTTCTAGCTACAATTATAAGATAGTAAGAGGTTTCAAAGTATATAGTAAGAGGTTCTTTATATCCTACTGATTCTAATTCAAAGACTTATTATTACTCTATGGACTTATTATTCTTATTATTCTAATTTCTAGACTTTCTATTTCTCCTTATCATAAAGAGTATTTCCTATCCAATCCTATTCATAGTAATGAGCCTATATCTTTCTAGTTCCTATTCATACTTAAAGAGAGAAAAGATCATGATCCTACCGTATCTATTATCTACCAAATAAAAGATTACTACTTACTTTCTTATCACAACATAAACAAAGAAAGAGTCTAAGTGGTAATTTCCCCTCATGATTATCAGTATAAAGATTGTATAATGAGGTAGAAGGGGTTATAGATATCTTTGCTACTTCCTATTCCTAACATATTATTCTTATTCAAATACTTAAAGGATCTCTATCTAGATCTCAAATCCTAATCTCTACCAATACTACAAGCATAACTTGCAAAGAGCCCTTGGGGGTTTCGTAAGAGAGATCCTATGACTGACCATTCTATCTAAGGAAATGGTATTGGGGAGCCGAGTAAATCCTGGTATATGGACTAGCTCAAAAGGGTTCTCTGTCTCTTTGGTGGTTCCTTGGTCACTCTATAAGGATTCTGTGCTATTAGAATGTTATATCTATCAATAGAGCTCTGCTCTCTGATTTCTCCTTTCTCTGAGCGGCTCCTGGTTCCGGGGCAACTATGGATCAAAAGTGGTGTGAAAGGTATATCAAAGCGATGGTTAAGGTGTTACCCACAAATAAGAGTCTAAAGAGCCAAAGTAACAACCATTCATAGGGTGACCCTTTTGGCTAACGTTATTATTCCTACAGTATCACCAAATACAAAAGAACTCTCTGCTGCGTATTTCCATAAATAGGAAATAAATAGTTTGAGTTAATTGAAAGTCTCTTTAGAAGAGTTAGGGTTTCTCTTTACTTGATTAGAAAGTTTAGATATTAGAACTAGGTTCAGTTAGAGTTTTCTCTTTTTGAGGAGCTCTAAATAGTAGGAGCTTATAGAATAATAGAGTCTTTCATAGTTTGATTATAAGAAATAAGCTATACATAATCTATTCACTATACTAGAACTCACTAACTCCACTTATATTTGCCTTTGAACTCGCTTTAACTCTTTCTAACCTAGCCATAATCCCTAATAAATTCTTTTCTATTGTCGAAGATATACTTGGTCTTGTTCGATAACCATGGCGAACCCATGAGTTGGCAGAACCTCTCTATTAGCCCTAACCTATTTCTTTTCCCTAGGAACGACCACCACCGGAGGAGGAAATACTTCTAACTGATCAAGGAAGAAATACTGCTTTTCATTACTTAAGGTAGAATCTTTATTACCGAAGGAATGATGAAGACTCTTAATTACTGAAGTTAGATCTCTTAAGACTCCTCCTTAGGACTTATGGATAAAGATAGACTCTCACTGAAGAAAGAAAGACTTTCTACTTGTAGACTACCTACTGATTAGATTTAGACTTTGTAACTGTTGGAATAAAGACCGACGGATGAGATATACACTTTAGACTGTTGACCGCCCCAGACCGACTGAGGAATGAAGAAAGACTCTTGACTGAAGGTAGATCTACTTTGAAGACACCACCAGATCAGGATTCATTTAACAGCAACCAACCCAGGATTCATTAGCTTCAAACACCATCCATGAATTAGGAGCTCACTACTGCAAAGACACCAGCAGGGAAACTCCATCAAAAACAGGAATAGTATTGAGACCACCGACCCCGCCCTCCTAACCCAGGGAAGAAGGATATTCATTGGTTTACAATACCTGTCGTTAGAGCTTTCATTCATCAATCAGACCAGAAACACAGATATGTCACCATCAATAACAGACAGGAAAAGTAAATACCATCAGGTGATAACACGAAACACAACCATCATTATCCACTCTAGCATTTGATACTCCAGCATTATCAACTCTAGAAATATCCACCAGAAAAAGAAAGGTGAAATCTCATAGGTACAGGTGAGCTAGCTAGAGCTAGCTTTATAATGCTATATTGGGAGGTCTGCTTGCTTGGAAAGACAGCTATTCCTTCCCCTCAGCGGGAAAGAGCTAAACGCACCTGTCTATCCTAGTGCTGGATAATGGGCATCTTCTCTCGCTAGCTGGTGGTCATTCTTTATATACGTAATTACGCTTTCTTTCTTATCGTAGTAATTACGCTTTAGGCTCTCATAATTGATCGTACCATAATATCGTATACAAAGATCTATCTAATTATATATGTAATTACACTTTCTTATAGGCGTACTTATAGAAGAATTTGGAGTATATATGTTATGTATATTTTATTAATTATTAGTTAGATATAGTTATCTTAGGTTTTATTAAGTGAAAGGGCATGATCAAAGATCATGCCTCTTCATCAAGGGACACTATGAGGCTATATTTAAAGCCTCGGTGATTCCCCATTGTAATCATCTATCATCTTTTATCAATAATAATATATACTTATAAAGTTTACCAGAGTTTTTACACTCCATTGGTATCAGAGCCATCGCTCTTCGGGATCTGTGTGATCACCCAGAATTAAGGAATTACAAGAAAATTCCAAAATTGTAGATTTTTTTAAAAAACCAAGTGCTTGTGTGTAGCAACATTTGTTTTTTAAAATAAAAGAAAGAAGGAAAGTTAACATAAAGGGGGAAATAAATTAAAAGGAAAAAAAAATATTTAAAAGAAAATAGTTCCAAAGAAAAAAAGAAAAAGTAAAAAGAGATATATATATAAATAAGTACATATACGTACATGTGAAGACAAAGTAAAAAGAAATAAGGAAGAGTAATTGCTCGTGGTTTTGGAGCCCATGGTAATTGCCCATGGTATTAAAACCCATTCACCCTTTTCAAAACAACGTGACTTTTCAAAATTAACAAAAAACAATTTCCCCATAGTTATATATATACATATAATTCAAATAATATAATAATAATAAAAATTATTATTATTATTATTATTATTATTTTTTAAAAAAATTAAGCTAATTAATTAATTAATTTAAAAAAAAAAAAAAATCATATTTTCAAAGACAACATTACAAGAGAAGGTACTAGTGGTGAATGACATATGCCAAAGATGATAAATCTTAAGTGAAGAAACTTGTCAAAAAATACAGCTTTGAGGACAAAGCTTTTAAGGAAAAGGGGATAAGCCCTAACAAGGAGTATGAGGAGTATGTCGTCATCAATGTCGATAGCTGGATTTCAGAAAAAATTGCTGGATCTCGAGAAACAGATCAATAATAATTCATATGACTTTGGAAAAGGATTAGTCGATCTTGAATGTACAGTTGCAGGACACTCCAATGACATCAAAAAGGTTCATGAGACGACAAATCGAATAGAAAGACAAATGTGGCTAAATAATCACGAGGCCACAGAAAAGATGACAAAACTCTTCGATAAACTAAATGAGAAGATAGATAAGTTAAGTCAGACACAACCTCCAATATTCCCAAATGTCGAACATAATCAACTGAACAATTCAGCGAATTCAGATCATCATCATGAATATAACATGTTTGAAAAGGAGCAATTAAATGAGGTTGAATTGGAAATCATCTCACATGAAGGCTATAGTGTTGAACCACCTAGAAGTAGAGACTCTGAGATCAACCATGAAAATTATAGAGCTGAGAAACCAAGAGAAGAAAATGCAACTCAATCCACTAATAAAGCCAGTAATGCAGCAACAGAAGTTATTGAGAACGTTTATATAAATGAAAATCCAATGGCAGAAAAAGAAACAATGTTGGTATTCAACGTGACTGCTATCACAGATGCAACAACAGACATAGTCATTGAAAATGAAAGAAACCATGAAAATACAGATGCTTATAAACAACAAAATGTTTCATCCCCGGAATTGAAAGAAAAATGTGAAGAGACAAACACATCCAAAGCCACTGATACAGTTCCAAAAGCTGTTGAGGCCCTTGGTGATGAAGCAGATATGGTTGTTAAGAATGAAGCATTTGATGATGAGGAGAAGTTGCATCGAATGATAATTGTTGGTAACTTACCTCTAAATCTAAAAAGGAATCATGAAAAATCACCAGAAGAACAAGGAATAGTTAGGAAACACGAAAAAGTCTTCCAAGACCTGCCAATAAAAATACCTCCTAATAAGGAACATGAACATCCAATAGAAGTCAAGAAAGGACCTGACCCTGTCAATATCAAATCTTGTCGCTATCCACATCACCAACAGATGGAGCTCGAGAAGATGCTCCACAATCTTTTTAAAATGTGGGAAGCAAGAGCCCGCCGCTCAAGAAACCCAGGCGTTCGTCAACATTGTCCATCATTACATATGCTTTGAGGACAAAGCATCTTTAAGAGAGGGGCAATGTTATGTATATTTTATTAATTATTAGTTAGATATAGTTATCTTAGGTTTTATTAAGTGAAAGGGCATGATCAAAGATCATGCCTCTTCGTCGAGGGACACCATAAGGCTATATTTAAAGCCTTGGTGATTCCTCTATCAGAATCATCTATCATCTTTTATCAATAATAATATATAATTATTAAGTTTAAAAGAGTTTTTACACTCCGTAGTACGTCATTATATCGTTATGTGGGATGGTGTGGCGAGTTGCAGTTGTTTTTAGGTCGATGGAGGTGCAATAATGAAGGACATGAGAAATATTCTTATGGAATTGCCATTAAAGTGGCACACCATAAGGAATATGAGCGCAGGCCATTAACAGCGGCATCGCGGAGAAGCATGCACAAGAATGAATGAAAGAGCAGAAGGATAGGAAATAATGAGCATGTGCACTCCAATTTACATTAAGAGTGGGGGCACGCCATTAACAGCGGCATTGCGCATGTGCAAACCCCATCCAATAGATGATAGAATGTATGTAATAGCATGGCCCGGGGATGTGAATGAGCAGGGTAATTATAACTTCACATCAACAGTGGCATTACACAAACAACGAGCAGGTGCATTACTCGAATTCACATCAACAACGGACAGCTCACCCAAACAACAACAGGTGCAAGATGATCAATCACCTTCCACAGCGGAATCACCCCCAATAATATGTGCAACCATTTCTATCCCTTGTCTCTCGTATCTACACATGCCATCTCAACTCTGGTAGCAGCATAGACACTTTCATCCTTGGACGTATGAGACTCACCCTCTATGGAGTGCATGGGAGAATCAATTCATTTATCCACTGTCACTTACAACCCCCCCAATAGTTTTTATTCTCAATAGGGGGATGGTACCATAGGAATTCATAAAGGGTAGTAGGGATCAATATTCTATTGCTTGTTGTACCCCATATTCCTATTACTGGCTAAAGTAAGTGTTGGTGGGTGATTCGATAACAGGTGGACTATATCCCCTTGAGTAGCACTTTGTTCATTTGGGAGCTGGGTGATTTAAAAGTGTAGTTGCTCCCCGAACTGTTCTGATGTGTATGCCTGAGGTGAGGCCCCTAGTCATTCTGGGTGGGCAGCTTCTCCAGGATAGTTGAGTAGCTATAGATCAATCAAGAGGTCATATGATTGGGAAGGAGGGTTTATCTCCCATGTATCGTCTCTGTGGCATCTCCAATTATCCCCCGATATCGTCTCTACGGTAATTGTAACCTACCTCCACGCTGGCAATACTTGGATCTCATACCAGAATATAGTGAATAAAAACCTATCATTGATTTCTCAACACCTGGGATCAACACACCTGGCTCGAATGCATCAACATCTGGGATTGATTGACTAAAAACCAATCATCGAGTGCTCAAAACCTGGATCTCATCTTGGGATCAAGTACCAGCATCAACCATGCAAATACTATTGGCTACCTACTGCTAAAGGTGGTTGTCAATGAGGCGTATACCCATCACAGGTGCATCGTAAGTAAAGCATCGCCATGAATGAATCCATAGCTCCATTTAGTAATTATTGCACTACAACTCTGGCTAAGCATAGCTCCGTAGAGCTAGTCTATTGAGGCTAATTGACATGGGGAGCTAAAGCAAGACCTTAGGGCAAGACCTTAAGACCAAGGACTAATACAAGGAATAATTTGTTTCTTTATTTTATTTTCATTAGGAGACATACATTTCATTTCTTATTTTATTGTTAAAACGTAGAGATGCGAGTCTAGACCTGCCGTAGCATTGGTTGTTCATTTTTCTTTCATCTCTATTGAACTGAACTTATGATTTCGCAGCATATGGCTACTATGGCTAGGTCTACTGGCTAGTCCTCATTGGTCTGTGTACGTGCCCCTCTAAGAAGACTAAATAGATTGTAGTCCATAGTGCAGTTACTAGCAGTAGAGTAAGGTCTTTCTTAAACCTTAGAGTTAAAGCTTTAGTGCATTCCAACGAAAAATAGTGGCTGCTCCAAACCATGTATTAAATCGATAAAGAAATATTGTCTGTCACAAAAATAGCTCAATCAATTTGCAAGCATGGCTCAATTCCTTAAGGTTTGAATGATGGGGCCTACCTTCTATCTCGGGTATGGATTGAACTTCTATATCCTTCATGTATTCGGTAGAGCTAGAGGGTCGAGGGTATAGGTACTAGTATATATCTGTGGGCCATCAATCTCATCAATCAATCTCTATCTCTCCAGCTCAACCCATAAATTACTACTGATCTCTTATGACCTACTGGCTACAATCAACTGGGTATTGGAAAGGAAACCTGGCTACAAGTGACTTTCGGCAAGAACTCCCGGCGAGTACTCCTGGCTTTGGCAATGTCAGGTGCTGCTTGTGTGAGTCATTATGTGAGGTGAACTCTGTGTCCGTATCGTGTCGAATAATGAACCACCGTTGATTAGTCCACTCAATTAGCCAAAATGAGACTGATATAGCTGTAGTTCACATAGGTATTTCCTTGAAGGTTTTCTAGGGTCTATTCCAAGCAAGCAAACTTCGTGTTTGGGAGAAACTTGAGGCAATATGGTATATACTTCCCATAAGATAAAGACTATTAGCCTTAGATATTGTATTATTCTCTATGCTATTATGTATAAGCAATGTTGTTGTAAGCTCTATGGGGTATGTATGCTGGAGGGGGATATGTATGGCTACATGGTGGGAGCTAAGTAGTGAAGGTGAGTTGGCAATGTTGGGTGTCCCCTAGCGGGTGCGGTACATTCTTCCTGGTGCGGTAGTTATTGTCGCCCCCCCACTAGTTCTATGAGTTTTATGTTGCCCGTTGGACCGCCCACCTCAAACTATGTGTGTCATCAATCAGATCAATCACTCTAATAAGAAATGCGCTCTATCGCCTTTTTGGTTGGGCCTACCAATTAGGGTTTGGACATCATGGGTCCAAAACTGGATTTGTATTATAAACCAAACTGGTTTCCTGATGCCCTCCTCTAAACAAGCATCACCCACTATTGTGAATAATTGTATATAAGCTTGGTTATTCCCTCCGTCGAGCCCACCCAGCCCAGGGTAGCCACATTCCCAAGGCTTTGTATTGTTAGCAAATCTAGTTCATCGAAGAATACCTTGGCTTCACTAGTCCGCTAGGGGGGTGCAAGTATGAAAAAGCAAGCAATGCACATCCATGCCCCACGAGCTAGTCACCTCACTCTAGCGACACATTTGTCTATTCATTTTATCATAGGCACATGGGGGCACATATTTTCTCTTATTTGTTGGATGAATCAAAAAGTGAGCAAGCATAAAGCAATAGAGAGGTAGGCATGACAGTGTCCTTTAGGTGTTCACATGCCTAGATCTTCTATGTATCGTAAGTAAACAAGAGACCTACTCCGGCAAGGTAGCAAGTTGGCGGCTCAGTAGGGGTTGTGCGTGGAAACCTCACTGTACTGTATGATGAGGAGTATGTCCTCTTCTGTGGGGTATGGCTCAAAAGGGGCTGCCTTATCCTCTTCTTTCATGCATGGAAACTTGGGGGCGATGCTAAATTATAGATGTTGGATGTTGCGTATGGAATGGAAAGTGGTAAAGCGGATTGAATAGAAAGCGTGGGGTCGTGTATGTGGGGCTTCTTGATGTGATCTTTTGGCTCTATAATTACCGGGGGAGTCAATATATATGTCAAACCAGTCGTGTCTATGTGAACCAATGTCTCAGCTCTGCGACTTACTTACTGTCTGCTCCCGGGTATCGAGCGGTAGCGGTACTCCTCCCTCATCGAGTAACCTTAACCACCTTGCTCGGTAAGCAAAGCTAATTGTCCCAAATGTAAGCATAATATGTATCATAAAGTGGAAATGGTAGAATTTGAATGGGTAGTGCTTTAATGCGTATTGAATGGGTGATCCTGGGAATCTGGGGAATTATGGGGACTCTAATTGGTAAAGATGGGTATGTGAGATCGATTAGCTCTTGACAAGAGATTGAAATATTAGCCCTCACTCAATGGGGAGATTTCAAAATGAAACAAGCTAAGCATCAACATCAACACTTGGGTCGAACCTGACCTCCTTTCAACTAGCGGCCATTAGCAATGACCTATTTATTCTCCCGTCTCTGCTCAGATACGTGGTGTGGGGCTATGGCAGGCAGGTAGGTGGTCTCCGTCGTGGGCTATGTCTGTTGGGGTGCTGCTATGTTGGCTATGATCAACGTCTATATCGAGTGGATATGATTGGGGATTAATTCGTCTAAGACTGTGTGTCCCCTACTAGTACTGATCTTGCCTTCCTGATAAAAAGAAATGGTGGTAAAGGGACTCCCCCATTGTCCTAGGGTTCGAGCCATGTATCTATAAGAAGTTATGGCTTTATGGATCCGGCAAGGAGTAAGACGAGATAACCTAAAATTAAGTCATCCTATGGGCTACTCAACAACTATTCCAGCATCCACCTCTCTATCCAACCCATCCATTCATTAATCAATCCATCTGTTGTTGCTTTTAGGAGAAAGATAATGCGATAACTCCCTCCAATCGTCCTGGGGTGACGGTATCGAGGTAAGGGTCAAGTGGTGGTGAAATGGAATCCAATCCCACCTAATCTCGGGTCTAGAGTGATAACTCCTAAGCGATTAATGAATGAAGCAAGTGGTATAGGTAGAACAAGGTAAGCTCTAGCAGGTCGGAAAGACTAGGAGCTTGTGATTAGCAATGATTGGGACAAGGGTGAAGCAAGGTCTCAAGGTAAGCTCAAGTCTGAGGGAGGGTGAGCCCGACCTCCTGATGCTGATAAGAGCTGAATTAGTGATACCTACTAATTTGGTTCAATACAGATTGGGGCATTATATGATATTAGATTAGCAGAGAGCTCATTATGCATTAGATTAGTTTCGTTTTGGTTATATTAGTTTAGATTAATTAGGACCAATGCTTCACGCTTTGCCATTATCTTCATACATTTGCCTTGACCAAAGGAAGAGACTCTTAGCTTGAAATTGACACTCCTCGATCCTATCTTGTTAGCTGTTCCATCCATTGTTACTACAAGATGTTCCTACATTGTTATACATTCAGCCAATCAAACACATTAGCGCATTATGACCAACGGGCTGAGGAAGGATGCCCACCTCATTTAGCAGCCTTAGTATCCATAGCTCTAGGATTCATACATCTCCTTTTAGTCGAATCCCTATCGGGCCTCACCATATGAATAGTGAGTCCCTACCAGGCCTACGCAAGCACCTACAGAGGGTTGTTGTTCAGAGACTAGACTCCCCTCTGGCGGAGCTTATTTCACTTTTCATTTCTATTTTACCCCTTCCCCCATGGCGGAAAGACAATGACATATATCAGAAGTTCCACTAAGGTGAGATGAGTGAAGTGCCGCCAAGGGAAACAACTCAAATAGGAGTGAAAGATGTTCAAAGTGCCGCTAAGGGGAACAAATAGAGAAGTACGGTGATTGGATTCGAGAGAGCATAATTACATATATAATATATATCATTCCTCAAAATGCATATATTATATATATGTAATTATGCTTTCTTTCTTTTAGTTATTGTTCTGGCCGAGCGTTTCCCAGGATACTCTTCATTAATTAGAACCAACAACATTATATGAAGATCCCTACTTGTTCATGTTAGTGCTTGCTACCAACCCTCCCTACTCTCTTTACCTTGAACTATTGCCTCACCCTACTTATTTGATGGAGGGAGTGATGTATGCCCTTACTAATTGCTTCAGCTAGGAATGCTTAGTAGCTATGGCACTATTGCTGATATTGTTGGGGGGACAGGCTTGACCCGGCCAGATACTAGTTATTAATTAAGACGACATTGCTAGGATAGGAAGGACCTTTAGATGCTGCTTACTTACCTGAACTTTTGAGATTCATGGGATTTCTTAGGTGCGTGGGTTGAACATTTCTATTGACTTGTGAAGCCTACACAATTAATGCAAGTGGGTTAGGACAAACCAGTATTGGATCGTCAGAACTACCTTTGGAACTAATGCCTGAAGAGATATAATAGGGCGTGGGGTTGGCATTTAGACCTTGAGTATGAAATTGAAAATCCTACACGAGATGACAGGAAGTTCGACAGCCACCAATAACTGTTGTGGGTGGGATCGTGGCGTGGGAACTCCCTATTGATTCTATATAGCCAAAATTTATTAGATTTCATGGGGGTCATCACTTATAAAATTCTTGCTATTCACTTCAGATGCTTACATGATGAATGGAAGGGACTTGGTTGCACAGGAACGTGGGTGGGATCCTCATAACTACTGCCTTAGGAATGACAGAACCCTAAAATTGAACAAGCTTGCTTGCTTAGGCACTTAGATCACTGGGTTGGATGAACTTTAGATCCCTACTTTTGTAATGTTAGTTGGAAAACTACCATCTTTGGGTTGGATCGCATCAACTGCCCTCTTTTATTTAGGAACTACAACTAGACCCCTTATTTTGGAAATAGATTGGAAGAAAAAATACATATAAGGAGAGGAAAGGAGAGCTACAGATGCACGAAGTCGAAAACATGCTCGAATAATATTGTATACAAACAGATATCGAATTATATATGTAATCTAGTATTAGGGTTAAAACCCAATGCTATAGGTCTTACTAACCGACTGCCAAGAACCAATCTTAGGCTAGTAGAGTAAGTAGTTGAAGCACCAGTAGAAGCAAAAGTACTAGCCAGCATAGCCAATTTACCTAGTTGAAAGGACAGGTACATAACTATATTTATCCAGTGAAAGATCCCCATACCAAAAAGCAAGGGTAGGGAAAGGGAAAGGGGTATAGGCAGTTTACTTATTGGACTAAGCTTAAGTGGATTCAGTAGATTATGCAGATTAAGCCATATACTAAGCCGTCTAAGTTAAGCCCATCTAAGTAAGCCTTAGCCTCAGAAGATGATAGATAATAAGGTAGAAAGATAGGATAGCATATAATAAGATAGATAAACAGACATATATCAATCACATTATTAATATAATTGTGAATATAGGTATACCTTAAAATTTTTGAAATATATACGAGTTTTTAAACTATTGTGCACGTTCCATGTCACAGTCACGTCCTATTAATGGTGAATTAGACTATGAGGAATAGTTTGAAATTTTATTTATTCATTTCAATTTGCGTACGTTGTTTTTCATCATTGGTATGTGGTTTGAAATGATCATTATATCTCGTGTCATTGGTATGTGCCTTCAATTGATCATTATATCTCGTGTCATTCCTATCCATTGCGTATTGTTTTAATTATTAATAAAAAAAAGTCATTGTTTATATATATAATGAATAAAGCGTTAACTCAGAAATGCCAAATATTTCACAAAGAAATGCCAAACGCTCCAAACATTATAATAAATGCCAAATGTTTCAGACACTTGCCACAATTTTATAAACTATATTCTTGAATGATTAATTATTTTTTCTAAGGAAAATTTAATTAATCATTCAAGAATATAGTTTCTAGAATTTGATTTTTAAAATACAAAGTATTATAATTGTGGCAAGTGTATGAAACATTTGGCATTTTTTCTGTGAAATATTTGGCATTTCGAGTTAGCGCTTACTTTATTCATTATGAGAGACCAATGAAGCTTTTTAGTGACTATATAGAGTGAGACTATCAAATAAAAGAGAGAAAGGATAACTAGATTATTAATAATTAATTTATAATAATAATATTATTAATTTTTTCAAATAATTTTAAATACCATCAAAGAAGTGTGCCGTAGTATTAGTATTAATAATTAGTTAAGTTAAAAATTATTTTGTATTTTGATATAAATTATTATTAATAATATTGTGGAGCAACTATTTTTATATTATAGTATAAATTATTATTATTATTATTATTATTATTATTATTATTGTGGTGTTAGTGTTATTATTATTATTAAATTATGTAACATTATTATTAATAATGATTTTAAATAGTGGTATAGAGCTAAAAATTTATAAAAATAATATTAATATTGTAATACTATTATTAATTTATAATATTATTAAGAAATTGATAATTAGTTAAGATAATTTGATATTATTGTTAAAATTATAAACATTATATAGATATATTCATTTTTTTAATAATATCTGAATGTAAATTATTATTAATAATATCATGGAGCAATTATTTTATATTTATATTATAGTGTAGATTATTATTATTATTTTTATATTATAGTGTAAATTAATATTATTACTGAGTGTTATTGTTATTATTATTATTAGAATACGTAACATTATTAATAATACTCATTTTATATAGTAGTGTGGAGTTAAAAGTTTATAAAAATAATATTAATATTGTAATACTATTATTAATTTAAAACATTATTAAGGAATTGTTAATTGGTTAAGATAATTTGGTATTATTGTTAAAATTATAAACATTATATAGATATATATATTTTTAAGAATATGTGGATGTGCATTATTATTAATAATATTATGGAGCAATTATTTTTATATTATAGTGTATATTATTATTATTATTATGTGTTATTGCTATTATCATTATTGTTAGATTTTTTTTTTAATATGACTATTTCTATTATATAATATAAAAGGAAAGTGTACAAATTATCAACCAAACCAAAATTGCTGCATTAGCCAATTTTGGTGGGAAAACTGAAAAAAGAAAAAATGGGGCTGCCTCGGGAGGGAAAACCAGCCCAAAAAACCTGTCCATATAGCAAGAAAATTGTTTCCCTTCAGGGGAAACCATCATTGTACAAAATTATGCAGTGTGGAAAGTAAAAAGATAGATGAACTAGAACATAACATGAAAAAATATGACAAGTGGGAACCATGACATTATGCTTGCTACTTCTTATCATCCTGCAAAGGATGGGAGGTTTCTCTTCCTTGATGAAGCACCTGTAATGGGAGATATCATCCACATGATTGGATAGATGGGGATCCACCTCTGGAGTGGAGGTCGAGAGGGAACATGTCTCTGTGTCTTTTCCACCTTCAGCTGAGCTGCGACTACCACAACTGTCCAAGGAGTCCTCTGCAGTCTTGACAGGAAGTGCCACCATCTTCCAAGGTAGATTCAGGGAGGATGGAGACATGGTGGATTTACGCATCCACTTCTTGGAGCTTGAACCAGATGGGAAAGACGAAGCTTCAAGAAGGCGCAGGGATATGTGGGAAGAAAGGCATTGAGGGTCCAAGACTTCTGGCACATCCAAATTCAGGGGAAAGTCCACAGTCCACTAAGTATTCATGGCATGAATGGGAGGTCGGGACGGTGCGCCATGATCGCCACCTCTGCAGCATCGCATACGGTGGTGTCGTGGCATGGTGGAGGTCGAATTGCGAGAATGTGAGGGAACAGAGGGAGGCAGACAAGCAGAGAGACAGAGACCAACGTGATGCAGATGGGTTGAGCGGTCGTGCAGGGCAGCGTGAGGGTCAGAGTCGCTGCAAGGAATGTTAGGGCTAAGATAAAAAAATGGCAGAAAATCTGAGTGAGAACTGTTAGGGAGGGACAACACCATTGTCCATATATGGCCAAGGAGGCCTGCTACTAGTACGCGTGAGAATAAAGACACAACGGGTTAAATGAAGAGAAGTTAAGGTTGTGGAGGATAGAGCTGGGCTAACATAGTTAATATCATGCACACCGGGGCCATGTTCCTCCTCGTGACGAGGAAGACTGCCTGGCGACAGTGTGGCCAAATGGCAAAGAGAAAATCTGCTAAGTGATACCCGCATCCGCAAATTATTATTATTATATTATGTAACATTATTATTAATAATAATTGTAATAATTTTATATAGTGGTATGGAGCTAAAAGTTTATAAAAATAATATTAATAATATAATATTATTATTAATTTATAATATTATTAAGGAATTGATAATTTGTTAAGATAATTTGGTATTATTGTTAAAATTATAAGCATTATATAGATATATTCTTTTTTTTTTAATAATATCGATTATCTGATTTCATTCCAAAAAAGGGAGGGCTAAATCTCATTGTACATTGCTTCACACATGTAGGAGATGACATATGGGCTAAGAACTCATTGCCTACAGTTTCTTCCTATTACATATAAATTCCGAAAAACATTGAATCCTATAGCCATGATTGCACATATTGTTACGAATTGATACAATAGAACTATATTTGAATTTCATGAGATACTTCTACAATGGAGATGAATTGTTGGTGTAACATGTTGTTGACACTGAGATTATCCTTGATGGTCTTGGTTGATGAATCACTCTTCTGTTTGTGGGAGAGCATCGTTGTGATTGTTGGACCCTAATTTATTCACGGTCTTCTCTTCCAAGAGTGGAAGATGGTATTCCAACATGTTGAAAACATGTTCAATGTGGGATCAATGATGATCTTATTTGATGCAAGTCTCTCTAAGTGTTGTTGTTGATGCAAACAAAAAACTATGCTCAAATTTGCATTTCTCACTCCATTGTTTCTGGATGTTTTTAACATGCTCCAACTCGAATTTAAGTGATGCACAATGTAGACATGAGATACTTGAAGCCATAATAGAATGTAGAGAGGATAGGGGAATAACACAGAAGATATGAAGGGAGGGAGGAATTCACTCTATGAGAGGATGAAGAAGATAAGATAACCAAGGCAGGTATTTAAAGAAGTTTGAGATCTGAGAGGGAATTTGGCTTTGGATTTAGTGCATCTGCACTCAATCACATGAATCATTACATATTGAGAAAATTTACCAATAGGGAAACTTAAATCCATATTGAACATTGAAGCTTGTACTATGGTGAATTGTTTTTTGTTGTTTGGACAGTGTTGGTTGTCGCTTTTAAGGATCATTGTTTCATTTTATGAGAAGAGAAAATCAATTTCCATGGTTTCATGTGATCATTGTTTATTTTATGGGATATGCAGGATGCTTGCATTTCTTCTTTTGGGCTAAATTTGCAAATGATTTTTTTTGGTCTTAATTTTCAAAGGACTCTTTTTGGGCTTAATTTTTTTCAAAGGACAGTTTTTGGAGGTATTTTTAAAGTGACATTTTTTTATAATTTTTTTGGGCTTAGTTTTCAAAGGACATTTTTTGGAGGTATTTTTTAAAGTGACATGTTTTTAGAGGTTTTTTTTGCTTAATTTTCAAAGGACATTTTTTGGAGGTATTTTTTAAAGTGGCATTTTTTTAGAGGTTGGGATTAATTTTCAAAGGACATTTTTTGGAGGTATTTTTTAAAGTGAAAGTTTTTTAGAGTAAGTGTTTTGGGTTAAAGTAAATCTTTTATAATGATTTTTTAAAGTGATTTTTTGTCTAAATTTTTAAATGAATATTTTTTGGACTTGGAAGGAAAAATTCTGAGCTTCATTCGATTTTTAAAAGACATTTTTTTTGGAAAAATTTTTAAAGTAAGTATTTTGGGTTGAAGTATGTCTTTTGTGCAAAATTTTTAAAATTAGTTTTTTTAAAATTAAATCTTTTGTTATGCTTTTTTTAATTGTGTTTTTGTCTAAATTTTGATCTAGTGAGTTTTTTTATAGGATTTTGAAGGAATTTTTTGAGCTTAATATTTAATTATCATGGGAAATCAAAGGAATTGCAAATATGATCGAACAAGAGACCTTGAGGAACGTAGTGAGCAGGGGAGATAATATCGCAAAATAAAGAGAGAAGAATGCTCAAATATTGAAAAGGAAAATCGACCTCAACTAGAAGTTGAAGTAGGTATGTAAATGTAAATATTATAAATTTGATATTTAAAATTTTACTAGTGTATTGTGAAACTTAATTTTTATTTGATGAACTAATTTGAAAAATATTTTTCAATATAAATAGAGAGAGATATTCCTCAAAACATTGATGATGAGATAGCAAATTTTGAAAGAGAAAATGAAAGAGATATTGGACCAATGATTGAAGATGTTGAAAATGTTGAAATAAATTCAAGTGAAGAAATTGAATCACCATGTATGTATATATATGTTGAATGTGTATTATTGAAATTATACATATTTATCAATTTAATTATTTATTGAATATGTAAACTCATTATGTGCATTTAATTCTAATATGTAAAGATGAAATCAATATCGATGATGAGATGTAAGAAAATGTTGACACTCACACATATGGAGATAAAAAATTTGATCATGTTACACGATATCGTGTTAAGCACATTATTGATTCGTTCTTCAAAGATTAAATTGTGGCAGTTCAAGCCCAAATGTTGAAAAGTCTCTTAACATAAAATAAATTAAAAGAAGCTACAAATTTATTGGGTATTCAAAAATCAACAAAAGATTTTTAAAAAAATGAGGGAAAATGTGATACAAAATATAAATAGTGCTCTAAATTCAATTGGAAGGCCTAGAAAGAAAAGTGTTTTAGGTGCACGTAGAGCAATAAAAATGGCATTGGTTTCATCAAGTACTAAAGAGAATCACTTGGTAAAATATATGGCACAAGCATTAGGAACCTCATGAAAAACTTTGCACAAACATCAGAAATTTCATTTGCAAATAGATGTAAATGATGAAATCGCTTTTTGGGAAGTTATTTGTAGGCAAAAATACAAATATAGACTTGGAGAAGATGTTAAAAAAATAATATATGAATATTGGATGAAAAATTCATGTGTTTCACCAAAAGCAAGGGATGTGATGTGAAGAATAGTACGAAATCAATACGAAGAACATGCAAAAAATTTCTTGGAAACCACTCAGATAGAGTTTTTCAACAATTTCATAGAAGAGAATCGTGAAATTAATGCCCCAATAAGTTATTTTGTGCAACAAAAACCATGGTATGTTAAACCTATCACTGTACATGACACTTGTTGTTGCCGATATCATGTGTAATTTCAGTTATATTATGATACATTCCTTAATTTTGGTAAAAAAATTTGGAAATATTCACCTCCTCCTTCCACTATCCATGATTTCATATCTCAAATCATATGTGGAAGAGAAATCCATGAATTATTTTACCAAAATAAATGTTTTGGTGGTAAAAAAATACGATGATTGTGGAAATTTGACTAAATTTCAAAACAAATATCATACTGATAGAAATGATCAATCATTATCCAACATAAAAGTGAAATGGAAGAGATATGAATATATTCATACATGGATTGGTTTAAGTAGTACTACAAGTGCTAAAAGAATTAATTTACAACAAGAAGAAATTTTTGTGATAGAGTTTTTGAGAAAGTTTGAGGATGAAATTTATAAATACACCAAGCATTCCCATAGAGCTCGATGGAAAGACTTACAATTCAAAAAATCCCATGAAGTTTTTCCACTGGGGACCATTTTGTCAATAGTTTATTTTGTAGAGAACTACACATTTTTTCCACAAAAAGAAATATAGAGTGAATACTATCATTCTGACAAAGTCTCCATGATTTTCCATATTCTATATAGACATGCTGAACAAAATTTTGATCATATAGAAAGCACGAGTGAAAATCGACATGTTATTAAAGAATATCACTTTTATATTAGTGACGATAATACACGTGACACATATTTTGTACAATTTTTTTTTGAAAAGATTTATGACTCCTTGAAAAGCCATGAATAAAATTCGATGAACATTGGATATGGTCAGATGGATGTGTAGATCAATTCAAATCTTCACGATCATTCTTTTGGTTGTGTCATATTAATACGAAAACCTGCATGAAACATTGTTGGAATTTATTTGACACTGGTCATGAAAAAGGAGAAGATGATGGTGCAGGGGCATGTATAAAATGAGCACTTCAAAGATATCAAATGTACCACTCTGCAAACTGACTTGTCTCAGCTAAACAAGTTGTTCAATGGTGCATCGCTACACTAAGCCATGAGACTAATTGATCAAGGGAAGTACGAAGGTACCTGTATATATATGTGTGTGTGTGTGTGTGTGTGTGTGTGTGTGTGTGTAGAAATTTAATATGTACATGATATAATTTTTATTGGATTTCTAAATTTAAACATTATTTATCACAATGATTATCTTATATGGTATTTTGAATAACATATTTATATTCTTGTTTGAATTTTTCATATAGGTTTTTTTGACATATTGGGGTCCAAGATGTAGATAGATCGATTGGAGATGACGTTGAAACAATAAAAGGGACTTGAAAATTGCATTCAATTAAAACAAATTTGTACCAAAATGTGTTTGCATTTGATAAAAGTTTTTTTTTTTTTTTGTCATGTTTTCATAGAAAACACATAATACAATGATGGTTTTGAAAACAAAATGTATGTACAATATTTGCAACATACAAAATAAATAGAAAGGGGAAAATTTCTGTTGCAAACTTTGAATAAATGCAATCAGAGGAGTCTATAGTATCATTTGAAGGTGATCTAGTTTCTGACCTTGTTAGAGAAGGTAACACTTTAATTGATTTCAAATAGAGATCTAGAAATAGATAATAAAATCAAGTACGCATGTTAATTTTAAATTTCATGTTAATTATGGTCTAAATTTAAATGTAAGTTTGTTTTATTATGAAAGAGATGTTTTCGTTGTAGTTTCACCTACTAGCAACGATGAAAATGTGAAGTATTATTTGATGCATTGCACTGAACGGAAGATGAAATTATTGGAAAAATATGATGATAATGGGTTTATATATGACAGAGGGTCTATTATACTGAAAGGTTATTTTTCCAACAAATTCATCAAAGTTGGGATTTTTTTCACATTCAAGAATATGAACCTAATGTCATAAGTTGTCAATATAGTCACTTGGTGTGTCCAACATGCATAAAGTTGATAGAATTTCAATCAAATAAAAATTTTAAAATTAAGAAATGGAAGTTGATCATGAACGGATCATTAAAGATGACATTCAATTAGAATTTTTTTGATTGAAATTCCCAACAATTTATTCTCCTTGGATTCATATTTTAGAACTTACAAAACTCAACTAGAAATTCAACTAGCCTTTTTTCTGTGCATTCTTAAGTTTTACAATTATTATAATATGTATATTTTATGTTATATGTACAAGTGTTTGCATATGTACATTGTTTTGGTACATGCACATGAGTAATTTATACACGTGTACACATACACATGTATATTATCTGGTCTTAAAAAATTTCATACATTCTCTGGTACAATTTGTCATAATGTCATTATTGCAAAATGTACATATGTGTGTATCTAGCATAGTTGATATAATGCAAATTTTAAATTGCACAATTTTGTTTTAGATGTATCTATTAAGAAAATTATAATATTCATTCTTGAATGCAAAATGTGTGGTATGTGTTTTGTAATTTCCAATTTACTATCAACTAAAAGTAGCTTTTCTATGTATATTAATGAGAAATGTTGTGTACTAGATATATGTTTGAATGCAATTTTAAAATTTTATGATTGTTTGACACATCTATGAACACCTATAATTTTATGATTTTTTTAGATATATACATTGATATGTATTATACTTCAATCATTTTTACATATATTCAAATGTACTTCAATCATTTTTACATATATTCAAACATGTACTTCAATCATTTTTACATATATTCATGAACTTAAATATGTAAAACCATCTATGATTGTTTAATGACATGTATGATCATTCAAAATGTACCTAAATATCACCTTTAATAGACATCCTAGAATTATATAACATTCACACGTTCAAATTCATATCATGTACCAATGTATGTGTTAAATGTAATTTGAAATTTCCATCTAGATTCATTTTATATTTAACAAATAACAAAACAAATTGAGTTTTATAAACAAAACATTATATCACAACATGTGATCACATGCCAAATCTAACAACTATCAAAAATATAAAATCGTTCCTGATAATAGTAAATGCAGTTCAAATAATATTCCAAAATGTAAAATATGTCCAAAATTATATCATGAACAATAAAAGTAAATATGTATTTAACAATGTACAAAGTGTTATTTTTTTTAGATACATACATCGATATGTATTGTACTTCAATAATTTTTATATATATTCAAATGTACTTCAATCATATTTACATATATTCATGAACTTAAATATGTAAAACCATCTATGATTGTTTTAAATGACACATGTGATTATGCAAAATGTGCCTAAATATCACCTTGAATAGACATCCTAATTATATAACATTCACACATGTTCAAATGCATAACATGTACTTTGAACACATGTACCACATGTGTTTTGTAATTTGAAATTTCCAACTAGATTCATTTTATATTTAACAAATAAAAAAATAACTTGAGTTCTAAAAACAAAACATTATATCACAACATGTGATCACATCCCAAATGTAACTATCCAAAATTTAAAATCATTCTTGATAAAAGTAAATGTAGTTCAACTATATCCAAAGTGTAAAATATGTCCAAATTTTATATCATGAACAATAAAAGTAAATATATATAACAATGTATAGTGTTACAAGTATCAAGTTATATAGAAAAGTAAATTTAAGACTATATATCAAATAAAATGTTACATGTGTGCATCATCAATCAAACATAGATGGATCCAGTGAATTTTCCAGCAACGCCCTAAGCCTCGTTATGGTGTCCTAAGCCTCATTATGTTGTCCTCTGAAGAACGGGGAACCTGTACACAATGTGTAAACATTAAAATTTAATGTTTTAAAATTGAATGAGAATGTAGAAATTCATGTATAAAAACATGAAAAAAAATCATGCAATACCTCATGTAGTTCCCTCTCCATTGTCTTATGTTGGTTGAACATCAATACATCCTCCACGGTAAACTATAATATATATATATTTAAAAAATTTCAAATGAAAATTGATAAACTAATTTGCAATACTATTAAAAAAAAAAGTTAGACAACTTCTTGTTAAATTGTGTGGATGTTCCTATCTCCATCATACATTCCATTGCTAGAGTCCTTGGAGAACGAAATTCATCTCCACAAACCTAAAATTCAAAAATTTTAAAACTGTAAAATAACTCAAGATCTTGATCTCCTTCTTTAATGAAACTTTTGAACTTCAATTTATAACTTAAACATAAGTGAAAAATTGAATACTTGTGATGGTGGAATTGACACATCTCCTATCAGGGAAGAACAGGGTGGCTCCGAAAGAAAATAATCTCCACAAACCTAAGAATCAATAAATTTTAAACCGTAAAATAACTCAAGATTTAGATCTCATTTTTTAATGGAACTTTTTAATTTCCATATATAACTTAAGAACATAAGTGAAAAATTGAATATTTGTGATGGTGGATTTGGCACATCTCCTAACAGGGAAGAAGAGGGTGGCTCCAAATGTAAATCATCTCCACAAACCTAAAATTCAGCAATTTTAAAACTGTAAAATAAGTCAAGATCTAGATCTCATTTTTTACTGAAAATTTCACTTCAATTTATAGCTTAAAAACATATTTAAGTGAAAATTTGTTCATACATGTGAGAGTGGATTTGACACATCTCCTAACAGGGAGGAAGAGGGTGCCCCCATTGCGAAAAAATGAGACAGAATCAAAATCTCTTAACATTTATTTATATACATGTACATGTGCACACAATTAATTATTTTAAAAATATTTCATCATGATACCGATATAATACTAGATTAATAATTGTACATCAACACCATGAACACTTAAAAAACACTAGCATTTTCTAACATATCATCTTGATTGTGAGAACCATCTTGATTATGATAACCTGAAGCTTCGACTATGATAATAAAATATTCATTCATCAAGCGTGTTAACTGCAAATGGTGTTCACATATGATACATTTTTGTTATATTAACATATAAAAATAAACATGTATATGTATTTATTACAAATTTTACATGTTAAATTACTCACCCTAACCATTAACACATACTGATCCCATGCCCTCTTCCTCATGAATAATTAAGTCTTGCCAACCATTGCAAAAATGCTTTGCATATGTTCTAAGCTCTTAAATACTCATGTTGTCTATCTCATTGTTTGTATGATACACAAAATTAGCACGTGCATTTTCTAATGCTCTTTATTGATTGAGACAAACATCAATTCCACCAAGTCCACTTTTAACATTGTCTATGATGCCATCCCTTGCTTCTCGACTAATTTTAGAAGTGGAATCCATCTTTGACTACAAATTTCCCACACGAAGAGTTAAGCTTACCAATGCTGATTCTAGGTGAGGCAAATCAGCATCATGCTTAGCGCTCCTACGGTCACATAATCGACCTTTCCCAGGACCAAAAAAATCATAGGGAAGGTCATTATGATTGGTTTCATTCTCAAAAAGAATTTTTCAAAATAAAGAGGAACCTCGTCATTCCATGGTAGTATTCCATAGGCAGCAAGGTGTCTATCATACAAATGGAAAGCTATATCACAGTGCTTGAAATATTTCACCTTTAACATATTTCTTTTCAGCCATTCTTTGAAATTAAACATAGACTTCGCCATTTCTGTTATAACTCTATGTTTAACATCCTCCCATGTATCGGGACCCATCACTATTTCTTTTATTTTCCTCATCACTTCTACAAAAGTATCAGTTGTTGGCCCAAGCTTTTTGCACAAATCTACAAGTGTGCTTAAAGAGTGAGTAACTATTTCTAAGATTTCTAAACTCTTAGTAGGGAGTTTCAAAGACACAAGATCTTTATTAAATTTTGAATAAAGATGTTGACACCTTTGAAATGTGCATTGTTGGATGATTGTTTCCCAAGGTAAATAAGAAATGTTAGAAGGATAAGTCATGGTTGGTGTTCAACCTTCTTCTTGAATAACATGGTCTGGCCTATGTCTTTTTTGAGCAAAGTTTTCACCCTCTACATCAGTATATAAAATTATGTATACATAAAAAAACTTGTGAACAAATTTGTATAAATTTTCTTTTTAACCATAAAAAAATTATATAAATAATTTAACAAATTAATAATTGAATGGAAATAATATTTAGATTGATGGCCACCTCAATATGGCTGGGCAGCATCATGCCCACCCTGAGATCGTTTAGAACTAGCATGACCACCGATTGGTTGAGCACCAACATGACCACCCATTGGTTGGCCACCAGGGGAATGCATATCTCCACCCTTAGGAAATTGGCCACCAGAGGAATGATTGGCCACCAGGGTAATGTGTACCATCACCACTCTCATGCGATGAGAGGGAAGCTTCATCAAAAAATATGAATTTATAATCAATTCAAAAATACATACATACATATAAATACATTTACATGTGATTGATTAGATTGCATGAACCATACCACGATTGCATGAACCATGGATAGACTCCATTGATGGATTAGATACTCTTGTCCTCCGAACTCCTAAAAAATAAAAAAATGAAATTTATTAAAAACGAATTTAACTCACAAAATTGATAAAAAAATCAATTCCATATATATACATATACATATACATATACATATACATATATATATTCAATAAAAAAATCAATCCCACATGTATACATGCATGTATGGATATAAGATTATATATTCAAATTTCATTTAAAAACATGCACATTTAATATCAATACCATGAACATCCCTCGATCCATGAACCCCCTTCTCTTGTAGAGGAATGGGATTCTAATAATGTTCGCTTTTCATCCTCCATAATATGTATATGGATATCTACGGTGGACATTTACAATTATTTTTAAAATTACTATTTAAAATAAATTCAAAAGAATTCAAAAAATTAATGTAATTTAGTACACAAATGTTGAGCACAAACACAAACGACGTAAAACACAACTTTCAAAGCACAAATTGATATGTAAAACTCACTTTAATTTTTTTTTTGCTAAAGTCCTGCACATTTTAATTTTATAAAACATGAAGTTCACAAAGTTTTGCTTACATGGTGGGAGCACACTTGTTATATAATTGAAAAAAAAAACATGGTCATTAAAAATGACGCATTTATAAGTAAAAAACACACACATATCAAAGATGTGTTACAATTTCCATCAATAAATTTTGAAGGAGAGCGTCTCAACACTAATTCATCTTTTGAGAGATGAACCTTGGATTGGAATTTCCCCATATAATACTAATTCATCTATTGATTCATCTTTGACAAATGAATTTTAAATTGGCATTGACCCACACAATAGATCACTAGACATCTTATTAACATTTGCACAATGTCTTATAATAAAAAATTGAAATTGTCTAACAATACTTTTTTCTTTTCCATGCAGTTGTTTTAGCCTCTCCTTATTAACTCGATACACACATTTCATCTGGTTGCACACAAGTTCAGAATTGGTGAAAACTACAATTCCATTTGATCCATACTCCCTATATGTTACCAATCCTTCTATCAATGCAATATAATATGCTTCATTGTTTTTTGTTCTTCTCGGTATATTCATTTTCCTTTGGAGGACCTTGTTAGTCGAAATATTGCAAAGCACATATGTAATCATTGTTTTCCCTAGATTGGGATAGAAAGAAACATCTATGCATAATATCCATTTTTCAACCATGTTTGGTGGGCTTTTTGATCCCTGAATAAAAAAAAAATTAATAAATATATTAAATGAACATTTATTGCAAATGCTTTAAAGTGTATGGAAAAAATAACATGTACATGGTTTGCCTTAAATTTTATGGGAGAAATGATATGTACATGGTTCCCAAAAACACGAGCAAATTCCTTAAATTTTATGGGGGAAATGACATGTACATGGTTCCCAAAAACACTAGCAAATGCCTTAAATTTTATGGGAGAAATGGCATGTACATGGTCTCCAAAAACACTAGCATTTTCCTTTAAAATATATTAAATGAACATTTATTGCAAATTCCTTAAATTTTATTGCAAATGCCTTAAAATTATGGGATAAATGGCATGTACATGTTTTGCCTTATAATTTATGGGAGAAATAACATGTACACGATTCCCAAAAACACTAGCAAATGCCAAGTTTATGGTAGAAATGACATGTACATGGTTTCCAAAAACACTAACATTTTCCTTAAAAATATATTAAACTAATGTTTATGGGAGAAATGACATGTACATTGCTTTCCTTAAATTTTATGAGAGAAATGACATGTACATGATTTTCCTTAAAGTTTATGGGAGAAATGACATGTACATGGTTTCCAAAAACACTAGAAAATGCCTTAAATTTTATGGGAGAAATGACATGTACATGGCTCCAAAAAATACTAGCAAATACCTTAAAGTTTATGGGAGAAATGACATCTACATGGTTTCCAAATACACTAGCATTTTCCTTAAAGTTATATTAAATGAACATTTATTTCAAACACCTTAAATTTATTGCAAATGACTTAAAGTTTATGGGAGAAATGACATGTACATGGTTTGCCTTAAATTTTATGGGAGAAATGACATGTACATGGTTTGCATTAAAGTTTATGGGAAAAATGACACGTGTATGATTTGCCTTAAAGTCTATGGGAGAAATGACATGTACGTGGTTTTCCTTAAAATTTGCCTTAAATTTTATGGGATAAATGACATGTACATGGTTTTCCTTAAATTTTATGGGAGAAATGACATGTACATGGTTTGCCTTAAAGTTTTCCTTAATTTTATGGGAGAAATGACATGTACATGGCTTTCCTTAATTTTTATGCATTTAATGACATGTACATTTTTTGCCTTAAGTTAGAAGGGAGAAAAATTACATGTACATGGTTTTCCTTAAAGTTTATGGGAGAAATGACAAAGAAATGACATTTACATGGTTCCCAAAACACTAGAAAATAGTAGAAAATGACATTGTATGTGTTCCTAAACACTAGCATTTTCCTTAAAAAATATTAAATTAAATTTTATGTGAGAAATGACATGTACATGGTTTTCCTTAAAGTTTATGGGAGAAATGACATGTACATGGTTTGCCTTAAATTTTTCCTTGAAGTTTATGTGGGAGAAATGACATGTACATGGTTTTCCTTAAAGTTTTCCTTTGAGTTTGTGGGATAAATGACATAGAAATTACATGTACATGGTTCCCAAAAACACTAGAAAATGTCTTAAAGTTCATGGGAGAAATGACATGTACATGGTTTCCAAAAACACTAGCATTTTCTTGAAAATATATAAAATTAAATTTTATGGGAGAAATGACATGTACATGGTTTGCCTTAAAGTTTTCCTTAATTTTATGGGAGAAATGACATGTACATGGCTTTCCTTAAAGTTTTCCTTAAATTTTATGGGAGAAATGACATAGAAATGACATCTACATGGTTCCCAAAAACACTAGAAAATGCATTAAAGTTTATGGGAGAAATGACATATACATGATTGCCAAAAACGCTAGAAAATGCCTTCAAGTTTATGGGAGAAATGACATGTTTCAAAAAACACCAAAATTTTCCTTAGAAATATATTAAATGAAAATTTATTGTATTTTCCTTAAAGTTAATTGCAAATACCTTAAAGTTTATGGGAAAAATGACTCCAAATAATTTTTTTAATTGAAAAAAAAAATCATTATTTTCAAATACAAAATTATGTACATACAGATAGACACAAATTAGAAAGATTATATATATACTTGAGCGCTACTCCAAATGCATTTCTTTAATTGAAAAAAAATCATTTTTTTCTCATACAAAATTATTTAAGTACAAATGCATTTCTTTAATTGAAAAAAAAAATCATTATTTTCTCATGCAAAATTATTTAAATACAGATAGAAAGACAAATTAAAAAAACTATAAATACTTGAGAGCTACTCCAAATGCATTTATTTAATTGAAAAAAAAATCATTGTTTTCTGATACAAAAGTATGTAAATATAGACAGACAGACAAATTAATCATTATTTTCTGATAGTCCCAATCTGGAAGGAGGATAGATATAAGTGCTTGCTAATATAAAATGAGGATTCTATGAAGTAATACAACACATCTACTTATGTCTATACTTGGGACATTATAAAATCCATGGTGATATAAGATTAGCAAGTACAACATACCCTATTTCCCATGTGAGATTTGGAATCACTCTATTACATTCAATACAAGTGTGATAGTACTAGACTAATACCATCATATTCCGTGCCAAAACAGGTACTAGTAATCAATAACCTCATACATGAAACTATTTGGTAATAATAGTATAATTAGTCATCTAGTCATATGTTATAGATGGTGATAGTAATGAATCACATATCAGCTTAAGCAGGTAATGATGGTGTGTTATATCCATAAGTAATAGATAATCAAAGGTCATGTATTAGTATTCATTAGGGATAAGCTTAACCCTATACCATAGCTTAATGGAAGCTATTACTCTTCATATCAATCAATGGAGATGTAAGGTGTGATCAATAATGCAATAAGATATAGAGGTAATAAGAGTAATCATAAAGCTCATATAATATGTAAATAATATTGTAATGGTGCTCATACTAACCCTATATCATCATGTTTATCAGTAAAAAAAATTTATATGATATCCCAAGAGTTAAGGTGAAACAGCTAAGTTAATGACACTAATCGAATATGGTAACTAGTTATTCCAATACAACTAAAGTAAACTTAGATAAGGTCTTTCACATACTCTTCATATCAATAAATGGAGATGTAAGGTGTGATCAGTAATGCAATAAGATATAGAGGCAATAAGAGTAATCATAAAGCTCATATAAGATGTAACTAGTACTGTAATGGTGATCATACTAACCTTGTATCATCATGTTTATCAGTAACAAACTGTATATGATATCCCAGGAATTAAGATGAAACAACTAAGTTAATGACACCAATCGAATATGGTAACTAGCTATTCCAATACAACTAAAGTAATCTTAGATAAGCTCTTTCACATATTCTTCATATCAATCAATGGAGATGTAAGGTGTGATCAATAATGCAGTAATATATAGAGGTAATAAGAGTAATCATAAAGCTCATATAAGATGTAACTAATACTGTAATGGTGATCATACTAACCTTGTATCATCATGTTTATCAATAATAAATTATATATGATATTCCAGGAATTAAGTTGAAACAACTAATTTAATGACACCAATTGAATATGGTAATAGCTATTCCAATATAGCTGAAGTAAGCTTAGATAAGCTCTTTCACATACTCTTCATATCAATCAATGGAGATGTAAGGTGTGATCAGTAATGCAATAAGATATATAGGTAATAAGAGTAATCATAAAGCTTATATAATATGTAACTAATATTGTAATGGTACTCATACTAACCTTGTATCATCATGTTTATCAGTAAAAAAAATTATATGATATCCCAAGAATTAAGGTGAAACAACTAAGTGAATGACACCAATCGAATATGGTAACCAGTTATTCCAATACAGCTAAAGTAAGCTTAGACAAGCTGTTTCACATACTCTTCATATCAATCATTGAAGATGTAAGGTGTGATAAGTAATGAATTAAGGTATAGAGGTAATAAGAGTAAATAATCTCAGTTAAGATGTAACTAATAAATAGTGAAAGAAACATAGATAGAAACAACATGAAACCCTTAAGCAACTACCCCCTTAAAGCGATCTCACTGTATCTAACTATATTGTATATAGGGCTTGCTCCTTTATCCATCTCTGAGAATATAAATGAAACAAGATTTAGTGGCTAATGACTGAGCATGACCAAGGGAAAGAAACGCCGCACTGCATTGGTGGAGATGGGGAACAACATCACTCCAACAAGGGTGATCTAGGTTCCTATGCCTATGCATTTTTGAAGGAGTAGTGTGACCAGATGGAGATGGAGATGCCACATCCTAGTATTGGGTATGACGAGTTATAGTATAGTAAGCAGTCTATCCTAGAGACCTGTGAAATTTGAACCTGTGACTGCTACTTCAGACCTATGACTACATTTTCAGACCTGTTGATTTACTAAACTCACATTACGCAGTTTGAACCTATTGTAGACTTGCACTCAGACTCTTCTTCATTTCGTACCTGTGGTAATATCTTAGTTGAGTTTTTGGAGACCGATTTTCTGTGCCACCTATAAAAAACCTAAGTCCTTGTAGATAAGTTATTACAGACCTCAGTAGATCTCTTTTTCGGACTTGTTACGTTATCAAGACATATACAAATTATGTTCTTGCAAGACATATGGATATGTAAGAAGGATCATTAACCTTGTGGATTAATTTTGTATATGAATTTGTTTCTTATTTCGAAGGTATCATTGAAATAACGTGTTGGAGGCCGACCACACATCTCTTTGACGGATTTTGTCCAATCACCAGCAGAATTGTGACAAAGCATTAGCTAATCACCAGTAATTAGTCTCAATTAAATTGGGTGAAAAAATTATAATCAAGTAGCCTGACCAGATGGAGATGGAGATGCCATGCCCTAATATTGGGTATGAGGAGTAACTGTATAGTAAGATGTCTATCGTGGATATAAGGAGTAAGTTAGTAGTATCCCACTTGTAGTATATAGTTGTACAAGATATGAATGAGTATAAGTATTAGAAAGTCCTATTGTGTGGAAGGTATCTAATTGAGTAACTAATGCTATAATGGTGCTCATACTAACCTTGTATCATCATGTTTATCAATAATAGCCCGTATATGATATCCCAAGAATTAAGGTGAAATAAATAAGTTAATGAAACCAATCGAATATGGTAACTAGTTATTCCACTACAACTAAAGTAAGTTTAGATAATCTCTTTCACATCTAGTTTCATCATATCACTTTTCATAGAAATGATAATAATCTTCATGTTATGAATCATACCTGGAAATTCAGTGCATGTGGAGGAGGCAGGAGACAACGAGAAATCATGCGTCGAGCAGGCAGAGCAGATGATGAGGCCACAGATCGCTGAGGACTAGATTAGAAGCTACATAGAACCTGCAAACACAACAAACTGAAAATTAGATTTAAAAAAAAAAAAACATAAAAAAAATAACATATTTACCTTACCTTCTCAATTTCGATTTCTCCCCTCCTCACCCCTGCAATAATGCAACACACCCAATACACTGATCGAAAACATAGTGAGACAACAATAGAGTAGCAAAACAATGCAATGGTAACAAACAAACTAAATGAAATTGAAAACACAGTAAGACAACAACAGAGCAGTGACATATTGCAATAGTAACAAACAAATTGACCGAAAGCTTGTTGTGGTTTGGGGGCCGGTATATTTATAACAAAAAGTTTGACCGAATTTTTGTTGCCTGTTTTCCTATCTCCAACAAAAAACATATTTACCCATGTCATCAATATGACGTCAATGTTAATGACAGAAACAATTCAGCCAATTTAATTTCAAAACTTTGGTCGAACTTTCTAAAAGTTCGGCCGAACTTCCTAAAAGTTTGGCCAAACTGTTGGGAAAATGAAATTTTCGAACGCATTTCTCACGAAAGTGTAACCTAGCTTTGCATTTATACCCTTACCACTACATTGAATCTGGCTTGACTTCGAGGGCGCTAAAAAGCATGATTTGCTTGGAAATCTTCTTGGAAATTGTTCCCCCTAACGATGTGATAGAAGGAGATATTCTCAAGATAATTCAAGTGGTGCTGGATTCGAATCACAATTTGAATTAGGCCAACATTATACATTTGGGTGTCTTTTATCATTTACTGAATGAGAAAGGTTCATTCACCAATCACAGTGAGATTATTGAGGCTGATATCGCTGAGAATTTTAGCCTCTAGGAGGAGTACATATGATTCATATATGTTATTTGTATCGCTACCTAGTCCCCATTCATAGTAAATCACTTCTTTTTCTTCATAACCATATATCATTCCCCCTACCCTCGCTCTTCCTAGACCATTTTTGGAGGCCCCATAAAAGAAGAGACACGGTCACTTTGGTTCCTTTAACCAATTTGCAAACTCCCTGTCCTTTAGCCTAATCTTCAAGTTGGTGAAAGTGGGTTGAATTCTCTATAGGATAAGAGTGTTGTAAGGAGTTTTGTCCATGAAAAAGTTAAACCACAATGCTTCTTCCAATTACAGGATTTTCTAGTAAATATTATTGTTACATTTGGAGAGGATAGTTTGTTAAGAGACCCCTTTATCTAGTTTTTAGTTTTGGAATTTGTATTTATTTTGTGTTAACTAGACATAACTGCATAAATATGAGGGAAGATTGATGCAAAAATGATCTATTAAGTTCTTCTTTTTTAAGGAGAAGGGATAGCTCAATTTCCATTGAGAAACATAATCATTTATATTCTTCTCAATGTATACTTGTACAGGTAGATGCTAATACATACATTTCCAACAACTTTGGGAGAATAAGCATGAGAGAAATAGGTGTTGGATAGTTTCCTTCACATTGTAGCATAGTGAACATATATATGGTCCCCGAATGCTGCATTATTTTAGGTTTTCAGCAATTAAAAAATTCTCCCTAATGAGGATTAAGATGAAGAGCTTTATTTTGAGTAGGATTTTAGTTTTCTAGACCATTTTTCAGTAATTCCAATGGGGTTTTGACTCTTGATCTCCTTAGAGAGCATTATAGCCACTCTTAACTGTGTAGCTCGCTCCTGTCAAGTTCCATTTGAAACTATCTTGGTGATTGAAATGAGTGAATATTGCTCCTTTTAGATGTTGAAGGAGAAGGTTGTATTGATGTTGAAACTCAACTAGGATGGTGAAATATTGCTAGCCTTTCCAAGAGTTATCATTTTGATTTCAATGTGAGAGTTGATCAAGTTTTGTAATGCCTTTTCGTACAAGGTAGGCTCTATGGTGTTGGATTTTAGGAATGGAGGATAGATTAGGATTACTCATGATTATTTCATCCCAAAGATTGATGTCTTGTCCTCCCCTAGGAATTTTTGAGGCGTGGTCATGAATGAGATGGAGGGTTTCTTACATATTTTCTAGATATGTGAACAAGGAATGCACGGGATCTTGTTATAAAATGTGAAAGGAAAAAATATTTTCTCTTTTTGATAATCACTTTTGATTTATTTGAGTTTTTATTATATTTCTTATGTTATTGTTTTATCTTAGTTCATCAATCAATTACCAAAACCAAAACATGAAGATCAAAGAAACTATATGTAGGCACTCAGCTAGGGCTAAAACCCCTATGTAAGGGAAAACCCACTCAAGAACTCTTCCTTCAATAATTAAAAGGAGATAGACCAAGACCCTAGACCAAAAAACCTTCCTTCTCCACTAATTCATCTTGTAATGTGATAAAAAAACTTTCAATATTCTCTTTTTTTTCAGCAGTTATAGCCCAACAACAACCTAGAATTTTGACACCAACTTCTTCAGAATTTCAGACTTGCTTTCACTTCTAAAATTTTCAACCTCCTTGCACTTCTCAACATGCCTACACATTTCGGTATGCCTGCACTTCTCAACCTTCCTGCACTTCTCGGTCTCCCTACGCTACTTCCGAAATTCAACTTTATTATGTTTCTGAAATTTCGACATGCCTTTATATAGGTTTTTTCTACCCGTTAGTTAGGCCGATTTTTCCTTCTTTGAGGTTGAATTGTCCTTCTTCGAGGTCGACTTGGTGGAGGATGCTTAGAAGACCTAAAATACAATAAAAAAAAATATTTCTTCACAACAGAAGCCCGAAAAGGATCTTTTACATCTGATGGATCCCTCATTTATGTGAGGTGGAAAGGGTTAGAGCAAGGTGGAAGGAATTCATTTTGGTTATGAGGGAAAATATTTCATTATAGTTAATTCCTTCAATTTGAAAAAAAAATCCTTTGGAAATTAATGATGTTTTATGCCTTTAAACACTTCCATTTGATGAATACTTAGTTCTATACACCTATTTACATTTGAAAAGTTTTATTCCTTTTTTTAAGAGGTACAAGATCCAAAGTATAATTTTCCATTAAGGAATTATATTGTTCATTCATTGGTCTGTCCCAATATGGATGGCCAAAATATTCTACAAATGATTTTGGATCATGGACTCTAAATATTGATTTAAAAGAGAGGAGGCTTGTTAGAACTATGAAATTGTATGGCATTGATTTGTAGGATCATTGAAAAAAATCATAGGAAACTTTGAAAGGACCCATCTAGGAAGCTATGGTTTTGGAGCATGTTCATGTTCAATGGGATCAATTCAAAGTTGAGTAGGTATATGTGGATTTTCACCCGTATTATCATCATTTGAAGAAGAACCTAGAATATGATCACCAATAGAAAATTCAAGAAGAGAAGATGGAACATACATTGAATATGGCTCCAAATGCATTGAATTGTCTTACCTCTAATTTAATTTTATTCCATGCTTCTTCCATTGCTATATCTTTTTAAGCCTTTGTAGAAGTGCAATTTACTATGTTATTGGTAGAATTAATGGCTTTCACCTATTGATGAAGATTCAATCCCTTAAATTAGATCATACAATTCTAAATACTGTAGCATTCTTCTATTCCCAATTATTTTTGTTTTCCTAAATTTTTTTATATACTGACATATACCTAAGTTCTTTTCAACTTGTAATATTCATATCACAATGGATATATATTATTGACACCTTTTTCTCATTGAATATTAGAGTTATTGAGCTTGTAGATCTAGTTAGCTTTTAACATTCACATCTTAACATAATATGAGTTTGATTAAAACCAGTCAAGTTTATATTAAATCAAACATTGGTTACCAAAAACAAAGTCAAATTTAAGTTAAATGAAACATTGGTTACCAACAACTACCTCTTGAAAGTGTTTTTTATCACTAAATAGACATATTCATTACAATCCCATTAGTACACTATGAAATTCTGATATATTATTAGTTTTTAAATGAAAAGAATAATTTATTTTAATTTAGTCAACATTACAAGGTTTAATGAATCACCACCGTAAAAACTTTATGTTTAAATTCGATTCGATTCTTTAATACCTCTCGGACTATAAGGAAAAAAGAAAAAGAGATAATTAAATCAATAAAGTGCCATTTAATATAATTTTCCACCACCATCTTCCTTATTTACTACCCATAACAATTAACAAATTTAACTCGTGTTGACTTGATGATTAATTTTACTGTTCATAATCCCAAAACAATATATTCATAAATAGAGGGGCTTCAAAATTGCCCTTAACATTGAAGGGCTTATGATGGATAAGTGTTGACAATTCCGCCTAACATTTTAACAACTGACATTATCTTTGATGGATAAGACACAATATTAAACCGATACAAATACAATATTAAATGGTGGATTAATGAAAATATTTATATTTTTTTAATTTAATATTTGTAGATTAATATATTTATAAAAATTAATTAATTATATATTTTTTTCATATTAAAATTTTAATTTAATTCTTAAAATATATAATATTTTTATAAACATATTATTGAAATTTTAAAAATAATAAAAATTAATTAAAATTAAAATAATAGGAAAAGAAAATTTAAACGGTTTTTACATGGAAATTAATTAGATTGTTTCAAATTTTGTTGTCATCCAGTCTCAAATTCAGCCCAGTTATAAAAAATAGACACTGAACTTCAAACAAACTAATCAATTATAAAAAATAGACCCGGAACTTCAAACAAACTAATTAGAGATGGAAAGAATAAAAATTATTTCAAAATGAGTACAAACTTCATCAATATTGAAAGGAAAGTTGACTGCAGACTCATCCTATGTCTGGAAAAAAAGAATTAGATATAGTTTCCTTCGGCAGGTATAATAAGGGGCATAGAACGGAAGTGAATGGTACAAAGGTCTCCAATAATTTTGCATCCAACCTGGAAAGGTTAATCACACATAAAAACAGAGAAATAGATTGAATGATAGGTTGGATTATTGATTACTGATTATAATAATGGCATTAAAAAAGAAGTCAAGGGTTCAGAAGCCTACAATAATTGTTTTCCCAATCTGAACGTTAATCATAAATAAAAACAGAGAAGCTGATGGCAGATTGGTTGGATTCTTGAAAGACACATTCAGGTGTATTTGGTGGTATGAGTGGGGCCCGAGTGTCTCCATTTTTGGTGATATATTTTTCAAATTTTCTAAATTTTAGATATATATAAACCATTTCTTCAAATTCCCAAAAATATTGCATGTGTTTATTCAATTTTTCATACATAATTGTTTGGCTAGCTCGAGTTCATATTAGTTGGAAGTGATTAGCATTACTAGTAAAGCTCGCACTAGAAACGAGAAAAGGGAAACCAGAAATGACAAGGAGATGTGATTTTTTTTTAAGGTTTCACATTCAAAAAATGAGGTGAGAGAAAAAAAGAAAAATATAAAAAGCATAAAACAAATGCTTTTAAAAAACAATTTAAAAAAACGCTCTAGAAAATTTGAGTTATATGGTTATACTTCACTCTTTTCAACGACTTTTATTATAAGAATCTAGAATTTTGTTCTCAGTATCCTATTCATTTTCAATAGATGTGAAGGTTATGAGTTGGAGGTCATTAGCTCATCACACTTTTCTAAATCTATAAACTGGTTTATAATATTTGCACATTTATCCATTGTATGGTTTTGGCTTTTTTATGACATGAATTACTGTTAACTTATTATTGTAGTTGCATGCCCTTTGTTAATTATTGTAGTAGCATGCCCCTTGTTAATTATTGTAGTTGTATGTTCTTTTTAAAGTAGGAATTGATGTATATTAGGAATATGACTCATTTTATTTATATTAATTTATTACACATTTACACACTTGCATGTAGCATGAGGTTTTTGGTTTTGGTTATTTATGTGGCTTGTATACTTATTAATTTATCCATGTGACAAGTCACTATTTTCAGATGATATTTCTAATCTATCGAGGTAATCCACGATATTGGTTAATAAGTGCTCATTTGTTGTAGGCACCACAGAGTCTGTAAGGTTTTGATCTTTTCTCTTGTCTAGATGTTTTCTTTAACATTTTCACATTTGTAACAAGATAAAATTTGCCAAAAAATTGTCACCCATGGTTGACATGGTCAAACCATGTCCACCCATAGTGATACCATAGTTGATTAAGATTGACCATAGCCAACAATAATTAACCATGTCAATCTTAGTCATCTATGATCAAGCTGATCAACCCTAATTAAACGTGAAAATGCACAATCATCTTCAATCAATTATAATCACCATTATAAACCATGATTCGCCATAAACAGTGAATTCAATAATATTTTAATATCAACACCATGATTAACTTACAATGTGATAAACAAATACTAATGATAAAATATGTAAAACAAAATTCAACATTAAAATATGAGAAGCAAATATAGAAAGCATGTATATTAAAAACACAAAGCAAAGACGTTTTTAATTAATTAAAATAATAAAAAATAAACTTAAAATTTTTAAATTAAATTTTATGAAATGTATGAGTGGCAGAGAACCGTCGTTAAGAACCTGAAACTGAATTGGAGGGAGAGGAAGTTACTGCGGCTACTGTTATTGAATGGGGCACTTGGTTCTATTTTAACAAACGAAAAATGTTTGTAGAAACCACCTGTTTTTGGAGAAATCGATTTCATAGACCCTTGAATGAAAAAAACCGTACAAAAAGTCGTTTCCCATCCTGTTCCGTTTCCTTTATGTTTTCTTCCGGAAACAAAATCTCCCGTTCCGTTTCTGGTAACTATGGGAAGCGCTAAATATAGTCCACAAGACCACCCACTTCACACAATCTTCTTTATGACTAGGTATCTCTGGTAATATAAACAATCAAATATCGTTTTCAAATATAGTTCAAATTCAATAGAAGTGCCCTTTTTCGGTGCTTTTTCGCCACCTATCGCTTCCTGCCGGAATAATGCATATGATCCGTCTAGGAAATTAAAACAGAGAAGCTGATGGCATGATTGGTTGGATTCTTGAAAGACACATTCACGTGCATTTGGTGGTATGAGTGGGGCCCAAGTGTCTCCATTTTTGGTGATATTTTCAAATTTTCTAAATTTAAATTTAAATTTAAATTTAAATATTTATATATATATATATATATATATATATATATATATATAAACCATTTCTTCAAATTCCCAAAAATATTGCACATGTTTATTCAAATTTTCATACATGTTTGGCCAGCTCGAGTTCATATTAGTTGGAAGTGATTTAGCATTACTAGTACGAGAAAAGGGAAACCAGAAATGACAAGGAGACGGGAATTTTTTTTAGGGTTTCACAATCAAGAAATGGGGTAGGAGAAAAAACAAGAAAAATATGAAAAGCATAAAACAAATGGTTTTAAAAAGCAATTTCTCAAAAAATAAAAACTTGAAAATTTGAGTGATATGGTTACACTTCACTCTTAGCTTTGGCTCTTAACTTGAGTGATATGGTTAGTCTTAACTTGAAACGCTGGAGCCCCGCTTTAATGCCATTTACCAAAGAAATCACGAGAGGTGAAGCTATGAAAGCAAATTGCGTGAAGATTTATTTATGATTTACGAATATCGAAGTGAAGAATATGGAATGGAAGTCAACGTATTCAAAGTTTTTTAAAGAAGAATGAATGGCATGAATGTGTGGCATGATTTGAAGAAATCTCCACGTGATACAAAAAAGGAGTAGGCCCATTTTTACATAAAGAAAAATGTTTTTTTATTAAAGTTTTTTTATAAAAACTTTAAATTTACGAAAGGAAAAAGGGGACGTGACTTTTAAAGGTTTTATCTTAAGGTATTTAAAAAGAGGAAGAACTCTTTAAAGAAAGTTTTTTTTATTAAAGTTTTTTTTTATATAAAAAAAACTTAAAATTTGCAAAGGTTTGAGAAGAGGAAAAAGGGGTAAAAAAAAAAAGAATTTTAATTTCTTTTTGGCATGAATTTTTTAAAGACAGTTTGTGTGAAAGGATTTTATGGCATGTGAAAGGAGAGAATAATTTTTTTTTTTAGGAGTTAAAAAAAAAAAAAACTTGAGTTTTCTGAAAGTGAATGATTAAAAAGAATTTTTTTAAGGAAGAGAATTTTTAGAAACAAGGTATTTGATGCATATGTAGACTCGTCTGTTTGTGGAAGCCAAACAACAAATTTATGGGAAAAGCTAAGAGGCTAAAGAAAAAATAGAAGATGTTCGAGATCTTTTTAGATCTAGAAATCAAGAGGCGAAAAGACGTCTATGCATTAAAATGCATAAAAGAATTTGTCGATAACAACATTCTCCCTCTGATCTTAGATGCCAAGACAGCCAAGGAGGCATGGGATACCCTTGAGAGATGTTTTGGTGCAAGGGGGAGCATTGAAGTTGAAGATCAAGGTGAATCTGTAACAGCAGATCTAAAACGAGATGAAGATTTGGTTGAATTCCACTGTGCTCAGTCATAAGTGGATGATGTCTGCGAAGAAAGTGCAGAAGTAGCAAAGAGAGAGCACGAAGATGCTTGTGAACCTCACTGTACACAGCTACATGTGGAGGAAGATTTGATGATACTAGCAACATGGCTTGCTGACGAAGATGTAATGAATCTAGCAACAGAGCTTGCTGATGATGATTTGATGATTCCAACAACGGAGTTTGCTAACGAAGAATTGATGATACCAGCAACATGGCTTGCTGACGATGTTATGATGATACCAGTAACAGAGCTTGTTGAAGATGAAATGGTGAATACAGCGACAGAGCTTGCTGACGAATATGTGATGATTCCAGCAACAGAGCTTGCTGATGAAAATTTGATGATACCGGTAACACAGCTTGTTGATGATGATTTGATGATTCCAGCAATGGAGCTTGCTGATGAAAATTTGATGATACCAACAACATGGTTTGCTGACGAAGATCTGATTCCAGCAACAGAGTTTGTTGATGATGACTTGTTGATTCCAGCAACAAAGCTTGCCGATGATGTTTTGATGAATCCAGCAACACAGCTTGCTGATGAAAATTTGATGGTTGATGTTAACTTTGATAATGAATTTTTGGCTAATGATCACTGGTTGCAGATGATGCAAAAAAAACATGATATTGACATGATGTTATTTGGTGAGATAAGCCCATTGTAGTTAGTGGATGACAACCTGATTGCACTAGCACAGGTTAGTGAAGAAAAGACAAAGACAAAAACAGAGATAAAGAAAGTCTGCAAAGGGAAAGCAGAAATAGAGAAAGAGGCAGAGAAGGAAGTGCAACAACGGAAAACTCTCATTGCAGAGTAGAAGGAAGAAACAGAGAATGAAGCAGAGACAGAAGTAAAGAAAGAATTATGCAAAGGGAATGCATAACAAACATAGAGGCAGAAGCAGAAAAGGAAACACAACAAGAGAAAGCTCTCACTGAAGAGAAAAACGACTAGAACCAATTTCATTCTGAAAATATTTTTAATTCTAACATTTATTTCAAGTGTGCAGGGACACAGATTGATTATGAAGAAGAGCTAAAGTTTATTGAAACATGGCTTGCAACACCATGTCAGGATGAGATCTACACAGAAGATGTAGATATGAATGATAAATATGACATGTATGACAAACATGTCAATGAGATTTTTAGGTATTGTATTTTTGAAGAGATAAGATATTATTCTAATCTTATGTTGCAGCAGATTGATGATGAAAAGTGCACTATAGAAGACAATATGTTGCAGCAGCCCACATTTCTTGAAGATGTCCAGAACATGCTTAGACAACCTGGAACAATAGAAGACCTGCACCAGCAAATGAAGAAACAGAGTCCTCAAGGATATAGCAAAGCGAAAAATTTGAAACAATTTAGAGGCTACAAAATCTGGAAAAAGATAAGAAAAAAACAAAATCTAGTTGAAGTCAATCTTTTTTAAATTGTAAGCCTCGCTGAGACATAGACCAGCAGGTATCTGAATTAAATTTTTATGTGGCTGAAATTAAAGGGGAGTGTTAAAGAATGTAATCCCAACCACCTGCTAGGTGTCAAAACCATGTGTCCAGTTCAACTGCTGATTAGTCCAGTTTAGTTGATTTCAACTCCAAACATTTATTGTTGATGTTTCCAATGTAATCCTATTTAATCTATTCGTAATATTGAGATGAGCAATCCTCTGCTCCACTTATCTTTAGTTTTTCAATTCTTGTCAGCAAATATAGAAAGCATGTATATTTTTTTATTTTTATTTTTCTCGTTTAGACTAATCCTAATTTTTTCCATTTTTTCTCCTCCCATGCCACCCACGGGTTTCGAACCGGTGACCTTACAGAACGAAGTGCCTTAACAGTGCACCCCATCACCGACTGTTCTACACCACGTGGGCTAGAAAGCATGTATATTAAAAACACAAAGCAAAGACGTTTTTAATTGATTAAAATAATAAAAAATAAACTTAAAATTTTTAAATTAAATTTTATGAGATGTATGAGTGGCAGAGAACCATCTTTAAGAACTTGAAACTAAATTGGAGGGAGAGGAAGTTACTGCGGCTACTTCTATTGAATGAGGCAATTGGTTTTATTTTAACAAACGAAAAATGTTTGTAGAAACCACCTGTTTTTGGAGAAATTGATTTCATAGACCCTTGAATGAAAACAACCGTACAAAACATCGTTTCCCATCCTGTTCCGTTTCCTTTATGTTTTCTTCCGAAAATAAAATCTCCCGTTCCGTTTCTGGTAACTATGGGAAGCGCTAAACATAGTCCACAAGACCACCCACTTCACACAATCTTCTTTATGACCAGGTATCTCTGGTAATATAGACAATCAAATATCATTTTCATAAATAATTCAAATTCAATAGAAGTGCCCTTTTTCAGTGCTTTTTCACCACCTATCACTTCCTGGCGGAATAATGCATATGATCCATCTAGGAAATTAAAACACTCTTCCTTCAACTCCATCAGGGGTTGTTACTGAATCCAATGCCCTGTGAGATGCATACATTAAGAACAATAACTCAAATAACTAACCAACATTGTGATAAGGACAACCTGAAGGGAGTAGCACTTATGTCACCAACACACCAGGCAATACAACCATATCTTGCAAATACAATAGTTTTAATTAGTATTTGATCTGCTGAATTTACACTAAAGAAGCGTAGAAGTGGGCAGAACCATTTAGATCAGTTAGAGAGTATCTTGTTTCTCAACTGATTCAAACAAATTTTCAAACTTCAATGAGGTACTCGAAATAATATCTTTTCAAACATCAATGAGGTACTCAAAACTGCAGCCAACTTCCTTTCACTTTTGGGGAAAACTCAATGCATGTTTATAGAAAGGTTATGCTAGGCCCTTCGTCTATCTGAAAAATAATTTCTACAACTAGGAATTCATGTTACCAAGTTCTACTACTGGAATATAATCATGGTTTCAAAAACCCATGCAAATAACCCAATGATAATGTTGAAAATAGTAATTACTCTCCCATGAAGATCTAGCAAGATCCAAGTCGGGTGATGCATGAAGAGATAAGGAGAGTTAAGTATAGAGTGTGAGTTGATAGATTTAAATGTGAGTGAGGTTGAGTTCAGTCTATATTTGGAGAAATCCGCTTCACTCAATGATACTCCATATCACTTGAGTTCATGGCATACTAAAAAGTACTCTTAATTTGACTACATATTAGAAAATACCTCTAAAAATCACATTATTTATCCGCCTACCAATACAAACCCAAAAATACTCTTGATTTGACTACGTATTAGAAAATACCTCTAAAAATCACATTATTTATCCCCCTACCAATACAAACCCAATACACCTTCTGACTTAAAAAATCCCCTACTTTCACTATATATTGTAGATATCAATTTTTTGATGAATATTTTTTCTACTCCTTTATATTTTTACATTAACTTTGAGGTCCATTTTTTATACCTCTATATATAAAAACCCTTTTCCCCCTATTATATGCTCAATATATTTTTTTATTTTTCCTGAAAATATAACCCCCAATATGAATGCGCTTGGTATGGTATTTCTCCCCGAGTGCATCCCCGTGAGAAATCCAAATTTTTTGTGTGTGCATGTAAAGTTATTTTGGGCAAGTCACTAGTAAAAAAAAGTTTAAATACCCTTCACTTGATTCATTGTAATCAAGTGAAGTAAAATCAAGTTTGTGTGATCAATTGAAGAGTCGCAACTCATATTATTGTGCAGGTGAAATATTTGTGTTAAAATTTGTGCTTTACCTCCTCTTCCTTTCTATTAATTGGTATTAGAGCCGAGGAAGGATCACAATATCTGGGGTGCCTGTAGAGCAAGTAAGAAGAGGGCCAAGTGAAGAATGCCGACAATTAAAAAAAAATTATTGCATTGCAAAATTGTCGCACTATTAAGGAATTAAAATTGCACAATTTTGTGCAAGTTTGTCCCTATCGGGGGTGTGCAAACACCCTAAGATATTAAGAAAAGGTAGAGCTTGTGAGCAAGTGAGAAATTTATAAAGCTGAGTTCATTGTTCAAAATCCAACTCATAAAGTCTAGCAATTGCACCGAGAGGTGCAAAGGAACACCGAAAGCTCAAGAAGGCCAACATTTTGTTTTTTACTATCGATGTTTGTGGTTGTATTCAATTTTGTCTTAACTTTGTTGTATTTTTCTCTCCTCCCTTGTGGCTCTCACTTGTGGCTCTGGCTCATTTCATCTCAACTTCATTGTCTCTATATTTCTCTGCATGGAGGGTGAGGAAAAAGTGAAGCATAAACTCAAATATATTATGCAAAAAACAAGCATAGGTGTAAGGATCGACTCTTGACGTGTAAGTGTTGTATCATCTTAAGTTTGGTCAGCTTGTTTGGTTGTTTTGGGAGATATTGCAGAGGCCTGTCACTCATGAAAATTGAAAATTCGATGGATTATGGGTGTTTATTAATGATGTTACACACTTTATTTTACAGCTTATACAAACATCGGGTAGAAATAACATAAAATATGGTTTGTGGTCATATGACCATCGATCGAGTGATAATTGAGTCTGTTCAACCTCATTCATAGGTTAGAACCCTACCCATTAACCATTATTGAAAGAAATGTGATACTGCAACATCAAAAATAAAGAAAATGATAATTGTTTACCATAGATCAACAAGGATGACATCGAATAGATCATACCATCGACCTCCAGAATAATGCGACTAATTTCTTGACTGGGTTGGACTGCAGGCTTCCCAGTTGACCAAATTGTCACACTAGTTCAGAATTTACAAAACAAAAGTTTCCTTCCGCCCTACACTAAGATAAATCTCACTTATTATTCAGTAGGTTTGTATTAATGTGTTTGAAAAGCTCCACCATAAGAGCATATGAAGCATGCTTGCAATTCATTAATGGAATATCACAGGGTAGAGAGAATTTTTTCCTTAAGATGTGTGTCATACTAAACACGTGTCCTACCTTTTTCCTTCCCTGGTAGAGTTATGATCCTCCAACTACATGCAATTTCTCCTTTTGTGTTTATAAATGACAAGGATTCTCCAAAGGGTGGTGATTGTACGTGGGACTTTGTAACATTGTATGTTTTCTAGCTCCATGTCATCTTGTCATGCTTGGAACTATATCCTCTGTGCGTCGATAGTTATTCATCCATACTCTGTTGAGGGAGGAACTTGAGGTTAGAGAGTCTTTTGATTCCCAACAGTTTCCTGGTCAATTTTTTTTATCTTGTTCTTACACAATGCATGCTCAGGGATGGTTTTCAAACTTGTGGGCTTATATCAACAACATTGCATGGCCTTTAATTCTTTGGTTTTCTTTCAATTTCCTAGTTTTTGTGTGCAGGATATGGTACTTGGGTAATTTTTCAATTTAGTTTTAATGGTTTACTCATTCGTGGTTATTCAAAGTCACAAGGGGGATTATTTTGATTTATGATGCTTAATTTCATGTGGAGTCTTCTCTTGTTTAATGTTATAGGGGATTTTCCTTTTTTTAAGGTATAATGTAGGTTGAAAAGTACTTGACATCAGCCTAAGTGTTGTTTCTCGTCTCTCTTTCCTACCACAAGCAATTTTCCATTGCAGCACTAATGTTTCTGTCTTCCCTCCCCTATCTAAAGCAGTTGTCAACTATGAAGGGTCACTGCAATTGAAATTTGGTTTAGTTCTCCTCATGGCATCAATCTTTATTCCCTTTCACTTTGTCTATAGAGGAGTTTTCAGATGTTGTGAATTTTGTCTAGTTTTAAGCATCTAGGGTTTTTGTGATGATATTATCCTCAATCGAAGTGTCTTACATTCACTCCCTATGAATTCCATTTTATGCTTGGTCAAAATCCCTCATCGTACTCTTGGAGCTAGTTTGCATAGTCTTTGCAGTACACTTCTTTGAGTGACTATGCCACCTAAATAAAGAATGGAAAGTCACAGGGGAGGCTCCAACAATAGGTCTATCTCTCATTCTAGGCGATTTTTTGGATGGATATTTGTGGAAAATATGTTTGACACAAACCCTCAAAAGTTAGAAAGAAGATTCATAGACCTAATTCTCGGAAATTTGGGGAAAAAACATATTTTTCAGATTCCAAAGTGGGAAATATGGAATTCCAATGGATTCTAAACCCTGACAAATTTACAAAGAGAAAATTACACATTTTACATTTTGTTGTAGGTTATTAGCAGTTGGATTCCCTATTCCATTTGGTTATCTGAGACACACAAGTGTAGCACTACAAGATATTTTCATGTCAGGAGGATTTGAAATGCCTTCTTAGAAGCATTTAGTATTGTTTGGATGACATTATCGTTTATCTACAAAGGGTGGAGAAGCATGTGATGTAAAATTTAGATTTAGATTGGGGAAGCATATTTGACACCCTTGCGGTGATTAATTCTCCACCGATCAAGACAAATCCACAAAATAACTTTGTTCCTCCAACAAATGGAGACTCTCTATCTTTGGTAGTTAGCTCCGACTAGAGGTATTATCCTCACATTATATTTTTTTTTTGATAGTTTTGTTAAACTTTGTTGGCACGCTTATGGTCTAGTTGATTACAAAGCATTATCATGGTGAATCAGGGCTGGTTCATACTCCTCTCCATAATATTTCCTCTGTCATCCTACACTTTATATCTCGGCTTTATTTTTGTTTCTTTGTAATTAGAGGTTAAGTCTTCATACTCTAGACATCTCATGGAACCTCATGAATAATGTTTAATTTGATATTGTTAAAGGTTGGCATGGGTTTTTTTTATTACATAACTTTCTAGTTATGATCGTTCTACACTTTCAGATGGTGTCACTAATATCCATGTGTTTTTTGTAAACATATTTTGATTAATGGAAATTTTGTGCATATTTACAAAAAAAAAAAACTAAAATTATTCTCCAAATGATTAACAAGAAATATTAACATAAGATATAATAAGATCTAATTGTTAGTTTAGAAGAAATACAAAAAATCAACACAAATAACCCCAATGCCTTCTCCCCGCGCACACACCTCCCCCCACCCCCTCCTCCCCAACCAAAATAAAATAAAATTTATGAAAAAATCTTGATGAGAAAGTGGCAGAAAACGAAATTTTAAAATAATCTTTATTTAGGTACCAAAAATTTCTGAAAATTACACCTACAAACATTCAACCACATTCAACTATTTTAACATTTTTTCTCAAAATTACACCTACAAACATTCAACCATATTCAACTATAACCTTTAACCATAATCATAATATATTTTAAACATCATTTAATCTTTAATAATCATTATCATTTTCTAATAATTAAGAGAAACCTTTAACAAATCTTATCTTCCTCAATCTTTAAACATTTGTTTCTCCATTTTAGATTAATTCCTAATTACTAACATCCATAATCAACAAGATATTTCATTATCCATTAATTATTTAAATTAATTTACCCATTTTATGAATTATTTTTTATCCATTAATATTATCTTTTCTAATAAATTAAATGTTACTAAGAAATACCATTTTCCATTAATTATCATTAATTACTTATCCATGTAGCATTACAATTTTTTAAAAACAATTTTATTACCCATTTATATTACCTTTTCTAATAAATTAATAAATTAAAAAGCAGAAATTTTATGAATAAAAGCTTTTAAATTATTAAAATTTTATAATTATTATGAATACAAAATTTTAAATTAAATTAAATCATTTATCGATCATAATAAAGAGTATTTTTAACTATTTTGGAATAAAATTATTAATGTGTATAAAAAAAATTATCAACTAATTTTATTAATAAATTAATAAATTAATTTTCTTAATTTATTATTTTCATCAATTTATTAATCTATTTTTTGACATTTTTGATAGGCCTTCCTATTATTTTCCTTTCCATTCATCTTTCTCATTTTCCTAGTTATACTTTATTGTGATCATTCTCCTATTTATACCTGATTGTGAGATCTGACTTACTCATGGATATTTTCCTGAAGATGAATCACGGTGGATTGGTTCGAAACGTCGACTCTATCAACAATGAATGTGATATATCTAGAAAACATTTCTATACATATTCAACTATTTTAACATTTTTTTCCAAATAATTAAGGCTTTGCAACTGCAATATAGAAGATATCCAAAAGTATTTCCAAAATGAAAATAACCATGACAGTTACAATATTGATAGAAAGGTGGTAGAAAACAAAATTTAAAAATGATCTTTGTTCACGTACCAAGAAATCTGCAAACATTTAAACCATATTCCACTGAATATTATTACACCTACAAACATTCAACCATATTCAATTAATTATATATATATTCCAGATAATCAATAAGGTAAATTCAGTGGTTTGCAACATCAATACAGAAGATGACAAAGAAAATTGCCATTCCTTTCAAGATTAACCATGACACTTACAATGCCAAATTATAATAACCTTTGTAATAAAAATTGACTTCTTTTTATACAGAATCCTATATTAATGATATTGACTATTATTTTTCCTAGTTATGTAGATTGATTTGGTAAAATCATATGAGATTGGTTGTTATTTCTCCTATGACTTGAAGAGGACTGATTTGGGAAACTCATATCATGCTTTGAGAAACTCATCATACAAGAGACTCAACCTTTGCATCAAACATATAAGGTGGCAATTCACTCTCAAGTTTAAGAAGCCAATCAACAAAATGCATGTAGAACAAGTGTTCATCTACTTGATCAGAATTGCGATAAGAAGGCGTGGGAGAATGACCCTCCTCCCATTCAATAACTTGAGATCCTCTAGAAGTGCTTGAAGAATCTGACTTGATACCATGCTCTTGAAAAAGAGACTCGACATTTGTTTTTTTTTTTCTGGTCTCAGGCATAGAAGGTAGCAATTAGCTCTCATGATCGACCATTGGAAGAGGAAAATCAATAAATTTTATGTAAAAAAAGTCATCAAATGGGGATATGTCCTCTGTTAGTTATTTTCCACTTCCACCAAGTATATGTTGCACATTTCTTCTTTTTCTTTCAGTGCCTTACTATCACCATAGGGTATATTCATGGATGATTATTTACTAGTTGTAATGCAATTGGGATTATTGGGCACAAAACCTGCTGGACATAATCGCATAGGTCTGGGGCCAGAAATATTCACCGAGACAAGGCGATTGTATGATGTAACAAGCTCAAACAATTTTGGGTAACCAAGATGTTGAACACAAGGAAATGTTTCTGTACGCTCATCAAAATTTTGATGTAGACTAGACACCAAGAAACCCTGTGAGAATTGACAACTGACTACCATTTGATGTATACATTTTCTAAAGTCATCCGTTGAGAATTTTAGCTTTAGTCTTGGATATGTTTCTATCTTGGGTTTAGAATTTGGATTCGCCCAAAGAGTTGAAGGCCCATAGTTATTCTACTTATTGGGTTTAACAACAGGGAATGACACATGGCATCACTCATTTACTTCTTTGAGCACTCCAACATTCTTTCATTCATTCACAAGATCGATTATCTTTACAAATCCCAGTCGCTACTCATTCAAAATCTTTCATGTTGCTTTCTCAAAGTATTTATGAATGTCTGATATATTGTATCCATTTTCTACATATTCCTCGTTGTTCACGAATCGACCAAGCCAAGCCTCGAAATATTTTAAGGAACCTGATTTCTTCTTGGCCACATTTTTTATAGATGGTGATGGGATTTTTCCTAGGTTTTTCTTCTTTTAGTTGATGGTATAAACGTACGCCTCTCGGGATTCTAGATGATAAGTTCTTTGTCCAAAACACTCTAAAGCATAGGTAACAACCTTTAGCGCACAAGAGCTTGTCGGTTATTTTTAGGTCCACCGCCAACTAATCACGTGTCATAGTTGGATAACTGTGAGGAGGACGAAATCTAAGATCGGTGATTCACAAGAATGAAAATTTTTTGCACATAGAGAGGTCGTAGAGAGACACCTTCATCGTAATTATAAGACTCATGTGGAGTACTCTATTAAAATTTATATCAAAACATTTTAAATGGTCATGCGGTATTTGCAAAGTTGTGAAATGAGGCATTTTTGAAAGGAGGTATTTCAAAGGTTTATGAAAAATTTTAAAACGTTTTTTATAATAATGGTTTTTCAAAAAAGTTAAAATTTAAGCTTGGAGGTTTATAAAAGTTTTCGGAAAGATTTATATGAGTTTGTAGAGGTTAATAAAAGAATTTTTTTAAAAGAAAAGTTTATGAAAAAAAATAGAGGTGCATGGTATTAAAAATTTTCTTTCTGTGAAAGATTTCCTTAAAGATATTTTTTACAAGAAATTTTAGAGTTTTATAAATTTCCTTAATCTACATAACGTTTTTGGTGTTTTTTTTAGCATGACAATGTTTTAGGTGAATATTGTGCCTTATGGGCCTGTCGATTAAAAATTATATATAAATTTTTAAGGGAGATATGGAAGATAGCCTCATGCAATCAGGAAAGAAACTATAAGATAGAGGAAAGACAACAGTCATGGGTTGCAAAAGCGTGACTGAAATAAATTAATAAAATGAACCAACAAGAAGAGATAAAGATCCTTGTTATAATTAGAGATGTTCAGGTCACATATGAGAAACTAAGAAATCCAACAAACGACGGAGAAGAGACCAAGGGTGATTGGTGAAGCTTTGATATGCTACCAAATCCTATGTTTAAATTTGGTGAATATTTTGAATTATGAGTTATCAAAATGATAAATTTCTTCAAGCTAAAGAGTTAATTGAGTAGAAGTATACTAACCCATATGATGAAGTATGAAATGAATTAGAATTGGATTTTATGAAACAAACATTGGATGAGAAGTTTTTGTGCATGGTAGCAAAAGCTACAACATCCAAGGAAGCATGGAAGATATTGAAAGAAGAATTTGGTGCATGGGGGAGTGACATGTAGCAGCAAGTTATGTCATAGGAAAATAAGTCAGTCGCAAATCTGAGAGTATATGAGCAAGACTCTGGGAGGAAAACCGAGCTTGGAGAATCCCACTCAAAAAAGGATGATGGTCATGAAGACTATAAAATTGAAACTTGTTGTGTAGACATGCATATGGAAGAAGAAGACACAACAATGATTATAGAGAGAGAGAAGTTGAAACCTATGTGTATGAAGAAAAGAAATAACATATAAATTCTCAAGGAATCCATTGTAACGTGGACTGTGCAGATGATGGTGAATCCCATTGTGAAAAACCACATGTGGATGATGATTGCAAAGTGAGATGTGCATTGGTGAATCCAACCAAAGCTAATGAATTTGGTGAAGCTGAAAGTGTTAATTACCACATCCATGTTCAGATATCACACCATAGGTTGGACAAACATTATGTTGATGGTAGGTGTGGTTTATTTTTTAAAATATATATTTATTGTTTTAATATGGTAAGCAACATCTTTGATGAAGAATTAAAGGTTGAAGCTACCACTATAGCAACAAGTTATGAAGTAACAGGAACTACTCATGAAGCAGTGTGTGAACAAGCAAAAATTGAGTTTGGCATAGATAAAGCAATCAATAGAGAAGCAAGTGGTTTGGTGGATCCAACAATTGGAATTGTTGATGTTAAATTTGATGAGGATAATTTAATTGGTGATGATTAGATACACATGATGCAACATAAAGAAATCATTGATATGTTTTCATTTGGTGAGAGAATCCCACTTGCGTTTGGAAGCCAAGTGGAAGAAAACCTATTTGTAGTAGCAAAGATTTGTAAAACAGTGGAAAAGAAGGCAGAGAAGGAAGAGGTAGAGCAGGAAGATCTCACTGAAGAGAATAATGAAGATAGTTTTAACATTGATTTTTAGTGTGCAGGTAAACATTATAACAATCCAACTAAAAGAGAATATAAAGAATAAGATGTATAGAAGGAAATTAATGTTTTTGAAGACAAAGGTGAATGTGTTGAAACAAAAATTTAGCAATGGAGTCAAGAAGATATATGGTTCTACTATCAAGAAATATGGTAGAAAGAAAGACACCAATATGAAGCACAAGAAGCAGTATGAAGGACACAGTTTTAAGTTGAAGTGTTATGGCAATAGTCCATGAGTGAAAGAATATTTGAAGAGGAAGTTGTAGAATACCTCAACTTAGATCAAATTCAAAACAAGTCAAATAAAAATTGCATCAACAATAACTGAAGAAATCCTACATGAAGAAAGTGTGACATAGAATGAAGCAATTTCAAGGATATAGAATATTAATGTTTGTGTGATGAATTGAAGAGCCATAACTCATGTTATTGTGTTTGTGAAATATTTTTGTTAAATTTTGTTCCTTACCTCCTATTCCTTTCTATCAATACACTGGAATTAAAAAATAAAACAAGAATTCATACCATAGATAAATGTAATGATTGATCACTGAAGAAACAACCCATTTGAGTAAAAAATGGAGGGATAAATCAATCTTGTAATCTAATTAGAATTTCTTTACATTTTTTTAAATATGTTTTCTTATGGATCTAGTCCAAAATTTTGTGGGGATTTTTTGGAATGGTAAATTTGAACTCTGTAATCTGCATAATATGAGCTCCCCAAATATTTTTAAAGATGATGAATTTGAAAGCACATTTTAAATAGTGAAAATCAACAATAATGTTGGAATCTAACCAGAAATATAAAAACCTCTAAGGGTTGAACTACTCCTAAATTAATGAGAAAAAAATAACAAGGATTTGCACTCATCTTGTGCTTTAAATTATTTGCAAGGGTTTAAAATCCTATGTTCTTATCACCATTATGTCGGTGTATTGCTATGAAAACCAACCTCTTACAGTTTGGGATACCTATTTCTAATCACAACCTCCTATTTCCTCTCTTTGATAGTTTCTTACCCTTCAACTAGTCTACATCCTATCTTAAGAGGCACCTCTCCTTACTTTTTTTATGTGATTCTACTTTCCGTGCCGCTGATGGAAAAGAAAAAATACAACAATATCCTTTTGTTTCCTTCATAAATGTTTTCTTCCCATAACTCATTTTGTCATCATGTCCTCTATAGCTATATGGCTGCATTGTAATTGCAGATCAAACCTTCCCCTTTAGGTTGATGGAAATTATCAACACTTTCTACCTTCATCCTCCACAGGCTTTAACTCGGAACTTGTTGGTATTGGACCATGGTTCTTTAGTTCTAACTCTAGCTGTGACTGGAACTCTGTCTCTTGATCTTCTATTGAATTTGGTTTTTGCATAGGGTTTGACCGTGGCTTTCCAAATGCGGTCATCCTTGGTTGTTGCCAAGGTACCTTGGAAACCATCACCTTTGTGTGATCTGATGCATGCTATACTTCCCAAACAACCCTCGCATGCCTTAATTGAAAGTGTATGGAAAAATCACGTTATACCATTAGTGGTGCAACATACCCAACCTATATTTCCATCAGTTCTCTATATTTGACCTATAAAACTATAATTCATGGTCTGAGCTTCCTCTGCACTGATATCTGATATATTTTCCAAAAAAACTTCACATGCCTCAATTGAAGGTGTACAAGCAACTTATGTTATGGTGGTGCAAGTTTCCCAACATAATTTCGATATCATGTTTACACTTGAACTGTAAAAAATGCAATTAAGGACCTGAGGTGGAGGGCTTCTGTAATTCATGCATAGTTGTAACATTTGTTCTCGAATTAACTAGAAACAATTTAACAACCCATAATTCAACACAATCCTTACATTACAACATTATCATCGTAAACATTACAACGTTGCTTATCCATGGCGATGTGAAATAAATTCCTATTATTACTAGCTGCTATATTTACTAATTCCATCATGGAATTTTCTGTTAAAACTATTTCCATGTCCTACTCGACTTTGGAATTACATGATACATCTGATGCCATGCTGGAATCAATGGTGGATACACATACTTCTTTACTTGTGCAACACCAATTGGCTATACAACCACATGTTGAAGTAAATGTCTTTCCATTTTCCCGGCTAGGATTTGGGAAACAATGGTCTGCCCACTTATTTTCATAGGAAGTCTAAAAGACATACACACTTATCAATTACTTCCAATTTTTCTCCATTGTTGAGGGTGGGTCCAACCATGCTCAATATTCATAGGTTGGGAAACAGTACATTGATTTGGCTTTTGTGCATCCACACTCTCTTTAGAGGGCGTTAACCCATCATTAGCCATATTTTAGCTCCAACAAATACTGTAACTATAGTTCCCCTTATACAATGTACACAAGGATCAATGTCCCCAAAGTGTTATGATGACTTCCCTTTTCCACAATAAGAATTGAGGAAAGGCTTACTATCTTTCTTTCTTGTGTGATTTCTTACATAGTTTCCCAAGTGGTTGGACATTTGGTAGCTCCTGGAGCTTTCCTGCTCCATCCTTGAGATTTTCACAAAATTGTTTCAAGGAAAAATCAAAGAAAAATTCAATCCATAAATTAACGCAATGATTTATAACCTGATAAAAAATCCTTTTGGGTCTACAAAGATAAACTAATGCAGAGAAGAATACATTATAGACAATTTACTAGGAAGGTTTTGCACTAAGATTATACCTTGACAAGAATTGAAAACTGAAAAGGAGTGGAGCAGAGGATTGCTCTTCTCAAGATTACGAATGAGTTAAATAAGATTACATTAGAGACATAAAAATTAAATTACTACAGCAAGACTCAACTAAAACTAGACTAAATGAAACTGATCTGGGACACTTGGATGGACGGTTTCAACACCTAGCAGATGGTTGGAATTAGATTCTCCAACACTCCCCCTTAATTAAAAACACATAAAATTTTAATTAAGATACATGTTGGTCTATGTCTCAGCGAGGCTTACAATTTAAAAAAATTGGCTTCAACTAGATTTAGTTTTATTCTTATCTTCTTCTAGATTCTATAGCCTCTAAATTGTTTCAGCATTTTCTTCTTGTTGTATTCTTCAAACCTCAGTTTATTCATTTGCTGGTACAAGTCTTCTATTGTTATATATTGTCTAAGCATGTCTTGGAATTCTTCAAGAAATGACTTGTATGTGGGTTGCTTCCATATATTGTCTTCTGTAGTGCGTTTTTCATCATCAATCTGCTGCAACATAAGATGAGAAGAGTATTTTATCTCTTCAAAAATCCAATACCTAAAAATTTCATTAACATGCTCATCATGCATGTTGTATTCAACATTCATATCTATAACTTCTATGTAGATCTCATCTGGACAAGTTGTTGCAAGCCATATTCCAATAAACTTTAAATCTTCTTCATAATCTGTCCATTTACCTACACATTGGAAATCAATGGTAAGTGTAAAAACATCTCCAAAACCACATTGGTTTTGCTCCTTCTGCTCTGGAATGAGAGCTTTCTCCTGTTGTGCTTCCTTCACTGCATCTTCCTCTGTCTCTGTTTTCTTTTTATGATATTCCTTCTCTTCATCTGCCTCTATCTTTTTTTTCTGTCTTTGTATTTATCTTTGTCTATGTCTTTATCTTTGTCTCTTCTTCACTAAGTTGTGTTGCGGCAAACATGTTGTCTTCCACTGACTCAAGTGGGATTATCTCACCAAATAACATCATGCTAATATGTTCTTTTTTTGCATCATCTGCAACCAATCATCATTACCCAAAAATTCTCTATCAAAGTTTACATCAACAATATTAATCACTGGATTTACCATTGTAGTTTTACTCTCATTAACAAGCTTGGTTGTTGGATTCACCAAATCTTCATCATCAAGCTATGTTGCTAGTATCACCAAGTCATCATCAGCAAGCTCTGTTGCTAGATTCACCAAATTGTCATCAACAAGCTCTGTTGCTGGAATCACCAAATTGATTTTAGCAAGCTCTATTTTTGGATTCAGAAAATTTCTGTCAACAAGCTCTGTTGCTAGATTCATCAAATATTCATCACTAAGCTCTATTGTTGGATTCATCAAATCTTTGTCCACTTGTAGCTATGTACAATGGGGTTCACAGGCATCTCCCTGTTGCTTCTCTACTTCTTCTGCAATTTCTTCATAGACATCATCCACTTGTGGCTGATCACTATGGGATTCATCAAGATGTTCATGTCGTTGTAGATCTGTTTCTATAGATCCACCTTCATCTTCAGCTTCAATGCTCCCCCTTGCACCAAAACACTTCTAAAGGGTATCCCAAGCCTCCTTGGTTGTCATGGCATCTGAAATTAGAGGGATAATTCTATCATCCATGGATTATTTTATGAATTTTAATGTAAAAGCGTCCTTTTTCCTTTTCACTTCCAAATTTAAAAAGATCTCAAACACCTCTTGTTATCGCTTTAGCCTCTTGGCTTTTCCCATTTTTTGAGTGTTGTATCACTACAACTCATTAAGAAATACAAATTGTATACATCGCAACTAAATGCAATAAAAATGGGGTTGTTGCTTGGTTTTCAGAAACTGATGAGTTTACAAATGCTCAAAAAATACCTTGCTTCCATTTTTTTTTTTTAAATTATGTACTAAAGCAACACTTTCACGCCCCTTTCTTTTAGAACAAATTTTACGAGGCCCCCCTCCACTTTTTTTAATACTTTTACCCAAATACCTTGGCTTTTCTCTTCCGTAGTGAGCTCACACCGGCGTGACTCCCTAACACTGCTTCTGCACTGGTATTTGGTTCAAAAGTGCGTTGATCAGCCCTAATATCTGGCTCAAACTAGTTTTGATCGTCCCTAGTATCTGCCTAAAACTAGCGTTGATGGCTGATCAGCCCAAATTTTCCTTAAAAAAGAGCGCAGATTAAAAAAAACTTAAATTAAAAAAAAAAATCACTCAAGTATTAGGGCCTTATTCTTCTACTGGCTCGTTTTTCTTATTTTTCTTTTGGGTCTCTGCACCTCAAGAGTGTTCATTTGGATCTTGCACTCACATTATTGCTCTGGAGTCTTACACAATGTAGCTTTGATCTTTGTTACTTTCAAGGAGTCTTAAACATGCGAAGATTTTTCTTCAATCCATTTTGTGTGTGACTTCAGTGGCTGCTTCGTTCTCGTGTTGCTTCTTCGTAGGAGGCATCTTAAAACTTCTTCAAATTTTTGTTGCTCTCTCAAAGAGTCTTATGCAAGCTCACCTCTTCTCTCTTCTGCTTCAACTTCGCTCACGTTGCTGCTCTTTCCAGGAGTCTTATGAAAACTAGCTCTGATACCATGACAATAATTAAAAACTAAAAAGAAGTGGAGTAGAGGATTTCTCTTCTCAAGAATACGAATGAGTTAAATAATATTACATTGGGAACATCAACATTAAATGACTGTAAGGAGACTCAACTAAAACTAGACTACATGAAACTGAACTGGGACACTTGGATGGATAGTTTGGACACCTAGTAGATGGTTGGAATTAGATTCTCCAACATACCCTAACTGGGTTGCAAGAATTTAATATCCTCTCTTCTTAACATTGGTCTCTCTTCTTAACATTGTTCTGGGGTGTTTTCCATGTGACAACTAAACTAACTATTATAGAAAGGGCTGCGTTCTTCAAATGCCACAACGTTCTTCAAATGCTACATTATGATTAAACCCATGATTGTTATTTCCTGTGGCAAGTCGTCCATTCAACCACTACATTTAAAACATTACATGCAAAGAAATAAACCTAATTCATTTTGAAAGATATGGACCCCATCAATAGCACCTGGTTACATTTTCTTTTCTTTTTTATATGTATATTTGTAACATATGAAAGAAGGAAAAAATTATTGTTAAAATATTTTAATTGTGTGTTTATGAGGGAGATATATTGTTACTTTGGAATTTAAAATATATAACTAATGCATTTTGAAATATATGCATCCCATCAATAGCACCTAGATTAAGACATTTTTTTTTTGGGTTTGTATCTATATTTGTCACATATGAAAGAAGGAAAATTTTATTGTTAAAATATTTTAATTGTGTTTATGAGGGAGATATATTGTTACTTTGGAATTTAAAATATGTAACTTTTTTGAATTTAGAATGTACACATGCTATTCTCCATCATTTACAAGTGATAAAACAAAAATCTTAGAATTAGTGTTTTATTGAAACTTCTGATTGAAATATTATTGTTTTATTGAAACTTCTGATTGAAATATTACTGTTTACTAACAGTAAAAAAAAAAGAAATGTAGATTAACGAATTTCCATTCATTGTTTTGAGAAAATCAACCGTTTTCCTAGGCATGGTATTCTCCTGTAAGTAAAATCTCTGGTATTACAGGTAAAAAATGTATTACACGACATGGGCTCTACAATATATCAACCTTTTCATGGTTAACACTGGATTTATTATTCTGGTTGGACAAGCTCTGAAGGTAGGAGAGAAATAACAAACAATTTCCCAAATAGAAGGCATTTAATTTTCGATTTGTTCTTAATTATGATAAGGGTATTTCTTATTGTTAAAATATTTTCACTTCTATCCATTTACGTGGATCATAACATGGTTCAACATAAAATTACACGTCATGTTAAATGAAGAAAAAGTTCTTAGATTAATGACTAACACGCTAGGAAAGTGGAAAATAAGAAAGAGAAATTTCCATAGATTAGATTCTCTGTAAGTGAATGGAGAAAATAAAATGATTTGCAAATAACATATTATGAGTTCTTTTTGTTGGAATTTAATTCCAACTGCAACATAAACAGCTGGACATAAATCAGATCCGCTGTAGATATTTCAGAAATATCAGATGCCTCAAAGTCGTGCTTGATTTATTGCACTCCACTGTGCATTTAATTTGCAGAGTTAATGTCCCTGCAGACAATCAACTTCATTTTCCAAAAGGCATCACGATTCTCCCACCGCTTGCTGTGCATTCAATACGCAGATAAAGATCAGAAGATATTTTGTATTTTTAAATATTATAAGTCAAAAATGTTTTTACTTATAAATATGATGAACAACAGTTCGTTTTAAAGTTAGAATAAGGTTAGAAGAGAGTTTGAGAAATTGAAAGAGGCAGAGAAGAAGACAGAGCAGAGAAAACAACAAGAAAACAGAGTCGCTGTGTTTTGGAGCAGCAATGCATTCTCTAGTGTTTGACAAGCTGTCACCACATGTTTGACAACGGAAGCATGTGGTGTTGTGTTGTACGCGATTCTTTGAAACACGATACGTAATTTAAAAAACAGAGTTTGTAAAAACAGAGTATGGAGTTTTTAGTTATTCCAGAACTGTAGTTCTGAAGAAGTTTGTAATTTTTATTGTCATTTTTATGGTTAATAGAAACATAGCTTTTCTCCATCTTCTTTGTCCAAATTTCTCCCATTTCTTTGTGTTGAGTTGAGGAACTTTGCTTCCTCTGTTTTGTTCGAAATTAACAGAAATTTCCATCATGGTATCGGAGCTGGTCTAGGCACTCAGTGAGACAAAAATAGAGTTTGTTTTTTCCACTGCATGAGCTGTAAGAAGATTAAATGAGAAGATTTCTCCAGCAGAGAAAGTTCTTGCTTGTTTTATTATACATTCAGTATCTTTTCTTGACTTTTACAGGTTAAGATGGCAGATGCTGGAACTGGTTTGACAAATTCCCAACTGCCACAGTTTAATGGGAAAAATCACAGTTATTGGTCCATAACAATGAAAGCATTTTTTGCTTCTCAGAGAATATGGGAGCTGGTTGAAACTGGCTATGCTGAACCTGCAGATGCAACAGCATTGGCTACTTTGACAGTAGCAGAAAGAGATCTGTTGAAGAGCGACAGGAAGAAGGATGCCAAAGCCCTCTTTTTTCTCTTTCAATCAGTGCATGAGAGTGTTTTCCCACGGATTGCAGCAGCAACAAAATCCAAAGAGGCATGGGATATTCTCAAAACTGCCTATCAAGGCATGGAGAAGGTGAAGACTGCAAAGTTGCAGATGTTGAGGAGAGACTTTGAAACACTCAGCATGAAGGAATCTGATACAGTAGATTCATTCTTCACTCAGGTTATTGGGTTGATAACCCAGATAAGATCTCATGGTGAAATTCTTGAAGAAAGAAGGATTGTTGAGAAGATCTTGAGAAGTTTACCCTCAAGGTTTGAAGCTGTTGTGGTAGCAATAGAAGAAACAAAGGATCTCTCATAGTTCACTATAGATGAACTCAGTGCTTCTCTTATGTCTCATGAACAAAGACTGAGTAGAGGAACAGATTCCTCTTTTTAGCAAGCATTCAAGACTCAGATGTCTTTCGGCCAAGGAAAAGGTCGAGGCAGAGCAAATAAGAGAGGCCGTGGAAGAAGCCAAAACAAAGGCAGAAATAATCCTGCAAGCACAAGCGGAAGGAGCTGCAATCAGAATCAAGATGAAGGTTCAAGCAAACAGCAAGCTCATGGACAAAGGTATGACAAATCCCAAGTCCAGTGTCATTATTGTAAGAAATATGGGCACTATGCCAATGAATGTAGGAAAAAGAAAAATGACATGAATAGTAGGCAGAATGCTAATTTTGCAAATGAAGAAGATAAGAATTCAAATATTGTGCTGTTAACATGTAACGTTGCGCAAGACAAACAAGAAGATTTTTGGTTCTTAGACTCAGGTTGTAGTAATCACATGACTGGAAATATAGCAATGTTTTCCAATCTGGATAAAAATGTGAAATCTGAGGTAACAACAGGAACTGATAGTAAGATATCTGTCAAGGGTAAGGGCAGAGTCAGTATCCGAGCAAGAAATGGAGAACATATGATTGTGCCAGAGGTATACTATGTACATGGTCTGAAATGTAATCTTTTGAGCATTGGACAGCTCATTGACAAAGGTTATAATGTGTTCTTCAAAGACGATATGTGTACAATCAGAGACATACCTCCAAGTAAGAAGATCATTGCACAGGTGCAGATGACCAGCAATAGAATGTTTCCTCTCAAACTCAGGACAGATTTGAAGGAAGGAAGAACTATTGCAGCTGTAACTCAAGAAGTCTTTCAAGAACAGGTGAAAGATGAAAATTGGTTGTGGCACTTGAGATTTGGACATCTCAATTTCGGAGGCTTGAATCTGTTACACAGAAAGGGAATGGTAAAAGGATTGCCATTGATTGAGAAACCGGATAGCCTTTGTGAAGGCTGCATCTTGGGCAAACAACACAAAGAAAGCTTTCCAGCAGGAAAGAGTATAAGGGCGAAAGCACCCTTGGAAATTGTTCACTCCGATGTGTGCGGACCGATGCAAATACCATCATTTGCCGGAAATAAATATGTTTTAACTTTCATTGATGATTACACCAGAAAGACATGGGTGTATGTGCTGAAACAGAAGAGTGACGTGTTTGAGAAATTCCGCCACTTCAAGAGTCTTGTTGAAAAACAGTGTGGGCATTATATCAAAGTACTTAGAACAGATAGAGGTGGAGAGTATATCTCCAAAGACTTTCTGCGTTTTTGCAGAGAGAATGGCATACAAAAGCAGTTCACCGCGAGGTACACACCTCAGCAAAACGGTGTTGCAGAAAGGAAGAATAGGACCATTCTGGACATGGTCAGGAGTATGCTGAAGGCAAAACACTTGCTGCATGAGTATTGGGCAGAAGCTGTCACTTGCGCAGTTTACATCTTGAATAGATGCCCAACTAAAGCTGTCATGAACAAAATACCAGAAGAAGCATGGAGTGGAAAAAAGAAAAATGTCACTCACATGAGAGTATTCGGTTGTGTAGCATATGCACATGTACCGGATCAGCTAAGGAAGAAGCTTGACAGTAAGGTGGAGAAGTGTGTCTTTATTGGCTATTGTGATGAGTCAAAAGCATACAAACTCTATAATCCATTGACCAAGAAATTAATAGTAAGCAGAGATGTGCAGTTCATTGAAGATGAAGCTTGGGATGGAAGCTTAGAGAAGACAGTGAATGTGAAGACAATTGTGTCTCACGAAGAAGAAGAGGAAGGGACAACAGCAAATAACCCTTCTTTGGTGGGTCCTCCTCCACCACAGCAAGTACAACAAACCACACCACAAGCTGGAATTCGAACAGCCTTGAGAAGTCAAGGAAGTGCTTCTCCAAGCACACCGCAGGGATCACAAATACCCTCAAGTTCGGATGGAACTCCAAGCACACCAAGAAGACCAAGATTCAGAAATTTGAATGAGATTTATGAACAAGGAGAGGTAAGTAACAATACCGGTCTGAATTCATTATTCGCTTTATATTTTCATGTTGATGACCCAGTTCATTTTGAAGATGTTGTAAATGAAGATAAATGGATTGAAGCAATGAATGAAGAAATTGGTGCAATTAAGAAGAGTAAAACATGGGAGTTAGTGGACCTCCCTGAAGGCAAAGATGCCATTGGAGTTAAGTGGGTCTATAAGACCAAAAGCAATGCTGAAGGCAAGATTGATAGGCACAAAGCAAGACTTGTTGTGAAAGGCTACAAGCAGCAACAAGGCAGAGACTATGATGAAACCTTTGCACCAGTAGCAAGGATGGAAATAGTCAGAACAGTGTTGTCTATTGCGGCACAACACAAATGGAAGATTTATCGGATGGATGTTAAATCTGCATTCCTGAATGGAGTGTTGAAAGAAGAGGTTTATGTTGAACAACCTCTAGGCTATGAAGTTGAAGGCCAAGAGCATAAAGTCTGTAGACTGAAGAAGGCTCTTTATGGGCTCAAGCAAGCTCCAAGAGCATGGTACAGCAGAATAGATGCTTATCTGATTGAGAATGGATTTGAGAAGTGTGATGGTGAACCCACACTCTACATAAAGGAGAATGACGGTAAGATTCTTATTGTTGTTTTATATGTAGATGATTTAATCTTTACTAGCAATGATGCTTCTCTCATTCCTGATTTTAAAGCAGTCATGAAAAGTGAATTTGAAATGACTGACTTGGGCTTCTTAAGATATTTTCTTGGAATTGAAGTAGACCAAAGTGAAAATGGTGTTTTCATTTCCCAAGTTAAATATGTAGAAGCAATGTTGAAGAGATTTAACATGCAGAACAGCAAGGCAGCTGTGACTCCAACTGTAATGGGGTTGAAATTGACCAAAGAAGACAGCAGCAAGGATTTTGATCCAAAATTGTACAAGAGCATAGTTGGCAGCCTCATGTACTTGACTGCAACTAGGCCGGACATTATGCACGCAGTGAGTTTAATCTCCAGATTTATGGAAAGACCGAAAGAGACTCATTGGAAGGCAGCCAAGAGGATTCTAAGGTATGTAAATGGAACGAAGGGGTTTGGTATTTTATACTCCTCTTCTGAAAGTTTCATGTTGATAGGTTACACTGACAGTGATTGGGCTGGAAGTGTTGATGATAGGAAAAGCACATCGGGATATGTGTTTCATATGGGATCGGGAGCCATCTCATGGGCTTCCAAGAAGCAACCAGTTGTGGCTTTGTCAACAGCAGAGGCAGAGTATGTGGCAGAAACAACATCAGCATGCCAAGCAGTGTGGCTGAGAAGAGTTCTCAGAGATTTGTGTCATGGAAAAGAAAAGGGCACAACCATTTACTGTGACAATAGCTCGGCAATAGCATTGTCTAAAAACTCTGTTTTTCATAAAAGGACAAAGCATATAGACACCAAATTTCACTTCATACGTGAATTGGTTAACAATGGTGAGATTGTTTTGCAGCACTGCAGAACAGAGGATCAACTAGCTGACATCTTGACAAAACCATTGGCAAAGAAAAGTTTTGATCATTTCAGAGAATGCCTGGGTATGTAGAAAAACCCAGCAGTTGAAATTAAGGGGGAGTGTTGGAATTTAATTCCATCTGCAACATAAACAGCTGGACGAAAAATCAGATCCGTTGTAGATATTTCAGAAATATCGGATGCCTCAAAGTCATGCTTGATTTATTGCACTCCACTGTGCATTTAATTTGCAGAAGTTGTGTCCCTGCAGGCAGCCGACTTCATTTCTCCAAAAGGCATCACGATTCCTTCACCGCTTGCTGCATTCAATACGTAGATAAGCTTTAGAAGATATTTGCGTTATTTTAAATATTATAAGTCAAAAATGTTTTTAACTTATAAATATGATGAACAACAGTTCGTTTTGAGGTTAGAAGAGAGTTTGAGAAATTGAAGAAGGCAGAGAAGAAGACAGAGCAGAGAAAACAGCAAGAAAACAGAGTCGCTGTGTTTTGGAGTAGCAATGCATTCTACAGGCTGTTTCAGCAACTGTCTGTGTGTTTCAGCAACAGACTGTGTGGTGTTTCAGCAACTGTCTGCCAGTTGCTGAAACACGAATCTGTGTTAAAAAACAGAGTTTGTAAAAACAGAGTATGGAGTTTTTAGTTATTCCAGAACTGTAGTTCTGAAGAAGTTTGTAATTTTTATTGTCATTTTTATGGTTAATAGAAATAGAGCTTTTCTCCATCTTCTTTGTCCAAATTTCTCTCATTTCTTTGTGTTGAGTTGAGGAACTTTGCTTCCTCTGTTTTGTTCGAAATTAACAGAAATTTCCATCACTTTTATTGAGTTTATTTGTGTACAGGAAATATATACATTATATAACAATCAGGGCATATTGAAGCTACCTTACTGGACCATAATTACAGGAATTATTTGTAGTATTTCTGCATTTGTCGTCCCACACATGTCGGATTTGAGGTTGTGGATTGGTGTTTCAACAGTCGGTAGTATCACCTATATCATTATTGCTATCGGATTATGCATAAACGATGGTATCAACTCCCTCCTCAATTCTCCAAATAACCTTTTTTTTTTTTTCAATGAATGCATGCCTAAATGTTATACTTCACCTACATATTGAGAGTGTTGGGTAATTCCAATGTTGTTCTCACAATGTTTGCATTTCTCCTACTGAATAATGTTTTTAAAAGCTAGATAGTGAAAGCGTGAAGCACAAGTTTGGTTTTTTTTCAAGTTTATGTCACTTTTGATGTGCAGGTCAGAATAGCTTGGCAAGAGACTACAATTGGTGCTGCATCCAATCTTGTTTTTTCATATAATAGTGGAATGCTTCCAGAAATACAGGTAAGTGGGGATTGCATATTCCTATAATAATACAGGGTTTTTTGTTTGTTTTTTAAAGTGGGGTTTGGTTTCATTTGAATTATATTATTATTATCATTGCAGTTCTTTGTTACTTTTTCTTAGCTTTCTGTACATAAATTCAAGATGACCATTGTAACCACAGTTGGTTTCTCTTTTATTTTTTTCATTTTGACAATTTTATTTAAAATGTCCAAGTTATCAATACCAGGTGGTCTCTGATTGCGTTCAGCCTGATTAGAAAAGAATTTTCAAACTAATCGGACCTGAAAATGTAAATTTTTTAATATGAATTTAGTCTCTACTTAGGCTCCACGTATTTGAAAAGGAAATATTGAAAATAATCATATGTAAAGCACGTACATACATGATTGTATGAAAACCTATTTTGTGCTCCCAATAACTGCAATAATGACATCCACATTATAGGGTTAATGCGAAATATTATTGCAAAGTTCTGAACAACATTTAAATTAAGGGAAAGAAAATCATCCAAGTGTCACTTGCACCCTATACTAACTTCCACTCTGAAGATATTGGCTTTTTTCTCATGTACTTCCTTGGAATGTGTATTCATTTTATTTTATTTTTTTCCAACTATGTTTTCCAAATTTGTGTTGTAGGATTAGTCCCATTGAATAAAACTTGCTGCATTCACATGACTAAGTACTTATCTAGATCATATTTTTAAACCAGTCTCAACAAACATCTATATATAACATATATATGAGAAAAAACTCAATAAATATCAATATCAAAATAGTTATTTTATAACATATTTTAATTTTATATTACTAGCATTTAAAATATTCATAAATATTAATTTATAATAATAATATATAAATTAAACATAATTATATGTGAAGGATAATATAATAAGATATAATTTGTGAATAATATTTGTTATAATATTATGGATGATCAATACCATTATTTTATATGGCACTTGTTAATATATGACTACTATTAAGAATGTTTTAGAATAATTAAATCCATCTATACCATCCATCTATTAATTATTGAGAATTAAATTAAAATTCCAAAAGTGGTATCAAAACAAACACCACTTTCAATAGAATATAGAACAACTAGACATTGTAACCTTAAAGTGCATATAAGTAGTTATGCATAGAACCTGACATTGTAACCTCAAAGTGGCAGATAATTAGTTCTGCATAGTATTTGTGTATGTTATGCATATGGCATGCAAGTAGATTACAAAAAATAATAAAAGATAGATCAACGACTTGAAAAACAACCACTTCGAGGGGGAAACCTCATTTACATCACATAAATGAACAATTTGTAGATGATACAAATGGAAAGGCTTCCTTGGTACATATAAGAATCTAAGAGGTCACGATATAATTAGAGCCTACATAAAAAGAATAATATAAGGGAACACAAATAATAAGAGTGAGCTTCTATGGGGCACAACAATAACAATATGGGGGCTGCATGGATACAACAATAACAATATGGGGATACATGGGTAGAAAATTAAAAATAAGGGGGTTACACTAGTATTATAGGAACCTAACATGCCACTCTCCTTAAAATAAAAGTGTTTTCCTAAACAATTGTGTAGTTTTGGATGCTTTTGTATAAAATTCTCATCCTCTCATGTGGAATTTTTGGCGGGTAAGTTCTTCCACTTAATGAGATACTATGCAATTGATCAATTATGTAGTTGTGGGGTTCTTGTTTCTGTGACTGCTTCAGGCTCCAATATAATTTTTCCTTCCTCGTCAAGTTTTGGCAATATTATTTGAATTGGGAGCTTCTCACCAATAACCTTCTTTAAGCATGAACCATGGAAAATTCAGAGTACTCGGGAAGATGCATATAACTTTAATTTGTATGCCATAGTACCAATATTTTGCAACACCTTGTAAGGACCATAGTAATTGGGTTATAATTTATTATCCTTCATAGCTTGCTTGAGGGACATACATTTGTATGGTTGTAGCCATAAAAATACCCAGTCACCTACATCAAAAATTATTTCACTTTGATGTTGATCCACCTATTATTGTGGTGTCAACCTTGTAGGTTATGGGAGGCTATGTGCAACAACACTTCCATCTTTACAGTTGTGAGTGGTAGATTTCTTTCCATAAATGTTCTTTTCACCCTAAGTGCATTCTATAATGACTTAGGTTCCCAAAGGCGAAATTCATGTTGGATGTTATATTTTAAAGTCCCTATGAAAACATTAAAAATATACTCCTCTGAAATAATAGGTACCTTGATATATAATCTTTTAAAGTCCTCAATGTGTTCATCCATTAAACCCTTTTGTTTGATAATTATCAATTGGCTAAAGAAGTTATTTCTCTTAGTATACTCATAATGTGCTACCAATTCCTCCGTAAAAATTGTCCAAGTGACATTTGATTTATGATAATAAATCCATATATACCACACAAACTGATTTGGTTCTAATATAAATATGTAATGCGTACCCTTTTTGTGTATGGTACATCATGTAGATCAAATAATTACTCTATATGTAGTATCCATGTTACTGAATCCTTGCCATAAAACTTTTTCATATCAATATTTGGAATCTGGTGGGTCTTCAACCCAACATTGGAGTCTCTAAAATCATAATTCATATTCCTTTTGTTCTCATCATGATTTTGATGGATTACCTTTTCACCACTAGGAAGCCTTTCTTGCAGCAACATTTTCAACCCTTCCAATGTGACATTCATCGCGTCCATGTCTACTTTAAAAACTCTCATGTTTGCTTTTAAACCATCCTTCAAACTTTCTATGTTTATTTTTATTTTTTCTTCTAAACCATTCATCTTAGCTTCTATTTCATTTTTGGTTACTCTTTGCGAGAGTGAAATGTGCTTCACTTGCTCTTGTAATTTTGATATATCATGTTACATTTGTTCCTCTTCTTCATGCGTCATAGTAGATCTTTTTGGTTGTTCACCGGTTGTATCTATAGTTTTTATTTCGAGGTAGTTTGGAATAAAACGACAATATATATGCTTTACTATGGCCTTTGAATCACTTCAAACTAATTTTTGAAACAAACATTATGAAAAATTAAAAATAAAACACACACAGAGATTTTTATTTCTATTAGGAGCTCGATCTTGAAATTGTTTCTTTGTAGTTTTGGCCTCTTAAGGTTTGAAATTCCTTCTTGTGGTATCCCTCTGAGTGTTCTTTCCAATTCCATAAGTAAGACTAGGATTTGATTCTTCAAGATAAATCTATGCCAAATCGCCCATGATCACTTGATATGGAATCATTTAGTAGATAAAAATTCTATAGGATGCCACGTGTCATTGTTTCAACCTTTGGCCTTGAAATTGATACACGAGAAACCAAATTCCATGCACTTTCGGTCATCTTTCACGAAATTCAAATTCGATACTTGAATATAACGTTATGAAAAATTTCCTTAGGACACCTATTTGAGACTAAATTCTAGAGCATGCAGAAGCCATAACTTCTTTGGACCATATCTGAGAAAATATAGTGAACCAAGATCTGGAATTTTTACTCAAATTTCACCAATATTTCTTCTCCATGTATTCAAAACGTCAATTGATTCCTTGTAGACGAAAATTATAGTGAAAATTCCAACATTACATTTTTGAAGTAGCAATACCCTAGAATTCAAAGCTCTGATACTGAATCTTATGTAACTAGATCCCAAAAAAGAAGAAAAAACAGATAAATGACTTGAAAATTAGCCTCTTCAAGGGGGAAACCTCCTTTACATCACATAAATGAACAATTCCTGGATGATACAAATGAAGGTATCTATAGGAGTCTAAGGGGTCACAATATAATCAGAGTCTGCATAACAGTAATAATATAAGGGCACAACAATAAGAATAGTGAGTTTCTATGGGGCACAATAATAACAATAAGAGGGCTACAATAGTATTATAGGGACCTAACAACTTATTGGGTTAAATTGTTTTTACTTGTAAGAAATAAAATATGTATTTAAATAATATTAAGGCCCAACTCATCCATCCATATGTTAATATCAATAAAAGCTTTGATGTATGTATGAAATTTTGGGTGTTTGGAAGAGAAAATAAAAAAATCTATTTTGCATAGAATGAGAGTGATGAAGTAGTTAAAAATTAATATTAATAGTTGTCTATTTATGTAGAGAAAAAAATTAAGAAATGTTATCTATTTTTCAAAAATATTAATTTCCAATTGATTTAAATATTTAAGAAATGTCAATTACATTATAAGCTAGTTTCATAATAATAGTAATAATAACAATCAAATTTTAAAATATAATTGAACTAAACATCAAATTAGTGTATGTGATTTCTTTCTATATAAAAAATATCCTTTTCAGAATCATTTACTCTTAAAATATTCAAACCTTGAAATCTTCACTAATATACACAGTAACACCATCTAAACCTTGATATCTTTAATGATATACACACAGTAACACCATCTAAATTTGAGTCCATATATTTCTTATTTTCTACTCATACATATCTAATTTATGAAAAAATATGAATAATTTATTTGTTGATTTTCCATACATTCATTTATGTAAATTTTAAGAGAAATTTATTTGCTAATGTGTAGTGCATTCATTAACTAAATTTCTAAGTTAGTTCAACTATGTAATATTTGTTGTTTATTAAAGTATGGATTCTATGTGGGTGTTTTCGTTTTTTTAATAACATTTAAAATAATGTATCTTAAATGGAATAACTTTTTTTTTTTAAATTTAATAAAATTTGTATAGACACTAATATATCATGATTATTTATGAATAATGGAGAAGACTATACAACATATATGTAAATAAAGTATCTAAATAATCATACAAAGTAGATAAAAAATCTATAGTTTATAAAATTTAAATGTTTAAATTGATTAAAAAAATACATTTAAATAGACAATAATTTTTCAAAAGACATCTTTAAAAAAACTAATAGAAATATTTTTAAATCCTAATTTCCTAATAACAAACATTGAAATAATATTATCTTTTAATGCATACTATCATAATAACAAACATTGAAATAATATTATCTTCTACATGCCTACTAAGACATTTCTTTAAAGAGAATCTATATATTTATTTAATACATGTATCTACATGTGCAGATAATCCAATCAAAGTAATTGTGCAGATAATCAAATCAAAGTAATTATAACATTCCTGTGTGTTATACGAGTTTTTTTATTCCAAATTTTGTATTCCATATATTTTATTTTTATTTTTTCTTCTTCCAAAATTTTTTATGTTCTTTGTATTATTTATTTGGTTTTTCTTTATCTATATATTGTTGATTGTAAAAATATTTTTACAATTTTGATGGTTTTCTTCATTTTTTTTCTATTCCTTCTTATATTGTTTTTATAAAAAAATTTCCATATCAATTTTTATTATACTTGGGATTTGCAGGTCACTCCTCAAAAAATGCTAGTTCAACATCAAAATCAAATTCAAACACAATTTTCTACCTTTGTAAAGACATTTTCAATTACTCATACACATGGTTATATGCTTAGTAGACTTCACTTTCTTCACAATGTTCATGCTTGACATGATAATTTTTCTTCCTAAATTTCTTTAATAGACTTATTTATAATGTTCAAGACAAGTACAATATCATTGACTTGTTTACCTTCTTCTCTTTCAACTGGATTTTCCATACCTTCTCCAATTAATTTTACAATATCAAAATCTTGTGCTTTTTTTTTTACAACAATTACATTATCAATCTTTTGTGAATTAACTTGATGTTAATTCGTGTTGCTCCTCTTTTCATTGTATGTCATGTGTAAAATATCCTAAATTTTTTTGGATGTAGTTGTTATTGCAATTTCGAGAAAAATATTGTCATCCAAACTTTGTTGAATAAGAAACAATATTATTACATTATCCTTCTTATCTTCTATAAATTAATTATAATTTAACGAATTAATTAATTTAAAAATTCTTCAAACCAATTCGACACCATAACTATCAAAATCATAATTTTAAAAATTGAATAATTATTAAAATCATAATTAATTTAAGAAATCCATATAACTCATAAAGCATCCCAAGTTAAATCCGTTATCGTAACTTTAAAAAATAAACCAGCAATGCCCCATAAATTCCATAAAAAAAACATTTTTTTTTAATGAAAATCCATTATCCTAACTAAGTGAAAGAATTGGAATTTCTAGCCGACATCTACTGTGCATAAGAGGGTTCTTCGGCTCCTTAGAATGGTGGTTTAGGCCACTCGATGATGATCGAGGGTGGCTGCTAATGATAATAGTGGCTCACGACGAGAACAACCCTACAACCCTCTTGGGGTGATTTTCCCTTGCGAATTAAGCACTGGCTATGCAAACAATACAACTGCTCCTTTTATAATGGTAGGCATGCAAATCCAAGATTAATGAACATGGTAATAAGGTGCAGTAGATAAGACAAACAATCTACAAAGTACGGAAGAAAGTTTTTATATATATATTTATTTATGTAGTGGTGTTAATTTTATATTAAAATAATTTAATTGGTTTATATATATATATATATATATATATATATATATATATATATAGAGAGAGAGAGTTATATATATATATATATATTTGAAAATAATGGAGATTTTTTAAAATAAATTTATATTTATATGTATAGTTAATGTTAGTAAGTATGTCAATAGGTATGTCTATTTTAAAATAGTTTGAGATTTATTTTATTTTTAATTAAATTGATTAATTAAAAAAAAATGTTGGAGAAAAATGAATTATGGTTTTTTTGACATGCCTTATTGATAAACCATGATCTTTACTCGTAATATTATAATAAAATCTCTTTATAGGTTAGAAATCTTATGGTGAAGTAGACATGAAGCTATATAGTAAAATTAAAAACATTAGCTAAAGTTGCAATTCATTACTTTTACCATTTTTTTAGTTTTACCAATATGATATGTATCATATAGTATGTATTTTGATGTTTATTATAGATTGATGTCTATTATTATTTATCAAACATTTAATTTATATGATTGTACTGATTATAATATTTTAATAATTGTACTTTGTCTAATTATCTAGACACATTAGTTCATATTGATTTCCAAACAAAGCTCATTAATTTATATATATTCTTCCCATTTTCTTTCTTAAATGTTTTGATATAAGTTGTCTATATTTTAGATAACATAAAATCAAATATGTCATATTTTTTATTTTTCTCTAATTACATATTATGTACAATTATAACTTTTCTGATTAATTTAGCATTTTATCTTATTATTTTCATATCTTATAATTATATAGTAATCAATCATTTTATCTCACTTTTACATAATATTATATATTTTAAAATTTCTATAAAATATTTACATCAAATTCTTAATACAAGTTATTAAATATATTAATTTCTTCACTTACTTAATTTATAAACCATGTTATTATAATACCATCTCTTTTCCTTATCATCATCACAATCATAACTTATTATGGTATCTATGTGGACTCATGTGTATTAAATTGGAAAAATAAAATGTCATAAATTGAAGGAAAAAAAAAAGTCACAAATTGAAAAAAAAAAACAATAACTTATGTGTTTTTCTTAATTTTATAAGAATTTTACAACTTGCATTTTATTTTTATTTTTTAATAAATAATATCTTTATAATTCTTATTTTAAACCATTAAATAAAATAATTATTTCTATTAAAATCTCAAAAATGTAGTTTTTTTATATATTTTATTCATAAAAATGCATTTTCTTATATTTATTAATAATTTCTTTTCAACCCAAAATTCCCATACCCAGATCTTACACAAAAGAATCCTTGCAAGTAATATATATAGCCTAGTCTCCATTACCTATTTCCATGGTTCAATCATTAGATTTATCCTTTTGGAAAAAAAACCACACCACAACAACAAAAGTAAACCATATCATGTTACATGAACTCCACTCCCTCCCTTCATGATCTGACCCTTCAGTTTATTTGTGTTCAAAGAGTATTGGGAGACCTTTGATTCACACCCATATTACAAAATATTTAATATTTCCTATTTTTAATCATAGTAGTTGTTAAGTCCCCTTCATTCATGTTTAATCATAGCAGTTTTTAAGTCCCCTTCATTCAATTTGGCTATTATATTTCCCCAAACTTGATTTCCATTCTTCTAAACTTGTAATGGGCCAAGTTTTTTCTATAGAACTTGGCATTAAGTGAATTAATCTTGAGGTATTTTGGTTTTTCCCATTGGGTCCAACGCTTGGCTTCCAATGAAAAGTCAGAAACCCCTATATACAATTCAAGGGCACATGACAAAAAAACTTATATTATCAAGCTGGTTAATCTGCCTCGATAGTCTTTTGGAACAAAGGACATGATGATATAAATTTGAATTGTGTAATTACCCATCCAGATTTCAAATATTGTCTGAAAGGTTTTCTCTTGTTCTGTTTTATGCAATCAATTGACATTGTTTTTCTCCCAGGCTACAGTAAAACGCCCATATGTGTTATCCACCCCATCCCTCTGCATTCCAGCTCATTCATCTCGCCTCATCTTCATCGTTTAGCTCTGCAAGTGTTAGCTTCTTTAATGACACAATTAGCTTAGGAAGGTTGTATTCGCGTGCACGATCTTTGATCAGAAGGTAAAATCAAACTGATTCATGGTTTCTTAATAGTCTGTTAATTTAAGTTCCGCTCTTCTTTCTTCGCTTATGGTGATAGGCAGGGCACTGCTACTGTGCAGATACCTGTTATCGGGTTTTTACTGCCTTCGTTCATAGATTAGGTCACCGGGTTATTTATAATTTTCTATGTTCTGTCCTCTTATTTACCCAGTGTTTTCTGGGATGGAGAAGCCTTTCAAGGTTTCTTCCAGGGTGCTGAGAAACAATGTTATTCCGCTTTGCCAGGCCCAACCAGCACTGGTAAGCACTCAGTTACTCTTCATCTTTAATTTTAAGTACTTCTTGAATATCTAAACTATCCTTCAACTCTCACAGATGCTAATGACTGCCGTGACTGTGTGCAGGGTAAACACGTCCACTGCTAGTCTGACTATTGGGCCATCGTGAACAATGCCTAAGTACGCCCTCTTGTAAGGGTTAATGCATATACTGGTTATTTAAAGTATTTGAGCCGTGAATAACTTCAGGTCCCAGCCTTACTTGTTGCAGGATTTTGGGGTTTCTTCGGCATTGTTCGTTAGTCATGGTTGCAAAGGTTAGCTTAGGTTTTTCCTTCGAGGCTCGGCCTCTTGCATAATTTTATTCTCGGATTCCGTTGAATGTGAACAAGATTGTAGTTTGGTCATCAGACTTAGTTCTTTTAATTCGGAGAGTAACTTTCTCTTCAATTTCTATCCTATTTCCAAATGGCCTCCGGCCTTAACAGGAGTCTTGGCATATCGTTATGATTTTTGGATACATATTGGTTGTATTATTTGTAGATTCGAAACTGGATCCTTCTTGTTTTTCATGGTTTACTCCTCATGCACTTGCTGGTGCAAACTGTGAATATTCTCATTCGGAATTTTATTTGCTGCTATTAATATTTATGAATTTTTTTCGTTATGACGACTTTCTCATGCGAAAATGTGAATGTATATGTTGGGTGAATTTTACAGATTTAATATGTTCTCTTGATTTTGTATATGATCTCATAGTCTTTACTATACTGTTTGATTTTCAGTACTTCTAGTTACATCTGCAATTGTACGAGACATAACCCTTGGTTGTTCTAAGATAGAGTCCAGTGATCTCTCTTCAACGATGCTCAAGGGACATGGATCCGATATATGTCTCCACGGGTCTGGGCGCTAAACCCCTAGCCCTTACCTACGTACTTAATAGATTTTTCCTTCAATGCATAGAACTCTTCTTTGAATACTTTTTTGTTATATATATATATATATATATATATTTTTTTTTTTTTTTTTTCTAAATAATACTAATTCTATTTGTATAATTTACTGGTACAAAACTGCCTCAGCATCAGCTGTGAAAGTCTGAATGCTGGGCTTGATAGCCATGATATAAAAAAAAAGTCTGGACTGTCCTGAGTGGGAAACCAGTCCTTTAAGAAGCAGTTTGGCCGCCCTTAGAAGGGAAACCGGCCCAAAGTCCATATAGTTTGACATAACAGAAAAAGATATGCTAAAGATAACATTCAACATTTTCATCTGAGCCTTGAAACATAGAAACAAAAAATTCCCAAAATGATTGAACAGTAGTACCAATGAAAGCTGAAGGCTGTGAGAATCACTGATCATGAGTTGGGGACGATGGCTCCTCCACAATTCTGTACCAATACTCATCCCTGTTGTCTTCCTTGTCTTGCTTGGGCGTGCCTTTCTTGTATGCAGCATCTTCCTGCTTGTGCTCTTTGCCTTGGGCAGATTGAACGATACCAACGGGCTTCTCAGAGCTCATGGCATCATTCTTGATCGGAGTGGGAAGGGGGTAGGGCGTAGGGGAGAGGGCTTGGTGAGCAGACTCTTCTCTGAGAGTCACAGTGACAAAAGCTGTAATGACGGGCCTATCTAGAGAACATTCAAAGCAGAAATCTGCTCTCTGAGAGGTTTGACGCAGGGGAATACTGGCTGACACACAAGAGGCAGGGGGAACTACAGGTCTGGGAGGGTCATCAGAGGGAGGCAGAGCCGGCTGGGCGAAATGGACACTTCCTATATGGCGGGCTCGGCCTCTAATACTGCGCGTCTCCGGGTAATGACCCCACACAGTTTCTTCTGAAGAGGAATCAGAATTCGAGCTAGTTGAGGGCCGAGAGCGGACAGCACGGCCCCTGCTAGAGCCACGCTGGCATCTCATTCTATGGTGAAGGCGGGACATGGAAGCAGAGGCGAGCTGGGAGTTCCTTTAACAGGTAGAGCAGGCAAAGAGAAAATGTAACCTACAGATATCAGCAGACTGAGCACGATGGAAGGAGTTAGCATAGCAAAAAACACTCTGGGTGAAGTGGTGTCTCGACAGCGTTTCCAGGCATTCAAGGAGCGTGCAGCGGCACCCTGTTTGTGTGCGAGCGCTAGGCTCAGCACAACCAGGAGGGCAGGCACCACTCAGAGGAGGCGGGGGGCCATAATTGTCACAGTAGCAAGCCGAATAGCCAAAGACAAACGCCATCGCAAGACAGACGAGCAGAGCGGGTTGGAGTAATAGCCGAGCAGGAGGAATTAATGCCATGCGAGCTGGCGGAGTTAAGGCATCGTAAATGAATGTGCAGGGGGCCATATGGCCACCCCATGCGAGCTCCTTCGGGAGTCGCGTAGGGACTGACGTCCCATCACCCAAAACTAACATCCGCATCTGGAGAAGAGCGATCCTTGTGCACCAACATGGTGCAGTTTTGCAGTATATCTCGTTCATGGATAATGTTGAGGGGGCCATGATTGAGAGTGTTAGTACTATCTGCTCCAAAATTGGCCAAGAGATCTGCAACTTTGTTGCCTTCTCGGTTGACTTGAGTAAATGAAACTGCCTGGTTGTTTTCATCCAGTTGCTTATCCTATCTATTCTGGCTGCCAAACGTCAGCTATTGGCTGCCTTTGCTGTGTTGGTACCCCAGAGGAGTTGATTGAACATATTAATGAGGATTTGTGAATCCCCTTCAATAATGGTGGGGAAAAAATTATAGTGTTGAATGAGACATAGTCCTTGCCAGAGCCCTTCTAATTCGGCTGAATTATTGGTATCCCATCCGATTGATCCATAGTAGATAGCTTGGATTTCCCCCTTAGAGTCCTTGAAGATGCATCCGAATCCTACTTGTCTGAGATTTCCTCTGGAAGCTTCGTCGAAGTTTAATTTGACTACCTCGGATGGTGGAGGAGACCAATGCAGAGGAATTTCAGAGGTGTTCCTGTTTTTGAAGGTGGGAGTACGTGTGATTTTAAGTTACCAATTGATGCAGGGGCATTAGACACTAGCCAGCAATGTAGGAGGTTTGTCCACATGTTTTGGCTAGTAGGGGTTGAAAATATTTGAATTGTAACAGCTAGGTGTCAATACCTCAACTGACTGTATCATTTAGATCAGTTAGAGTCGTAGAAGTCGAATAGTTTAGTTAGTCTATCTGTCACATTTCCGTTAGTTGAATTATTGTAATTAGGCTGTTGATTTTCTAAAACGGTCCTCACAAAGGAACCGAACAGACAAATTTTCATGTATATAAATGTAATCCCTCATATGTATATAGAGGGAGTAGAGGAGAAGAGGCAGAGAGAAGAGTTTCTGTAATAAATTCTTTGTGTTAACAATTGTTTCCAGTTAAATAATTTATGTGCTCGTTGGCCATTGTATTTTCTCGAACCGTTAATTGTGAAGAAATTGTTTAATTCTGAGATGATTGTACGCTAGTTCCGTGTGGAATCGTTGAATGTGGTGGTTGTATAAGTCCACACTTCTCTGTCTATTTCCCTGTAATTGTTTGGATAAACCCTATGAGGAAATCCCGCGTGTAGGCGAAGTCTATATAGAAAAGCATGGTCATTGGACTCTGTCCAATGGTGGAAATCCCGTTAATAAAGAGATAAGTTTGTTTTATTGTTAATTGAATTTCCTAACCAGAGTCAGACCCTGAGTTAAAGAGTCAAGGGATAACATAGCCAACTTAGACCCTGGTTAATCACTGTACAAAAACTACTAGTGGATTCGCAAACCCGGATTGCCCATATCGCACTGCTTTTGCGAAGTAGGCGGTATTTTCTGAACATGAGCGATTCCATAAGGTAAGCGACACATGGCGAGGTGGACCCCCAGAAAACCACTGTTCAAAGTGCGCCATCGCACGTTATCGTTCGGCCAGGGGATCCGAGTGATATTTCCGTGTGCCGTTGATTTGGGAACGGGCCATCGGACGGTGATCGCTTGATGAAGATGCACGGAAAATAACTGGTACACGGCGTGCATTGATCGAGCCATCGATTGTAGAGGTGGGGCCCAGAGCCACGGTTTATTATAAGCTGTTTGTTTAAAAGGTGTGGGATATTAATATAAAGTTCGAAAGGGTTAAACGTTTGTTATAAGGTTCGTAGATATAAATAAAATTGCAAAGGTTGTGGATGAATTTTATTTATCAAATTCCACGAATTTGATAAATAAATTTCCGAAAAAGAAAAAGTTAGGCCACGTGGAGTCAAAGAACGAGGTTTGACAAGGAAAGTATTGATCGAGCCACAACTACCGTTGACCATCTCTCCTTGGGGACGACTTTCAGTTTTGTTGCCGTCATTTGGCCACGTGGAGTCAAAAAACGGGGTTTGACAAGGAAAGTATTGACCAAGCCACGACTACAGTTGACCATCTCTCCTTGGGGATGACTTTCAGTTTTGTTGCCGTCATTTGTGGTATTAGAGCTATTTTTTTCGAGTTGTTTTTGCAGAGAGCTGACATGGCAATCCGAATTGCTAGAGGTGATGGAAGAAGGAGACCTGTTTCCAACGCAGAGGTGTTGGAGATTTTGCAGAGGTTCGAGGCCAGAATGGAGGCCATGGAGCAAAGACAACCCAGAGATCCTGAAGACATCAGTGAACCTGAAACAGAAGAAGTTGAAGAAAATGTTGAGATTCCTCCTGATATGAGACTCCTTAGAACTGTTTTGGGGTCTGTAGTTAAGCCCAGAATTGAAGTGTCGAGTTATGTAGGGGGACTGAATCCGGAGGAACTGGTGGACTGGATAAATGAAATGAATAAGTGCTTCGATTATGAAGAAATAAGTGAAGATAAAAGGGTCAAGTTTGCGGTGACAAAGCTGAAGGGAGATGCTGCACTTTGGTGGGATGGTGTGCAGGCAGAAAGGAGGAGAGTTGGCAAGCAACCTATCAAGAGCTGGACCAGAATGATGGCTAAAATAAAAGGTAAATTCTTGCCTAGTGATTATCAGCTAACATTGTATAAGCAAATGCAGAACCTGAGACAGAGGTTGCTGACAGTAAAAGAATACACAAAGGAATTCTACAGAGTAAGCATAAGGGCTGGGCAATTTCAAGACACACCAGAGAAGACTGCTAGATATGTGAACGGTCTCAAGCTGGAGATCCAAGATGAGATTGGTATTTTGCCTCCTAAGACAGTGGAAGAGGCCTATCAGATGGCCTTGAAAGCAGAGGAGAAACTCCTGAGGAAACAGTCTACCAAGAAGAGAGGTACTTTCCGTGGGAAGGGAAGTCAGGGTGGTAGAGGAAAGCCTACTACACCCAGGGATGGAGCTAACAGTAGCTCACCTCAGAATGCATCCACAGAGGATGATGCAAGGGGTAGAAGGGGTTCTTACAGAGGAAAAGGAAGAGGAGGCAGAGATAGAGGCAGAGGTAGAGATTTGAGGTGTTATAGATGTCAACAAGTGGGACATAAGCACTATGAGTGTCCAGAGAATGTGGGTGTTGGTCCAAGAAATGTTGTTGTTGCCCAGGCTGGAGAAGAGGCAGAAATTGAAGAAGAAATTCTTCCAAAGAGGGGAGAGTCCTTGGTGGTTAATAAGGTCCCGTTGAAGCAAGCCAAAGAGGTCACTGATCCTGCATAAAGGAAGACTTTGTTTAGGAGCATATGCAAGGTCCAAGAGAAATGTTGCTAGCTAGTCATTGATAGTGGCAGCACAGATAATATGGTTTCCACTGAGGTGATAGATAAGTTGAAGTTGAAGACAAGGGAGCATCCCACTCCCTACAGGGTGTCCTGGCTGCATAAAGGGCACCAGCTGGTTGTAAAAGAGCAATGTGAGATAGAGCTGCAAATGGGCAAATATAAAGATAAGGTCCTGTGTGATGTAATGCCCATGGATGTGTGTCATATACTGCTAGGTAGAACTTGGCAGTTTGACAGAGCAGCAGTGCATGATGGCAAGAAGAACACTTACAAGTTCTTCAAGGATGGGGTACATCATACATTGATACCCATGGAAGAAGGAGAGCCATCCAACAGAGTGATTGATCCAAAGACTTTATTTCTGAGTGGGAAGGAATATCTGCAGCATATAGAAGAAGAAGAGGTAAGTTTTGCTTTAGTTTGCAAACCTAAAGTAGTTCTTACTTCTACAAATATTTCTGATTTCCCAGTAGAAATCCAAGAGATGTTAGATGATTATTGTGACATTATTGTGGATGATTTACCCGATGGGTTGCCACCTGTGAAAAAATCAGTCATCAGATAGATTTTATCCTTGGTTCAAATCTGCCAAATAAGGCAGCCTACAGAATGACTCCCAAGGAAAATGAGGAAATCAGGAGACAAGTACAAGAGTTGGTGGACAAGGGGTTGATCAGAGAAATTTTGATTCCATGTGCAGTACCAGCAGTATTGAGCCCAAAGAAAGATGGAGGCTGGAGGATGTGTACTGATTTCAGAGCAATCAATAAGATCACAATCAGGTATATATTCCCTTTGCCCAGAGTTGAGGATTTAATGGACTGTTTGAGTGGTGCTAGATATTTTTCAAAGATAGATTTGAAAAGTGGATACCATCAGATTAGAATAAGAGAGGGTGATGAGTGTAAAACTGTATTTAAAACAAATGAAGGACTGTATGAATGGATGGTAATGCCTTTTGGGTTGTCAAATGCACCTAGCACTTTTATGAGACTTATGAATGAAGTATTGAAAGAATTCATTGGTAAATTTGTGATAGTGTATCTGGATGATATATTAGTTTTCAGCAGAACTAAAGGAGAACATTTAAGGCATCCTAATCATGTCTTGAAGAAGATGCACCAAGAGAAACTGCTGATAAATTTGAAGAAATTCTCATTCATGAAAGAAGATTTGGTGTATTTGGGTTTTGTTGTTTCTGCAGAAGGATTGAAGATGGACCCAGAAAAGGTTAAGGCCATTGTGGAGTGGCCTTCACCCAGGAATGTTTTTGAGGTAAGAAGTTTCCATGGACTTGCCAGTTTTTACAGGAAATTTATAAGAAACTTTAGTAAGATTAATGCACCCATCATTGAGACAATAAAGAAGAGCAAACAACCATTTAAGTGGACTACTGAAGTAGAAAGAAACTTTAAAGTTTTGAAGCAAAAGATAACGGAGAAGCTTGTTTTTATCCTGCCTGATTTTGCTAAACCATTTCAAGTAAAATGTGATGCCAGTGGGGAGGCCATTGGAGCTGTGTTGAGTCAGTATGATAGACCTGTAGCATATTTCAGTGAGAATCTGAATGACACCAGGAGAAAGTATTCCTCTTATGAGAAGGAATTCTATGCAATTGTTTAGGCACTGAAAAAGTGGAGATATTATTTGATGTCCAGGGAATTTGTATTATATTCTGAGAATCATGCTTTGCAGTATATTGTACAGCAGCCCAAGTTGAAACATAAGCATGCTAAATGGGTTGAGTATCTCCAAGGTTTTAATTTTGTTTTGAAACATATAAGTGGCCAATCCAATAAAATAGTTGATGCTTTGAGTAGGAGGCACATGCTTGTTCAAGAAACAAATTTTGAAGTTGTAGGATTTGATTTTCTCAAAGAATTGTAAAAAACAGATCCAGATTTTAAAGAAGCATTTGAGGCATGTAGTAATCCTGTTTTAATAGATAGAAGCCAGTGGCTGGATTATTTCCTGCAGGAGGACTTGTTATTCAGAAGAAGCCAATTGTGTGTACCAAGATGTTCCATGAGAGAAAATTTGATCAAAGAGAAGAATAGTGGTGGACTTGCTGGACACTTTGGTAATGATAAGACTTATGAGCATCTGAGTCACTTCTATTACTGGCCCAAGATGAGAGTAGAAGAGGAAAAGTTTGTAAATAATTGCAAAATCTGTCAATATGCCAAAGGAAGGAGCCAAAATGCAGGATTGTACACTCCCTTGCCTATTCCAGACAGGCCTTGGGACATGGTGAGTATGGATTTTGTTCTAGGATTGCCCAAGACTCAGAGAGGGAATGATGCAGTATTTTTTGTGGTGGATAGATTCTCCAAAATGGCACATTTTATTCCATGCTATAAAAATAGTGATGCCACCCATGTTGCTAACTTGTTTTTCAAAGAAGTTGTTAGATTGCATGGGTTTCCCAAGAGTATTGTTTCAAACAGAGACACCATATTTGTGGGTCACTTTTGGAGGAAATTGTGGAAGAAACTTGGTACCAAACTCAGTTTCAGCTCAACTTATCATCCTCATACTGATGGACAAACTAAGGTAGTGAATAGGAGTCTGGGAAATTTGTTGAGAAGTCTTGCAGGAGAGCATCCCAAGCAGTGGGATCATATTTTTCCCCAGGCAGAATATGCATATAATGACTCACCAAACAAAAGCACAGGGCAGAGTCCATTCCACATTGTTTATGGAATGCACCCCAGAGGAATATCAGAGTTAAGAAATCTGGGAAAGGCAGAGCTAAGGAGTGCAGATGGTGAGGAATTTGCTTCAGAAATACAGGCCATACATGAACAAGTGAAACAACAACTACAAGGTAGCAGCATTAGATACAAAAGCAGAGCAGACTTGAGCAGGAAAGAAGTTCATTTTGAAGTAGGAGATTTTTTTTTGGCACACTTCAGAAAGGAGAGATTCCCAAGGAAGAAGTATAACAAACTGAAGTTCAGAAATATTGGGCCATGCAAGATACTTAGAAAGTTTTCTACAAATGCTTATGAGATTGAATTACCTCCTGATGTTGAATATCTCCCATTTTTAATGTTGCAGATTTGGACAAGTATGAAGATGATGGTGTAGAAGAAACATCAGCAGACAAGGGACAGATTGAGTGGAAAGAGCAGCTACCTCCAACACAACCATTGCAACTAGAGAAGATATTGGACAAAAGAGTGTTCAAAAGGACCAAAGGACAAGAGTACTTTCAGTACTTAATCAAATGGAAGGACAAGCCAGAGGAAGATGCCACTTGGATGAATAAAGGAATGTTGCAGAAGATAGGCAGATCAGTGGAAGAGCTCATGGATAGGAGCCCATGAAGAAGATTTCCCTCGGGAGTCTGATGCAGGGGCATTAGACACTAGCCAACAATGTAGGAGGTTTGTCCACATGTTGTGGTTAGTAGGGGTCGAAAATATTTGAATTGTAACAGCTAGGTGTCAATACCTCAGCTGACTATATCATTTAGATCAGTTAGAGTCGCAGAAGTCGAATAGTTCAGTTAGTCTATCTGTCACATTTTAGTTAGTTGAATTATTGTAATTAGGCTGTTGATTTTCTAAAACGGTCCTCACAGAGGAACCGAATAGACAAATGTTCATGTATATAAATGTAATCCCTCGGATGTATATATAGGGAGCAGAGGAGAAGAGGCAGAGAGAATATTTTCTGTAATAAAGTCTCTGTGTTAACAATTGTTTCCAGTTAAATAATTTCTTTGCTCGTTGGCCATTGTATTTTATCGAATTGTTAATTGTGAAGAAATTGTTTAATTCTGAGACGATTGTACGCTGGTTCCGTGTGGAATCGTTGAATGTGGTGGTTTTATAAGTCCGCACTTCTCTGTCGATTTCCCTATAATTGTTTGGATAAACCCTGTGAGGAAATCTTGCATGTAGGCGAAGTCTGTATAGAAAAGCATGGTCGTTGGACTCTGTCCAATGGTGGAAATCCCGTTAATAAAGAGATAACCCTTTTTTATTGTTAATTGAATTTCCTAACCGGAGTCAGACCCTGAGTTAAAGAGTCAAGGGATAATGTAGTCGACTTAGACCTTGGTTAATCACTGTACAAAAACCACTAGTGGATTCGCAAACCCGGATTTCCCATATCGCACTGCTTTTGCGAAGTAGGTGGTATTTTCTAAACGCGAGTGATTCCATAAGGTAAGCGACACGTGACAAGGTGGACCCCCGGAAAACCACCATTCAAAGCACACCATTGCACGTTATCGTTTGTCCAGGGTAGCCGAGTGATATTGCCTGTGTCGTTGATTTTGGAAAGGGCCATCGGATGGTGATCGCTTGATGAAGATGCGCGAAAAATAACTGGTATGGGGCGTGCGTTGATTGAGCCATCGATCGTAGAGGTGGGGCCCGGAGCCACGGTTTATTATAAGTCGTTTGTTTAAAAGGTGTGGTGTATTAATATAAAGTTCGAAAGGGTTAAACGTTTGTTATAAGGTTCAGAGATATAAATAAAATTTCAAAGGCTGTGGATGAAGTTTATTTATCAAATTCCACGAATTTGATAAATAAATTTCCGAAAAAGAGAAAGGTAGGCCACGTGGAGTCAAAGAACGGGGTTTGACAAGGAAAGTATTGACCGAGCCACGACTACAGTTGACCATCTCTCCTTGGGGACGACTTTCAGTTTTGTTGCCGTCACCAATTCTCCCATATGGAAATTTTCTTAGGCTGTTTGGGTGGATCTTATTCCTAACAGGAGTGTAGAGCAAGGGATTCCTGGAAATTGTTCCTGAAGATGCTCCAAAGGGTGTCCAGAGATGAGGATTGATTTTTAAAAATTCGCTTGTTTCTTTCCTTCCAAAGAGACCATAAGAGCAGACCTGGGATGAGTTGCCAGAGGGCATTGAGAAGGGAGTAGTTGTAAGGACATTTGGGCCAGTTGCATAATATATTCGTTATGTCCCCTGCTGGCTTGCTTCTTTGGCAACGAAAACTGATTTTCTCCCATAGAGTGTTGGCTAGAGAACATGAAATCATGAGATGTTGTATAGTTTCATTGCTTTGATTACAATTGGGACATTTGGAGGGTCCCAGGAAGCCCCTTTTGATTAGGTTGTCCCAAGTGAGTATTATATTTTGACTGAGAAGCCAGAGGAAGGTAGAGACTTTTGGCCAAATACTTGGAGCCCATATTAGTTTCCAGAGCAAGTCACGGGGGAGAGGCATAGGGTGCATCAAAGAATAGGCCTCCTTCATTGAGAAAATACCTTTCGTTGTGTATCCCCATCTAAGAATATCTGGATCCTCTGAGCATCTTCTTTTCCTACATTGAAGCTCTTCGCTGAGGGTCTCCCATGTGGATTCCTGAGCTTGAGAAGCAATATGAGGTGGGAGCTTCCATTGCCTGAACCCATTGCAACTTGTGGGAAGCCAGAATTGACAAAACTTGTCTTCCATAGCTGTGATGTTATTCCCAACATTGATTTGAGAGAAAGTATCAAGAAGCTTTAGATTTTACTGCAAGGAGTCTGCCCAAAATCTGGCTGTGTTACCCTTGTGAACCTCCTAGAAGCTGTGTTGCTATACAAGAGCATAGTGTTGCTTGGCGGCATTCCAAACAAGTGAGCCTGTGCTTTCGGGGGAGAGCCTTATTAGATCCTCAGGAGGTCTATTGTTGGCATATTTGGCTATCCATAATTTAGCCCACGGCATATGTGGGTTCGATATCCACTTCCACCATATGCAAGCTCCCATAACTTCATTGTTGTGCCTAGGGTTTCAGAGTCTAAGACCCCCCGCTTCTTTAGGAGTGAAGACTGTATTCCAGTTGACCAGGGCCCATTTTCGATTTCAGCTGGAGGACCCCCAAAGGAATTTAATTTGCAGGGTTTTCATCTGTTTGAGGACCCATTTCGGTGTAGCAAGAATAGAGAAGAGATATAGGGGCATGGATTGCAGCACTGCTTTGATGAGAGTAAGCATGCTCACCATATTAAGAGCTCTAAAGGTCCAGGAGGATAGCCGGGCTTCCATTTTTTCAAGGAGAAGGGTCCAGGAAGAGTGTTTGATGGCTGAGTCAATGAGAGGTGCACCTAGGTACTTAGCAGGGAGAGATGCAATAGAGAACCCTAGGATACAAGCAATAATGGCTTGGGTTTGGGGAGGAGTATTGAAAAAGAAGATCTGAGATTTGGAGTCATTGATAGATAATCCAGAGGCTTTAGAGAAAAGGTTCAGAATGGCTTTAAAGGAACAAGCTTCTTGGACGGATGGGTGGCCAAAGAGCATGTTATCATCCATGAATTGTTGGTGAGTGGTGGCTGGGGCGTCATAAAGGGAGATGCCTCTCAATTGACGGGTGAGGATGGCATTGTGAATTAACCTGCCTAGGCCTTCAGCCATGAGGGAAAATAGGAAGGGGGAGAGGGGATCCCCTTGCCTGATGCCTCTCAAAGGGGAGAAAGGAGGAGAAGGGACCCCATTGACAAGGATAGAGTAAAAGGTGGAGGTGATGAGGTTCATTATCCATCTTATCCACATCTGATCGAAACCTAAAGCACTTAAAATCTGTTGAATGTAACTCCAATTTAATTTGTCAAAGGCCTTGGATAGATCAATCTTAAGGAGCATACCTAGCCTCTTGCAGACCTTTAAGGAGTGGATAATCTCATGTGTTAAGATTACACCGTCCAATATTTGTTGACCTTCCACATAACCAATCTGCTCAGGTGAGATAAGAAGCGGTAGGAGGGGCTTGAGCCGATTGGCTATGACTTTGGAAACAACTTTGTAAATCACGTTACAAAGAGCTATGGGCCGGAATTTTTCCGGCTTACTTGGTTGCTCTTCTTTTGGAACCAACGCAATGAAAGTTTCATTGAGAGAGGGGAGGAGCCAGTGCGTTACCCTTGATTCCTCTACTAGATGCCAAACTTCATACTTAATGAGATCCCATAAGTGGTGAAATAAGTTAGAAGTGAAACCGTCCGGGCCCGGTACTTTTCCATCCTTAGATTGTGCCATTGCTATTTCTACCTCCAAGAGCATGACTGGGGGTAATAACATTTGATTATGCTCGATCGTAACCAATTTTGGAATCAACTGATTAATTTGATCTATAGCATGTTGTCTATTAACTGAGGGCTCTTGTTGGATGAATTTAAAGTATTCCAGAAGCTCCTATTCCATGTCTTCATGTTTCTCCACCTGTTCCCCCTGTTGATTGGTGATGTGGTTGATTCGATTTTGCATTATTCTTTGGACAGTAGAGCTATGAAAGAAATTTTTATTTATTTCCCCCTCCTTTAGCCAAATAATTCTTGATTTTTGTCTCCAGAGGATTTCCTCTTGTTTTTATCTTTCCTCCAGCTGCTTCTGCAGGTCCTGTTCCTTGGATGCAAGGAGCTTTGATCTTCCTACATTAATGATTTCCTATTGAACATCAGCCATTTTTTTCTCGAGGATCTTCTTCTCCTAAAAAATGTTCCCAAAGACTGAGAGGTTCCAATCTTTGATATGGTGTTTGAGGTACTTGAGCTTTTGCTGAAACTGGTACATTTTTGAACCCTTTGCTGGGACAAAAATCTTCCAAGTAGAGTAAACCATTGCTTTGAAGGAAGGGTGAGTGAGCCAGAAGGCTTCAAATATAAAGGGTTGCTTTAGATGAGTTCCTATGCTTTGCCAGTGAAGCAAGATGGGCCAGTGGTCCGATCCCGCTAGAGGGAGTATGGAAGCAGAGATGTCCCCCCCCCCCCACATGAATGGCATTATCCGAGATGAGAAATCTATCCAATTTCGAGGCAATCTGCTGACCTCCCGATCTTCCATTGTTCCAAGTAAAGATACCATTTGAGAAAGGTATATCTATAAGCCAACTGTTGTTGATAAAATCCTTGAAGTGGGAGCATTCTGATTCCAGCCTTGGCCTTCCTTCAGTTTTTTCTTCCAGTCTGGTGATCATGTTGAAATCTCCTCCTATGATCCATAGGGGGTGGGTCCTGTTAAAGTTTAAAATTTCCATAATGTTTAAGAGCGTTATCTTGCTGGCCTGGTCCTGGGGAAAGTAGACATTAGAGAGGTGCCGATGTATGTTGGTTCCAATAGGATGGAAAGTGGCTTGAATGAGATTGTGCGCAACATGAAAGTTTTCTAGAATTATAAATTGAGTGTCCCAAGCTACTGCAAGTCCTCCTGAAGAGCTTGAAGTATCAACTGCTACAAAGTTATAGCTGGGCCAAGATTTTGATAATATTGAGCCTAGTAATTCACTATTACATTTGGTTTCCTGAAGAAAGAGGATTTGTGGCCTTTCTTTCTGAATCATGTTTTTGATAATCCTGTATTTCCCCAGGCTGTTAAGCCCTCTAACATTCCATGAGATGAGCTTCATGGAGAACTATTTGCAAGCGGTTTGAAGAACTGGGTTAACTTGGGGTATCATCCTGACTCCACCAACATCTCCCCCAAAGTGATGGTGCGTTGCCAGTATGGTTTTCGACCTCGCTTCTTAGTTTCTTTCATGAATTTCAAACTATCCCAATGGTTGCCTGGCTGAATACCCAACTTCTTTTGCTGTTGATCTTTGAAGAGGACGACTTTAAGTGTGTCAATTTGTCGAGGATTGATTTTATCAAATTATTTTCATCTACAGGCGTCTTCTAGACCCAGCAGATCCAGCTCCCTAAGATCAATACCTTCTAAATCTTCTTCCATGAGGCTTAGCTGACTACTTTCTAGATTTTCCTTGTTGGCTAGATTAGAGTTAGACGAAGGCCCATCTATGTCCATGATGATAGGGTTCCAAGTCACATGCTTTGTTGCTTGGGAAGGATTGGGCCTGGAGGATTTGGCCATTTGCATCTAATTTTGAGTTGGCTTAAGGTTGGGAGGGCTTGGCAGACTCGAGGGGGAAGGGGGTTTAGAGGTGGGATCAAGGGAATTAGGGGGAGTATCATTCTGGGGGTCAAATTAGGAAAGGAGGGAAAAGCTTTTACTGGTGGAAGGGGTATTGAACAGAGGGTTAGGTTTTTTCCCTGAAGAGGAGGGCCTCTTATTGTGCTTTCTACGAGTGGGAACTTTGGTGAACCCATCTGCTTTCGTCTTATATTCAGCTTCTCTATTCAAGGACTGAGTATTGAGCAGGCAGTCTCTGAACAGATGTCCATGAGCATGGCATCTCCTGCATCTGAACAGAACATGTTCATAATCTAATGGTTGAACCCATTCAAAATCATCATGAAATAGACTTACTGCGTCTGGTAGGGCTTTGTCCAAATGCAAGTAGACACAGATTCTTGCATAAGAGGTGTATCTGTGAAGCTTAGTTTCTTCCGCTATCTTAATAAACTCTCCTAGCCCCCTGCCAATCTCCTGAAGTGAATCTTCATCCCAATATTCAAGTGGCAGTGAATATAAACGAATCCATACAGGAGCCCAGTTGAAATTTTCTTTATCTGGGTTAAATCTTTCAACCCAATTCTTGAGATATAACCCAGCCAAGTTGAAAAAATATGGGCCTTCGTCCATTACCTTATTTCTGTCCTCGATGTAGTTGAATATGGCTGTGAAGAAGCCTTTCGGTCCCAGCTGAAGTGTGACATGTCCCTTGGGCTTCCATTTGGAAGCAATCCACCCTTGCAGCGCTTTTTCAGTTAGCCAAAAACCAATGAATTTACCAATGAGAGCATGGTCCCTTATGTACTAGATTCTGGCGTTTATGCGATGACTTGGTAAATCGATCTTGGATCTTTCTGGTGTGATGGGTTTACATGTGGAGGAAGTGGTAGTCGGCACGCCCGGCCGTTTCTTAGAGGTCAACGTCTAAGATGCATCATTCCCCTGCTCCTTGTCAGTGTCGGCCTTGCTTTGGTTATAGGTAACATTGATTCTTTCTTCGTTTGCAGGGGGAGGCTAGCTATCTCCCTCCGTTGTTGTTTCCATACTTGTGTGCAGAGCCCCGATGCTTGGAATGGAAAGCGTTGACAGGGCTCAGCAATGCTGCAGAGGTTGTTAGGGTTTCGGTGAAGTAGTGGAAAGACAAACCCTAGCAGAGCTCATTCCCCTTGAGTTGAAAATGATATTTTGACATCATATATATATATATATATATATATATATATATGTTACAATAAATTACAACTTTCTTTATTTTATAGATAAATAACATTTAACAGTTCACTTATTTGGTGCTACATTACTGTGTGTAATTAATCGTTTTAGACAGGCTACGAAAATGCATATAAATTCCATTCTTTTAATATTAAATCTACTCCACCCAATAGAAGAAGATAAATTAGTGACATTCTTTTCAACAAAACAGTAAACTCACACATAAATCTCTTTTGCATAAACATTTATGTCTATTAGATAATTTTAATGAGTAAAAAAACACTTATAGTTACTTATACTGATTGTCCTCCCAACCTTGAGCTAGGCAATCACATCCTCTTCTCCCCCCATGCTCCACACCAGGATCTTAAGTCATTCGTATTGAGACAGTAGAAGATAGACCTCAAATGAGATAGTAGAAGATAGACCTCAGGCTTTCAATCTAGTGAAAACTTCTCTGGATTTTCCTCCTTGAGATTTACTGGTTTCCCTATCATCTCTGGAAAACTCATTGCAACAGACTGTTGCTTAACTCCAACATTCTTTCTGCAAAGAATGCCTTACCATTCTCAAGATTTCCATTTTATCCTTCTAGGGAGGTAACTATCAGAACTGTCTCTAACTTTTTACCCTGGGTTCTTCGAATCATTTAGCAGTAGTTACTTTCTTTTACTCGAGACAATTTATAAATTACTTTTGAAAAATATATACTCAGTTCTTGTTAACCAATAATATTATTTGTTAAATAATTCAAATGTATCATAACAATTCTATTTGCCATGATTAAAATTAAAACAAGGTGTTACAGGATGGCTCATTGGATCCCTAAGGTCATGAAGGGCCATGCAAATGGTAATTGTCATTGTGAGAGTTTTGTGTTTCTTTATTTTGGATGCATTTAGTTGCCTATAATAGAGCCAACATTGTGACAGCTACATTATTGCTAACTAGCTGAATTACTAGTTAAGTAATTTTATTGTTGTTATTAAATGAAAATACTGAGACATTTAATGTTATTTAGAAAAAAAACTGTTATAAAAAAATAACTGGACAAGAAAAGTAAAAATTTGTTGGTAAATGTTTCCAAGAACTGAAAATGAGGTTGGGAACAGTTAGAAACAATTACCTACTCCTCTAGGATAAAGGACTGATTCCAGAGAGGAGTAGGGGTTCTGTGGATGGAAAAAGGAAAGAGTGCAAAATTCTAGAGCTGGTATTCACCAGTGGGATTACACTCAGAAATTTCTTGAAACTTCTGGTTCTGACTGGACGGGGCATCCTGAGGTCACAACACAAGATTTATTTTCCACTGTAACCCGAACCAATCAGTTTTGGAGCACGGTGGCAAGGAGGATGTAATAGCCTAAATTGATGGTTGTGAGGACCATAGCTGAATAATTTATAATCAGATAAGTATTCATGCAAAAATAAACCTGATAAGTTCCATGTAAATTCTTATTTGATAGTAATATTTATCAGAATGATCGAAACAATATTGTAGAAGCTGCTATTTCTTCATTTATTTGATATCATAGCAATATTATTTGATATCAAACAGAATAAATTACTGTTATAAAAGAATGTAGGGATTTCTAGAAAACTGTAGAAGTGTTCCATGAAAACGGAGTTAAAGATTAGAAAAAATAGAGTTAAAGATTAGAAAAAATAGAGAAGTGAAGATAAGCATAGAGATTAGCTTATATGTACTTTTCAAAACAATTTCGATTTTTTAAATCAGAGTATTATACATCGCAGAAAAACAATTACTTTTCCAAATTCATATAATTGTACAAATATATGATAATATGCCCATAATTCTGCTAATGGGTGAGAAGGATTATATAGTAATGTTTACAGATATTCTACAAATGCAAGACTGATATTCTCTTTAACTATGTAATGCTAGAAACTAGAATTTTTAGTGAAAGACTATCAGGCAAAGGGTTAGGGTAAATAACCCAATCCCTAAACCTAGTCTTCCTTCACATATGTTCATTGTAAAATACACAGACATAGAAAAGAATGGTGGTCCGAACACCCTAAAGAAATAAATGAGAAAATGATACGTACTCATACGAAGTAAACATATTCCATATAATCTTTTATGCATACCAGAATAGTTATAAGCTAGGGTTTATCCCAGAATAATAATTTCATGTAACAATTTTGTAATATGAACCTTAGCCATAGCAGAGAAGAAGAATTTATATTCGGCCATGAAAATATTTAGACATCATAGTTAAAACTTCAAGAAAACTACACGTAGATTCTATGCATAACGTTATATTTATATAACCAGAAGGAGGAACAGAAAGTTAAAAATGCAGCCACCCTTAAGTTATTAAAAATATTTTGGATAACCTAGAATTTCCCTTCTGTGGTATCAACTGGAAATTATTACAAGAAAAACCTTTTAAAAGAAAACAAGTTACAGTTCTGCATAATCCCCAAATAGGAAAATGTATCACAGCAATGTTCCCGTAGGGAACCATTAAACCCTAAAGAGATTAATTCGACCTTCGAGACCAATCAACAGTGTTCGTGTGCATTTTGCACCCTAAAGACCGAATGGACAAGTTAGTGGTAACCCTCATGCATACCTGGTTTAAGACCTTGAGTGAGTTATGTGAAATGTTAAATCTGAAACCGAATAATTTCTATGAGGCTTCGGGAGCCTTACCTACAAAAAAAATTGAACCGAACCATTAAAATTCATTGGGGTTACATAATGTTTTGAATGGAAAATGATAAACCCTATTTTTATTTCATATTACCTGAAGAGAGCGCCAAAGAGACTGGTTGCTACTAGCCGTGGGCCTGTATCACAGGAAAGAGAATGGGTATAATTAATCATAGCTTCTAAATATTCAATTTAAGTTAAACAAGTAAAACAAAGAAAAAAAAGAGACGACAACAGGAGTTTGGGCATCGAAAAAAAATAATGCAAGGGGAAAAGAATTAACCTGGTAACATAGCTGAAGCGGCGACAGAGAAAAATAGAGCATGGAGTGAAAAACTACCTCATTCAACTGGTTTATAAGAGTAAAGTCTCCTGCATTTCTTGAAATGAGCTCGACATTACCATGGACCTCCAACTCGAACTGTGAAACAAAGGATTGACAAAATGGTGGAGAAAACCTCCGAGGACAAGCACATCACTGAAGGAAAATGACATGCAAAGTAGCCAAGTGCATGGAGATAGGGCATGGCGGGATTACATTAGCCCAAATCTCGCCTCGGCTAGTTGTCATCGATCTGATCGTTTTCAATCAATGGCGTATAATGGACAAAGCAACCTCGTGATCACCGTATGCTGTGTACACCACACATGTGTCACAGAGAGTTCGATCGCATATCAAAGATGCATAAATTCCAAAAATAACAACTGAGTCCTCATTAAATCGAAGCGACAAGTGTAGTTAAAGAGCATTAAAAATCCATGAGGTTCAATAAAGATATACCAACATTTTGGTTTGAATAACATATATAACCATTGCTATTATGGTTTGATAATTATATTCCAAAGTATTGGTGTTGAATAACATATTTATAATTCTAATGATTATATATATTTATAAGAACCGTGGAAATGCCAAACAAATTAATATAGTGCTAAAACCTTTATGTTAATATATCTGTGATACTAGAGTCACAAGCCTTTATTACATGGTTATAAGGTAAAGTTTGAAGAATTACTATTTGATAAAGTTATGAAGGATAAGTTTTTTTTATGAGGTTTGTGATGGTTGTGACAAGTGGTATCAAAGCTATGTTGCTACGTTGGGACCCTCAGGGTCTACTAATAGTGAAGCTGTGTATGTGAATATTGCACAGAGAGAGAGAGAGAAAAAGTGATAATGACAAGAGCTATAGCATCACAGTTGCAACCAGAGGAAACTTAAGCACCAACAGTCATGAATCCAGAAAAGTGGGTTCAATTAAGTGTAGAGTAGCATCAAAAGACCAGTTGGTTGCTTGAAGAACAACATCACCAAACTAAATTCTTGTTGAACACGGTACAACAATTACAAGAGGAAATGTTAAGAGTCTGAAAGGATAATGAGTGACTGTTACAAGATCAGGAGAAAATATTAAAGAGTTTATTAGACAAACAAAATTAGGAGATGGAGCATCCAAGTGCTGAAAGAGGCTTATCAGCAGATGAGATCAGCAAACCAAAAATAATACTATAGACAGAGTTGAAAAGAGTCCCTCCCAGAGAAGAAAAAACAAAAATTACAATGAGGCAGAGTCAGGAAATTTGTCTGACTAGCAAGACATTAAGAGACAGAAAGTAGAACTGTAGGGAGAATTCCACAAAATTAAACCACCAACGTTTGATGGGGAGGCAGAGGAGGTGGACGACGCCTGGTTAAGTAATATAAATAAGTACTTTCAGGTATATGAATATAGCAGCAATCTGAAGGCCAAATTGGCTATATACCAGCTATGAGAAAAGGCCACCCTATGGTGGGAAGAAGTGAAAAATGTAAGTAGCATCGATGAACAGGATATTACTTGGGAATTGTTTCAACAATACTTTAAAAACAAGTACTTAACAGAAAGGTTTTATGATGAAAAAGCTAAAGAATTTCATGATCTTTGGTTAGGACAAATGACCATGGATGATTGCGTCACTAAATTTACATCCCTGTTACGTTACATTCCCTATCTCCGAGAAGAAAAGGCCAAAATGCAGAGGTTCTTAAGTAGCCTACCTACTCATATGAGAGAACGAATAGAATTTTTTAATCCTCAGACCATGGATGAAGCCATTCATAAAGCACGAATGTGTTATCAGCAATCCAAGGCCAAGGGTGAAGAAGGAAAAAGCTGGCAGCCCAAGAAAAGTCTAAAAAATAATTCCAATCTTAAAAGCAGTAAGAGTGGCAACTTTAAAGGCACATCACAAACTTCTATCAGTAAAAAATTTGGTAGGAATCACCAAATAACCAAATGGCCAGTGGAAGAAAAACCCATAGAAGCTTCTAATAAGCCAGAGCAAGGACATATTAAAAAACCTCCTTTACAGTTTTGGGGCTATGGGGAGGCTCATTATTATAAAAATTGTCCACAACAAACCAGAAATGGAACTGTAACAAATCTGCAGGAAGCATCTATAGTTGGGGATGTGGCGCGGATCATACCCCGCATTAATGTAGCCTTGGAAGACCGACAGGCTGATTATCAGCCCATAATGATTGAATTAGAAGGTACTTTACTAACTAAACCTGTTTCAATTTTGGTAGATCCTGCAGCAATTTTGAGTTATGTAAGTCCCAAACTAGTGGAAATATGCAATTTAAAAGAATAGAAATTTAAAAATTCTTGGTTAGTATAGCTAGCTACCGGGGAAAAACGAACGGTAACTGCAAAGATTTTGAATTGTACATTGGAAGTGGCAGAACAACAGTTACAGGTAGATTTAAATATTTTACCATTAGGATCTTATGATGTGTTATTAGGTATGGATTGGTTAGAGAGACACTAGACCTTGGTGGATTGTAAAGAAAATATTATTTATTATAGAATGCAAGATGGCATGCGAAAAGAGATTCAAGGAATTACAAAGCCAATGCAATTACGTCCAATCACAACATCTCAAATGATTAAGTGTCTCAGAAAAGGATGCCAGTTGTATGCAATTTAAGTGGGGTACACAGACTCCAAGGAGAAGTCACCAATAATGGAGGACATCCCTGTAGTACAGGAATTTCTGGATGTTTTTCCAGAAAATATCCCTAGTTTACCACCTAAGAGAGATATTGACTTCACCATAGAGTTGCTACCGAGAGCCTCCTCGGTGTCAAGAGCTCCTTATAGAATGAGCGTGCCGGAACTAACTGAACTGAAAATGCAGCTACAAGAACTGCTATACAAAGGCTACATCCGTCCAAGTGTGTCTTCATGGGGAGCACTAGTTCTATTTGTTAAAAATAAAAACGGAACCTTGCGTATGCGCGTGGATTACAGGCAGCTTAATAAGCTAACCATCACGAATAAATACCCCCTACCACAAATCGATGATTTATTCGATCAAGTAAAAGTGGCTAAGGTGTTTTCTAAGATAGACTTAAGATCCGGATATCATCAGATTCAAATTAAAGATGAAGACATTTTTAAGACAACATTTCGCACTCATTATGGGCACTATGAATTCATGGTGTTACCCTTTGGATTGAAGAATGCACCAGCAACCTTTGTGAGGTTAATGCATGGCATCTTTCATCCATTCTTGGATAAAGTTGTACTTATTTTCATAGATAATATTTGATATATTCTAAAAATGTGGAGGAACATAAAGAGCATTTGAGAATAGTCTTGAAAATGCTAAGAAAACATCAACTATATGCTAAGTACAGTAAATGTGATTTCTTTAAAATAGAAATCCAATATCTGGGCCATGTCATATTAGTTGAAGGAATTGGTGTTGATCCATAAAAGGTCAAAACTATTATAGAGTGGCGAGTACCCCAGAATGTGGCTGACATTAGATCGTTTATGGGATTAGCTATTTATTATAGAAGATTTATAGAAGGATTTTCTAAAATTTCTTTTCCTATTACATCTTTGCAAAAGAAAGGAAAGCTCTTCAAATGGACAAATGAGTGTCAGAAAAACTTTGAAAAGCTGAAACAACTTCTGACTATAGCACTGGTATTGAGAGTAGCTCACCTTGATAAAGATTATGAAGTTTGTACTGATGCAAGTAAAGAGGGTGTTTGAGCAATCTTAACCCAGGAAGGTAAAGTGGTAGCATACGAGTATAGAAAATTAAAGGATCATGAACAGAAATATTCTTCTTATGATTTGGAGCTTACAGCCGTGGTACATGCTCTTCGGGTGTGGAGGCATTACCTTCTGGGTAAGAGGTTTGTACTTAAAACAGATCATAGTAGCTTGACTAATTATTCTAAGTAAGCAGATTTAAACTCGGGCAAGCAAGATGGAATGCCTTTCTAAGTGAATTTGATATGGACATTCAGCACGTAAAGGGAAAGGAAAATTGAGTAGCAGATGCATTGAGCAGAAAGTTACATGGTATTTATGAGTTGTACTATAATCAGCTAGAAAGCCAATTTCTGGAACAATTAAAGGAGGAGGCACAGAAAGATCTGGAATACAAATTTCTATGGAAACAAATGGAAGAACATAGGAAGCAAGGTAAAACATCTGAGTATGGAAAGAATGAAGATCAGGTGCTAACCTTCTGAGGGAGAATATATGTGCCTAATTGCATAAGTCTAAAGGAGTTAATATTGAATGAATTTCATTGCAGCAACTACGCGGGTCATCCGGGATATCATAAAATTCTTACTGCAATAAGAAAGGTATATTATTGGCCAGGCATGCGTAAGAATATTGTTGAATATCTAAGAAATTTTTTGGAATGTCAACAGGTAAAGGTGGAGCACCGACATCTTGTGGGACTATTTCATCCCATACCCATACCTGAATGGAAGTAGGAGGTTATCTCCTTAGACTTCATCACAGGTCTACTGCGAACAAAAGGACAAAATGATTCAATCATGGTAGTGGTAGACAAATTAAGCAAATCTACACATTTTATACCTATACAGTCTAATTACAAGACAGTACAGATTGCTGATATATTTATGAAGGAAATTTTGAGGTTGCATGGGATTCCAAAAGCCATGATTTCAGACCGGGATGTTAAGTTCACATCCGCATTTTGGAAAACTTTTTTTTTCGATTTGGGGACACAGATAGAATTTAGCACTACCTATCATCCCCAGACTGACGGACAAATGGAGTGGGTGAACCAAATATTAGAAGACATGCTATGCATGTATGTGATGCAGCAGCCAACCAAGTGGGAGGATTATTTGCATCTTGTTGAGTTTGCTTATAATAACAATTATCAGGAATCTCTGAAAATGAGTCCCTTTGAGGAATTATATGGTGGGCAATGTCGTACACCTATAAATTCTCCCGAGACAAAGTTATTGTTGGGACCTGATATGTTGGCGGAAATGGAAGCTAAAGTAAAAAGAATCAGGCAAAATCTGAAGTCTGCTAAAGACCGGAAAAATATTTATGCAGATAAGAAAATGTCTTATCGTGAATTCGAAGTAGGAGATCATGTTTACGTGAGAATTAAACCCAAGAGGAGTACCCTGAGGTGGATCTATTGTGCTAAATTATCTCCCAGATACTGCGGACCTTTCCAAATATTGGAAAGGGTAGGACCAATAGCTTATCAGTTGGCTTTACCCAGCCACATTCAAGTTCACAATGTGTTCCATGTGTCCTTGTTGAAGTGATATGTACATGATTCGAAGCATGTAATTCATTGGCAACATATAGAGGTAGGATAGTAATGAAATCCTAACTTCTAATGCATTTTTATTTCCAAGAAATTGACTTGAAAATTGTTATTGTTTCAGCTAGAATAGGACAGAGAATTCCTGGTCGAGCCGCAACGCATATTTGATCAAAGGGAAATCATGCTCCGAAAGCGAGCTATCACCTAGGTGAAAGTGCAATGGAAGCACTTTAGCCCGAATGAGGCTACTTGGGAGGATGAAGGTTTCATGTGGAAGGCTTACCCAGAACTCTTTACAGAGTCAGGGTGAACCACCGAAGACAGTGTTACTTCTAGGAGGGGAAGTTGTGACAGCTACATTATTGCTAACTAGCTGAATTACTAGTTAAGTAATTTTATTGTTGTTATTAAATGAAAATACTGAGACATTTAATGTTATTTAAAAAAAAACTATTATAAAAAATAACTGAACAAGAAAAGTAAAAAGTCGTTGGTAAATGTTTCCAAGAACTGAAAAAGAGGTTGGGAACAGTTAGAAACAGTTACCTACTCCTCTAGGATAAAGGACTGATTCCAAGGAGGAGTAGGGGTTCTGTAGATGGAAAAAGGAAAGAGTGAAAAATTCTAGAGCTGGTATTCACTAGTGGGATTACACAGAAATTTCCTGAAACTTCTGGTTTTGACTAGACTGTGCATCTTGAGGTCACAGCAGAAGATTTATTTTCCACTGTAACCCGAACCAATAAATTTTGGAGCACGGGGGCAAGGAGCAAGTAATAGCCTAACTTGATGGTTAGGAGGACCACATCTAAATAATTTATAATCAGATAAGTATTCATGCAAAACTAAACCTGATAAGTTACATGTAAATTCTTATTTCATAGCAATATTTATCAAAATGATGGAAACAGTATTGTATAAGCTACTATTTCTTCATTTATTTTATATCATAGCAATATTATTCCTCTCTGTTAATAAATAAAATTTCAGACATAATAAAACTACTGTGATGTTTTCTTTTCAATAAATCACTGTTATAAAAGAATGTAGGGATTTCTAGAAAACCGTAGTAGTATTCCATGAAAAAGGAGTTAAACATCAGAAAAAACAGAGAAGTGAAGATAAGCATACAGATTAGCTTATATGTACTTTTTAGAAAAAATTCGATTTATTAAATCAGAGTATTATACATCGCAGAAAAACATTTACTTTTCCAAATTCATATCATTGTACAGATATATGATAATATGCCCATAATTCTACTAATGGGTGAGAAGGATTATATAGTAATGTTTACAGATATTTTACAGATGTAAGAATACTATTCTCTTTAACTATGTAATGGTAGAAACTAGCATTTTTAGTGAAACATTGTCAGGAAAAGGGTTAGGGTAAATAACCCAATCCCTAAACCTAGTCGTCCTTCACATATGTTCATTGGAAAATACACAGACATAGAAAAGAATGGCGGTCCGGACACCCTGAAGAAATAAATGAGAAAACGATACATACTCATATGAAGTAAACATATTCCATATAATATTTTATGCATACCAGAATAGCTATAAGCTAGGGTTTATCCCAGAAGAATAATTTCATGTAACCGTTTTGTAATATGAACTTTAGCCATAGCAGAGAAGAAGAATTTATATTCGGCCATGAAAATATTTAGACATCATAGTTAAAACTTCAAGAAAACTACATGCAGATTCTATGCACAACGTTATATTTATATAATCAGAAGGAGGAAAACAAAGTTAAAAATGCAGCCGCCCTTAAGTTATTAAAAATATTCGGGATAACCCAGAATTTGCCTTCTGTGATATCAACTGGAAATTATTACAAGAAAAACCTTTTAAAAGAAAACAAGTTACAGTTCTGCATAATCCCCAACTAGGAAAATGTATCACAACAATGTTCCCGTAGGGAACCATTAAACCCTAAAGATATTAATTCGAACTTCGCGACCAATCAACAGAGTTTGTGTGCATTTTTCACCCTAGAGACCGAATGGACAAGGCAGAGGTAACCCTCGTGCATACCTGGTTTAAAACCTTGAGTGAGTTATGTGAAATGTTAAATCTGAAACTGAATAATTACTACGAGGCTTCAAGCGCCTTACCTACCAAAACAAATCGAACCGAACCATTAAAATTCATCAGGGTTACATAATTTTTGAATGGAAAATGATAAACCCTGTTTTTATTTCAGATTACCTGAAGAGAGCACCAAAGAGACTGGTTGCTACTACCTGTGGGCCTGTATCATAGGAAAGAGAATGGGTATAATTAATCATAGCTTCTAAACAGTCAATTTAAGTTAAACAAGTAAAACAAAGAAAAAAAAAGAGACGACAATAAGAGTTTGACCATCGAAAACTAATAATGCAAGGGGAAAATAATTAACCTATCAACATAGCCGAAGCGGCGATAGAGAAAAATAGAGCATGGAGTGAAAAATTTCCTCATTTAACTAGTTTATAAGAGTAAAGTCTCCTGCATTTGCTGAAACAGGCTCAGCGTTACCATGGACCTTCAACTCGAATTGTGAAACAGAGGATTGACATAATGGTGGAGCAAAACCCCGAGGACAAGCACATCGCCGAAGGAAAATGGCATGCAAAGCAGCCAAGTGCGTGGAGATAGGGCTTGGCGGGATTGCCAAAGCCCAAATCTCACCTCGGCCAGTTGTCATCGATTCGATCGCTTTCAATCAATGGTGTATAATGGAAAAAGCAACCTCGTGATCACCGTATACTATGTACACCACATAGGTGTCACAGAGATTTTGATCGCATATCAAAGACACATAAATGCCAGAACTAACAGCTGAGTCCTCATTAAATCGAAGTGACAAGTGTAGTTAAAGAGCATTAAAAATCCATACGGTTCAATAAACATATACCAACATTTTGGTTTGAATAACATATATAACCATTGCTATTATGGTTTGATAATTATATTCCAAATTATTGGTGTTGAATAACATATTTATAATTCTAATGATTATATATATTTATGAGAACCGTGGAAATGCCAAACAAATTAATACAGTGCTAAAACGTTTATGTTAATATATCTGTGATACTAGAGTCACAAGCCTTTATTACATGGTTATATGGTAAAGTTTGAAGAATTACTATTTGATAAAGTTATGAAGGATAAGTTTTCTTTTATGAGGTTTGTGATGGTTGTGACAGACATGTAGGAAGAATTTCGAATAAGAATTCGTACGTTGATCATACAACAATTATTAATATATTTTTTAGTTCTATTCATCATGCAATCTATGTGAAGAAAAGTCTGCAAAGTTGAATCCATGAAAGAAGAGAATTAATTATGCACGAGGGCTTTCCACCTTGACCTCAACACTAGCTACATCAGTGATATGATTCCATAAACACTAGATGCATAGCGATATGATTCTATAAGAATATTGGTACAAAATATTAGATGACTTTTCCAATCAAGTTTTGTTATGGTTTTTCTATTTTAAAAATGATAACAAATCAATACTGGTAGTTATCTCAGAAGAGAGAAAAAAAATAATAAAAATAAAAATACATAAAAAATTTAAAAGCAAAAATACAATTAAAAATAAAAAAACATAGAAAAAATAAATTAAAAGATTTTAATAAAAAAAATTATAATAAAATATATTTAAAAATAAGAAAAAAATTCAAAAAGCATTAAAAGAAATAAATTAAAAAAAAAACATTAAAATAACCATTATAAAAAACGTTTAATCAATTTAAAATTAAAAAAAAAAAAAAAAATTGGGACCTCTTGGCCCCTCGGCAGAGTCCCGAATTTAAGAATCAGCCAAGCCTCTCAAGAATCAGCCAAGCCGAGCCAAAAACATGAGTGGCCACACATTTTTTTTCTTTATAATTATTATTTTTCATGTTATATATATAGAGAGAGAAAGAATATTGTGATTAGTTTTGTAATTAGTTTATGTTTTGATTTTTAATAAATTTATAAATTTTTAGAAACTATTTCTAAAGTTTATTAAAGTTTATTGAAAATCAATTTTTGATTTTTTAATTTGGATGAGTTGTTTTATGTGGTTTAAAATTATTTTTTCATAATTAAAAAATATTTTAAAAATAAAAAATAAGGTAAAAGCTACAATCGCCAATTAAAAAAATCTATAATTAAAACTTTTTTTTTTCAAAAAAATTAGTTCTCATTATGTTTTCATATTTTACTAACCATAATAATTGGCCGATTTAAAAAACAAAACAACAACGCTACATATGGCATTGATTTTTCCCTTGCAGTTGTTTTTTTTTTTTCTCTTCTTCTTCTTATTTTCCCTTGCTTATTTTTATTATTGAATGAGGTTGGTTCAATCATTTTACTCAATAACACTTATATATATTATATATTTTCATAATTAAATTCAAATGATGATGCAATATAAAAAAATAAAATCTAATTCAATAAGATTTACTCTTTTTTCTTAATTTTAATTATTATATAAAATAAAAATAAATAAATAAATTTAAGAATCTTTTACACATTTGTATAACGAAATTTTTTATTTTAAATAATTTTTTATAGTAAATATTTTATTACATATAAGATACATATTTTTTTGCACACCATTAGATATTCCATATCAATTTGATTTGGACTTAGAAATTCTACCATAGAATATTTATTTCCGGTTGAATTAAGATGAACATAAATTTAAAGTTAAATAAATAGTGTGTTACAATAAAATAAAATGTGCAAAAGTATATTTCAATAGATGTTTAACTTTTGTAACAAATGATAATGTTGGGGTTAATGTTTCATCCAAAATTATCTATGCCCCTATCTCTATTTTGAACTAAGGTTATTTAGTCTAATGATTACTTATGTTACTTCTCTTCATCCTATTTAAATGTGTCTCATTATTATATTTATAGATTTGTTCATACTTTCAATAATTACTACAAAACATTTTTGCATTAGAGGCAAGTACTGAGCAAGAATGTTGTATGTTACACTTGTTTAAATTATTTTTTATTTGTATTCTTTGTTTTGTAATTTTTAATTATTTTTCCTAATTTTTTAAAGATTTTTTTTATAATTGTTTTAATTTTTTTTTTTTTAATGTTTTTATTTTTATTTTTAATTTTTAATTTTTATTATAATTTTTAAGTGTTTTTTCCTAATTCTTTTAAAGATTTTTTTTATAATTGTTTTTATTTTTATTTTTTAATGTTTTTTATTTTAATTTTGAATTTTTATTATTATTATTTTTAAAATTGGTTTAGTTTTTTTTTTTTTTTTTAATTGTGTTTCTTATTTAATTATTCATTTGTTTTTTTTTCTTTAATAAAGATTTTTTCTAATGTTTCTTTTTCTTTTACTGTAGTATTATTTATTTGTTTTTTTTTTTAATTAAGTTTTTTTTGAAACATTTTCTTTTTTTTAAAGTTTATTTAATTTTTTTCTTTTAATTTCTGGTGTTCATATGTTTTAATGTGTTTCTTATGTGCTATGATTTATTCGTTCTTTGATGCATACTAGATGGTTAATGAATTAATAATCCAATGGTTAAGTTAACTCACTGGTGGAATTTATGAAAAATTAAGTAAACTGGATATATGTGGTTTTATTTCATTGAAGCGGCTTAAATACGTGGGTTTCATGAATGAAAATAGTGTATATATTTATGAATATAACAATTGGAATCCGAGTAGGCCCCTCTGAAGAAGCTTCACTGCTTAAAGGGAGATCTAAAGGGAGAAGCATGATGGAAGGAGTATTTTCTGCAAATCCACCTTTGTTTAATGGAACTAGCTTTGTGCTTTGGAAGGTCAAAATGAGGTCATGTTTGCAGTCATTTGGAGTTGATGTATGGGCAAATATTGAAGGTGTATATCAATACTTAGCCTCCATTCCCACAGATAATGTAAGAAATAAGAAGTACAAGAATAATGCAAAGTCAGTAAATGCTATCTTGGGAGGATTAGTTGAATATGAGTTTGTAAAATTAATGTAGATAAGGACCACAAAGGCAATATGGGATAAGATTTTTCAAAGCTATGAAGATGAATCTAAGGTAAAAAGTGCTAAACTTCAAACATATAGAATTTAGTATGAATCTCTTAGAATACATGATTATGAAAGAAATATTTTTCCTTAGAGTAGATGGAATTGTTAACACAATGAAAGGTCTTGGTGATGAAATAAATGAAACTACTATTGTTGAAAATATTTTGAGATCACTAACCCCAAATTTCAATTCCAAAGTCTCTAACATTAAATAAATGTAGGATTTAAAGAATATCACCACTGAACAACTCCATGGGATCTTTACATCTTATGAGATGATAAAAGGGGATACATCAGGTATGAGAGAAGCAGCCTTCAAAGCCACATAAAAAATGAAAGGAAAAGAAAATCCTAAAGATATAAGCTATGTTTCAGATGATGAAGAAGAAAATTTCGTGAGAAATTTCCAAGTAGGAACTGGTAAATTAAAATGTAAGCTTCCATTTAAATGTTTTTCTTGTGGAAGAGTAGGTCACTATGCATTCAAATCTCCATATAATTAAAATCATGATAAGAAAGAGAAATGAAAGAATGTTGACAAGGAAAATGCAAAAACAAAGTTTTCCTCCAAGAAAATTTATTATTCTAATGTAGATAGCTAAAGCACATGTGATGATTAGGAAGAATCATATTCAGATTCTAACAGTTGTTACTTAATACTTATGGCTCTTAAAGATCAATAAACTAGTGAACCACATAGTTGTAAAGAAGATGGTTTAATGAAAACATTAAATGAAATTGATAGACTTAGGAATGCAAACAGAGACATGGAAATAAAATAAAGTAGTATTGTCAATGAAATGAACTTGCTAAAGACTCAATTAGTAGAAGCCAATAGAAGAACAAAATTATTAGAAAAACAACTTCAAGAAAAGGAAAGGAATTGTGAAAAGTTAGAACCAGAAGTTGTGACACTAAGGAAATATTATGAGAATATCATCAAATGGGAAAATGAATCTAATTCACTAGAGAATATTATCAATGAACAATTCTCTCCTCTAATCAAGATAGAAACTGGATACAATCACATGGCTTCAAATTCACAATGTAATGACAAGAACCAGCATAATGTTTTTCAAAAGAAAACATAATCGAGTCACACATCTAAAAGGAAATATCCCATTTCAAATTCAAGATCAGTCCTAGGCATAAAGGATGGTTTCATGGATATTTTTTTCATGTAACTCATTTGGGCATAAGGTCACTCATTGCAGGTTCATAATTTGAAATTGAAGCAAAATATGGGATAAGTTCCACAAATTCAAACACATTGTTAGAAGTTGCAAGAAAAATTGTAGGAAGAAGGTACATCATTTAGAGAAGTAGGTAATTTTGTCCCTAATGTAGTCCATTCTTCTTAAAATTGTACTTCTAACCTTGACTACATAAGTGAATGTGAGGTACATAACCTCATGAAGAACAGATGATGACTATTAGGTCCACAAGATCAATTTTGTATGATCTCACGGGGGGCTATGCATGTCTACTTAGATCATGATTTCATATGTTGTTTGGTTTATAATGATGTTGTATTGATGAAGAGAATGTGAACAGGAACAAACATGATATGTTCATGGGGAGTTATCGTTCTAAAAATAAGCGGTTCATATTATTTATCTGGTTATTTTGAAATATAGTCGTGTGTATGCATGGTTTTTCATCTAGATAGTCATGTATGATTCTATGTGATGAATAAAAAATGACTCATATTCAGGGAGAGCTTCTCATATCTTTCATCTTTCTATTATTAGATTTTTAGTTCCAACATTGATTTGATGTAGTATAATAATGATTCCCATATACTTCTTAGAATGATATTGGTTCATGATGAATTTATGAGTTGTTTCAAAAAATTATATTATTGTTGTTGTTGAAATGGTTCTCTAGTGCATTGGTTGATTGATGAGATGAATATAATATCAGAATTGATGGTGAATAGTTGGCACGGGTTCAGGGGGAGCATCTGCTATGCTTCTAATTATTAATTATTGGCATTATGGTCCTCTTCAGTACTCCTTGTTGCATGATGGTGTTTATGATGAGTTCATTACTGTTTTTTTTAGTCTTATTTCATCAGTCATTATTTGAAAATATGTGGTGTTATCTCTATGTCATGGATACTTGGACTGCATGTATGGATGATGTATATGTGTTTATTGAGTTGCATTTTGAGAAGTTGATACTCATGTTTTATTCTCTCTATTGTTAAATATTAATCAGGAATATATGTATACTATGTTCATTGAAGATGTTGGTTGATGATGTTGTTGATCCATTCTATTCTAATTGATTATTTGCAATGTTGGTTCTAGAGATTGATATTGTTTCTTAAGGATTGTGTGTTGAAATTGATGACATGAGATCAAGGGGATGTATTACTGATAGAAAATTATTGCACAATATTATGCTTCTCCTACATTTTCTTAGTGATTCTTGGAAGCATTACATATTTTATCACGTGATGATGATATTGGAGAGATTGATGCTACACTATATTATCTTACATAGCTTCTTGATAATGAGGATGTTCATGTTTCTATCAGATGATTATGCTACATGTTGGGCCAAGAAGAAGGTATATTTCACCCCCATATTTACCACGATTTGTCATGTACTTTTATATATTTTACCTTCATCTTAGAAATAAAGTAAAGGGAAATAATGAAAAAATAAGGCAGAGTGGAATAATGATAAAAGGAGTGTTTAATAACATAAAAACTAATTTGCCGCTATCTTTATTGATAGGGAAGAAAAACATCCAAAATGCTAACTAGATGACCAAAAGACAACAGAAAAGGAAGGCGAACAGAATCATATCGGCTCCTACGAATCAACGGAATATGTAGAGGCACGCCCTCTCTTGGAGGGCTCAGTCGATAGCCAAAACCTCTGCATATTCCTTATCTGTAGGCTTCTAGTGGCTTTGGGCCCAGCCCTGGGGGTTCTCCTGCTACTTTTGTGCTATATGTTTATTTATAGAATTTGCATTTCTAGTTATTAATTTTGTTCCATAACATTATCACTTAATTGGTTAATTGCAAGCATGAGATGTTACAGTTTCCTTTTCACTAGACTAGATTTATCATTCATGTCCTCTTATCTGGAATCAGTTCTTTTACAATTGTTAGACTAGTTTCAGCACAGTTGCTGTTCAGTTCTGCATATAGTTAATGTTTGGACCTTTTCATCATGATTCTGGGCGTTTGATTGATTTTTAATTATGAAGGATGTTATTAGTTGATTAAAAGAGAATTCCATTGCAAAATCTAGAATAATTGCTTGTTGTTCAATTTACTAGGATTGTTGTTCAATTCATTAAAGTATCTGTTCACTTCATCAAAGTGTGTTGTTCAATTGCAATCTATTATTTTTAGTCTTGAGTAGTTATTTTTGCATAAGCTTAGAACAGAATTAGCTCATTCGAATAGTCTAAATTATTTCGTAATTCACTTTCAATTTGGTTTGATTGAACTTCCAGAATTAAACAATATTCCTTATAATGATTTAGAGTAGTTAACCTCCGATGTCATTTGCATATATTTTGCTTACACTCTTGAAATAAAAAGACTTTCCCTAGGTTGATAATTAATGAAAATCATTAAGGTTACCTTTAAAACAATCACCTTGATGACCCAACATTTTGGCGTCATTGTTGGGGAGAGTGTTTAAGAGTGACGTCATTTATTTATTTTTCCTTTTTTCAGTGAAAGAATTTGGTATTGAAAACGAGAGGTAAGAACCTACGTGCCAACAGGAAAAATGCCTTCTCTCCAGCCCGCTTCTCAGCAATTGTGCAGAGGTTAGTAGGATAGGTGTTCTTGTTTTATGAATAGGAAGAAAAATATAGAATTAGATCAAAATCCCCCAATTAAGTCCACAAAACCCAAAGGATCAGTGGTCCTTGTTAGAACAACAGATATAGACGAAATCACTAAGAAGGCTGAATCCCACGCATCCCTAAGACCCAAACCATTCCTACTCAGAGTCCTACTACACTCCCTTAGGTAGCAACCTCACAATCTGCAGCCCACGCTGAGATTCATAATGAAACAAAAGGGTCTGAACAAAGCCTTCATACTACTGAGCACGTAAGTACTGACCCTTCAAGAGAGGGAAATTCTTGCAATTTGCAGGAAGGAGACGGAGAAACCAGCAGTGAAGTACAAGTAAAAACTCCAGAGCCTGGATCACCTGAGAGAGTGTTTGAGACAGAGACACCTAGTATCCCATATCGGGAGTGCTATAAGGCTTCCTCGAAATCAACTCCCTAATTCCACTCAAATTTTCCCCCAGAACAAGAAATCCTTGAAGATTATTGGCATATCTTTTAACAAATGGAAAACAACCAAAACCAAAGGCAGACATCAACATTGGAGTATCCCATTGTTGATCCAGATGAAAATTCCCCTATGAAATCCATTCCATTACAAAACATCCTCACTTTCCATGGGATGAACTTAGAAGATACAAAAGCATTCTTATTTGAATTTGATGTCTTATGTAGGGGATATGACTAAAACACTGACCCTCATAATCTAAAATTATTTCCCTCTACATTGAAGGGGACAACATTACGTTGGTTTATGGGGCTCGGTGCTGGAACCATCAATAGTTGGGATCATATTAAAAACTCTTCTCTTAACAAATATCAATACTAGTTCCGAACTCGAGAACTAAAAGATGAAATCTTCAATATGTCTGCAAGAGAAAATGAGATATTAGAGGAGTACATTGAAATATTTCAATATAATTTGCAAAGATATTTGTATACTACACTATCTAAAGATATTTTAAAAGAAACAATGATTAAAGAAATGAAAGAAGAATGGGTAAAAAAACTTAATATAATGGGAAAAGGGGACATCTATCAAGAAGAATATGATGACATTATTGCATTGTGCATCAAGTGTTGTCGAGGTAGTACGCGAAGTAGGCCAACCGGGAGAGACTTGGCTACAAGGAATTATAAACAGTCCGGTGGCAACGTGACCAAAGCAGAATTCAGTAATCTTTTAGAAAATTTTAAAACTGATACCTTCGGCACCCTCACAACATAGTCGGATGTCCTACAAGCCAAGAAGAAGCAAGATATAACAGAACAGAACTTGGCTGTCTTTTTTCCACATTGTCAAAAGAAGCACAGCCAGTGGGAATGTCCATTAGACATGGTCCAAACATGTGCTATTTCTACCAAGAACCATGCCATAAACCATTTCCCTTCACTTCTAGGGTTGAAAGCGGGTTTTAAGGAGGTAGAAGAAGAGACAAAACCAGTCTATATAATAAATCAACGTCGGCAGTGGCAAGCACGACCAGGTATGCCATAAGACCCACCTCAGTTCTTTTCTCCTCCACAATTTAATCAACAGAACCCTGAAATATCATGGCAAAGCCAATCACCTTTTTTTTCGGACCATCCCAATCATTTTCCATGCCTCCTTGGCCAACAAAACCCTCTTCAAGTAATAATTGGTCAAGTTTTCCTTGTTCTCCCCCTTACTGGAAAATCAATCCATATCAGTCCCAGTGGCCTACCTCCACTTCACAGAATACAAATTGGTCTCAAAATTGGCAGCGACCCTTGGGAATGAGAAATTTACCGATGGGGATAGGGGTTCATAATCAACCTACATTACCAGCTCCATACCCAATTGTTAGGATGAATTCTAATCGCAAGTGTACAAAAAAACTCACTTTAGTTGTGCATAACAAACAACCCTAACATCAAAGATGGCTGCCATTTTCTTTAGATATGTAGTTATTTTACCAAGATAAATGCTACAAAATATATACCTATGCCGTGAAAGGCATTAAGCAGTAAATAAAAGCAAGAGTTTTTCCATGCATCTAATAGACAAGAAATACATATTTTTAAAGAATTTTATATTTTTGGACACCTGGGAAGGGAACATAGAAAGATGTTACCAGTCCCCTTCAATGGGATGGGTTCTTGTAAGTCCTCAGCACTTCAGATCTAAGATCTCTCTCTCTTGATGGTGTAGAAAACCTAGACAAAAAATGGAACTCAAAGGGAGCTCACAAGAAAAATGGTAGCAAAATATGACAATGATGGAGGATCAAAGTCAAACCAAAAGTATAGATCCCGAGTGATCCTTAGGCAACAAAAGATAGTGAGTGAATGGAAAAACCCTTCTGTTTATAACAAAATATTGAGTTAGTCTAGATATTGGTGCATAATCAAAATATTATTACACAAATCTAGATCCAACTTTTATGGAATATTTTATTATATTTGTTAGAGGGAAAAAAAATTTAAATTTGGTCAAATCCATTTATTTGTAAATAATAAAGAAAGAAATAAATGATTTATTTATTATTTTAAGGATTTGGTTGAGTAATAATTAAATAAATAGTGATTTATTCAATTATTTATAAATGATTTAGTCAAATTTAATAAGGAATATTATTTAAATAAGGTTTAAATAATTATTCCTAGAAAATAATAAGATAAATAATGATTTATCTAATTAATTTTCCTGTTTTCAGTTAAATATGACCAGGAATATTATTTAAATTGTTGTTTAACTAATTATTCCTTGAGGAAAATCAAACAAATATGGATTATTCAATATTTCCTCACGCGGTTTCCTGTTTAGACCATAAACAACTTAATAAATTAAGGATTACTAAGTTATTTTTCAGAGTGAAAGCAATTTTACTTAGGGTAAAATTGGTCTTACATGGTGTACTTTGGTCCATCTATAATAACAGGCTAGATGACCAAAAATTGGTGTAACATATTTCCCCCCAGCGTGCGAGCGTTAGGAGCTAATCGTATGACCGAATTACGTTGTAAGAACTCAATCACTAGACACCGAAGGGGAAGTCAGAGAGAGAGATAAATATAAGATAGATCAAAGCGCTAGAGGACAAGACCCTGAGGAGGTAAGACTTACAGGTGCGACAAGTCTCCTTTATGAGTGAGTACCTATGCTACAACAGGTGGAGGAGGCATACCTATGCCCGCCAAGACAAAGTACAAATAATAATGCGTTTAGTAAACAAGGGACTAAACATGCTGGCATGAACATGAGCCAGATAAAAGCATGATAATGGATCCCACATACATATTGTGCCTGGGATAATAGCCAGGAATTATACAATAATATCTGAGTACATGAGATATAAGTACAACCAAAGAGGCCTTGTAAATAGGAGAGGGCTCTGAAAATATGAATGATACATGCAAACTAAAAGGTGCTGCAAGTGGCTGAGGCCAACACCATCAAATCTATGGAGTTGTATCGAAGGCTGTAATGAAGAGGTCATTGGGGCATGTGGGGGGCTACCTTAAGGGCCACCCCCTCATGCAGTCTGAAACGTCTCACACACACCTAGGAATCATTAGTACCATCTGCTGCATCACTGGAGCATCAGGTATATGGATCTCAATCATGCCATAAGGAGCTAGAGATAAGAAACAATAAATTCAAAGTGAAATAAGGGGTTCCTTTGCTTGATTCGAGGCACTGAATAAGCGTGGAAGCTGGAACCTAGGTACACCGCCCTCTAGACCTGTCTTTTGGAATGAATGAGTTGATGTCGATAGAAGGAGGTTCGGCATGGGTGAGGCAATAAGGGGTCCTCAAGCAAGGCATGAGAGATAATAGTAGAGTGATTGACATATTAACACCAAGGATGTTGATGGAATGGGGGGTATTGAGTAGTGGGCTGACAACTTCCCTTGTTAGAGCATGAAGGGCATGGATGACCTGGCAGCAACTGAGATAATATCAAAGGGGACTGGGTATAGTAGGACTGAAGTCCATAATGTGTGACACGAGAGAGGACCCAAGCAATGAAGGATGGAGGACTATAGTGTGATACAAAGGGACTCGAGATAGACTCCATGGATGTGATGATGACTCAACTCGGATGCTCTAAACAAGGGTGACTCGATGGTGCTACCACACAGAAAAGGCCTAGTGGGGACCATAAAAACATGAGTATAAGATGGTTACTTACGACGAAAATCGACACGAGCATGGAAAATTATGAAGGAAAAGTGGTGCCCCAAGTACAAGTGTTGCAAGTGAAGAAATTCAATTTTGAGAAGTAGTGAAGTGACCCTATTGGGCCAGAATTGTGAATTACAGATAAATCACACTTCCATGGATAGGTGCTAGTCTAGAAAAATAGGTGAAAGACTATACGAATATTTTTCCTAACTCATAACAGATACACAGAGAAGATTGGAGGCTTACTTATTCAGTCGCTTCCAAATGGCTCCTTCTATCGCTTCTGTTGCAACTTCAAATTCAAGCAGTTTATGAGTTGAATGCTTCCTGCAAGAAAGAAAAATGAAAAAGTAGAAGATGTAATAACATAGATATCTATTCAAGCTAGTTAGTTAAATCAATAAAGTATAAACCATATACATCAACTGAGATCTTGCAATATGGAAAATCAAAGCTAATACAGATGCATATAGGGAAAAATAAGCAGTACTCTTTATTGATGATAGAAGGAGAGGTTAAAATCTAGTGAATGATTTGAAGTGACCTTCTAGCAACGTTCCCAAGCCTCATCATAGTATAAATCTCTCCAGCAGCAGCTTCACAAATCTAGCTCTCAATTGAAAATTCTCCAGCATTTCTCTACTCAAATTCTTCCTTCTCAAGCACTTATATCTGTGCTCAATTTATAGATGAAATGTAGGTTTTTTTTCAGTCAATAAATTTCCAAAAATAGTCAATACATGTTTCCAGTCATGTAGATGTCAAATGGGCACTTGGATCTGAAGCTTGACACATGTGAACTCTTCTAGAAGGCATTGTCCAAGTGGAGATTCCGGAACAATGAGAATTTCGCTCCCAATGTGACCAGTGCACCTGTGAGTGTTGGGAAGTTCTTTACAAAGCATCCTTGCATGGGGCTAGTTACATATGCAACACACTTAGGCCCCTTAGAGCCTGCATTGGTGAGCTCTCATATGCTATGTAATAAGATTCAAACCATGGAAACCTTTTCTTGATGAAAGTCTTGCTTGATTTGTCTTGTTTCTTGTCTTAGGGCATGTAGAAATTGAAATGATAGGGAATGATAGACCCTTGATCATTGGTCCTGGAGATTATGTCTAGTTAACCAGGTCATTGGGAATGGTGCCTAATTTGACCTATAACAATTGACCCCTAAAACATGAAATCCAAATAATAAGAACATTTGATTGAGATTATTTACACTGTGATGAGTCTAGAAAAAAAGCGGAGTGGTCACCTGCATCAATCTTAAAATACATTACATCATGATATATCCTCTTTTGATCATAATTCCTGAGGGTAGGCATTACCATGTTTAGCACATAAAACAATCTAATAATATGTACATAATTTAGAAAGTCATCTGCATTGGAATGCTGCCCAGATGCAGACATTCCTACAGATATAGGCCCATGTTTGGATGACAATCTGTATGTAAGGTCACTGTATAGATGATGTGTACAAAAATCCTGAAATCATAGCCTGGATGGATGAAACTAGATCCAGGGTATTCTTATCGCGTTCACTCAATCATTTGAGTACAAGTCTAGCCACGCGAATATATGATTTGTAGTCGAACATGGAAAGACATCGTTTGATTATCAACCAATGATATGAGCTGTTAACAAACGTGAGAGAGCCACCATTAATTTCAATGGCCCTCAAGGTACTGCAGTACATTTTTTAAGGCGTGAATAGATGATTTGATGTCAAACGGCAAACAAAATTTTTCGGTCAAAAGTATGAAAGCGAGGATCTTGTCGATTCTGTAACAAGCCTCATGTTACTCGAATCTAATGTTTCTAAGTGAACTTCCTGGATATTTATTTGTCGTCAACAAGAAGTCACATTATTGCAAAACTGGAGATACTAATTTCAGAGACAAGGGTATGACTTGATATAGCAATTTTTCAGGTATGACGATCATGAAAATTAAGGTTTACGAGTATTGCAGTAGGATGAGTTTTTAATCACTAGATGACTTCTCTTGAACATATCGGCGACACTGTGATGAGTTGGAAGCATTAGCCCAAAACTGAAGTGAAGGTATGATGAACCATAGGTTTGAATGAACCGTCAAGATGATTACCCAACTCAAACAGTCATGGACATGGAGTGAAATAAGTGTCATGTTCAAGAGCAACTTGCTACCAAAAAGAAACTTTTCTTACTTTTTCCAAATTTTCCCTAGTCATTTGTCGACCAGTACCTCTTTATTTCTTAACAAGCTTGAGGAGGATAACATTTTCTTGATCTATAATTCAACCCTTCAGGTGAATAAAGTATCACTATTTAATAATTTAATGAGTCTAGTGATGAATGAAACTCTATTCTTGCCATGATTGACAAGCCCGTCACTATTTTATGTTTTAAAGAGCTTAACGACAGTGATAACCCGACCCTTTTTCATATTTAGAGAATCTGAAAAAGAGGACTAAAGAGAACTCCAAAAGTACTTTTTCGTAAATTTGTCTCTCAGATTTGAAAAAGTGTAAAATAATATCCAAGAGAACCTCTTTGGTCATGTTTAACCAAGGTATTCCTTTTTCGTAAATAATCTATCTCAATCCAAAAAAGGGTTAAACTTATACTAAGAAGATATCAATTCATTTACTTTAACGAGCTCGAAAAGACAAGTGCTTGGCAATCTTTTCATATTATCGGAGTCTGAAAAGAGCTGAAAGAGGACTCCAGGGGTTCCTTTTTCTTTGTTATCGAAGATCGAAAAAGAGATAAAAGTGCGCTTCAAATCCTTTTCTGTTTTTAACAAATCTCGAAAAATAAGGAGAAAAAGTATGCTTGTGGTCAAGTCATTCTTTGAATAAATGTGCAAGACTAATCTGTTCATCAGTTGTATTTCCTGTTTAGAACAATATCAAATGGATTAAAAATACATGTTTCATGATAAAAACATAATAAAACTATATTCATAGCAATAAATTTAACTTGCAAACAATTAAATGACTATATAAAGTAGTTTCACTATTCATTTTTACCATTCCATAGTTACCATTTGCATTTTGGAGCTCTGAACTTGGTTTTTCCCCCGAACTACAGTCGTTGATTGCAGTCATTTATATGGACGGATTTCATCACCGTTTGATCCAGGTTAGTATCATGAACCTCCTCTTCCTTTTAGTATTCATTTCATTTCCATTTCTTGCAATTTTTTTGGGTTTTAAGGCCCCTACGGTAAATTTTGCCCAAAATGAGGGCAATGCACCCCTGAATTTTGAAACTTGCATTGCATAGAAGGTACAGTGAAGGGTACCTACATGTGCAATGCACTGTCTCAGCCCAGGGAGTGCGTTGGGTGTAGTTCAAGTTTTTGGTTTTCATGCTGTGCTCAAAATTTGCCTAGTTTTTTGCAATGATTGGAATCTAATGGATCCTATGGTTGTATTTCAGGTTTCCATTGGATTATAATGAAGATTACATGGAGGGAAAGAGAACATGAAGAATAGGATATGATTGCCTTGAATGATCCGGGTATTGTAAGAGCCCTAAGAGATTCTAGACTACTTATGTACTTCAAATTGTCAGGAATGAGGCAACAAATAGAACTCTTGGAGTTCTTAGTTCAAGCATGGGATCCAAAAATAGAGGCATTTCACACAAAACATAAAGTGTTGTCCATAAGAGTTGAGGATGTGTATTTTCTCATAGGTTTGTTGGAAAGTTTTTCCCATTTCTCTCATAGGGTCTACCGTTGGAGGAGAGATAGCGAGGGATTATGGTATGCAGTATTGCTATCTAGGGGTAGAACCTAGCAAATATGGAAAAATAAACATTCGGGATGTCAGGGATTTGCCTTTGAGAACCATCCTTTTCACGATCGTTAAACTTGTTGGCACCATTACACTACATGTAGCGAATAGATTGTATATGCAGTATGCGCTAGAGTGCTTAGAGCCAATAGTCTTCAACTGGTCTAAAGTTGTTCTATCTCAGATAAAGGAAAGGAACAACTAAATAAATCAAAGGGAGGAAGGAAGAAAAATTTCATTTATGGTTCAATCCTTATCTCGTTCACTTTGGAACGGATTCCATTGATGCAGCCACAACATGTAACATTGGATATATCTAGTCCTAGAGATCCTCGAATGCAGAGATGGGTAGAACTCATGGGTCAGAATGCATGCCAATCGACCGTTGTGTTCTCTACTACATTCTTTGCCTGGTTTCGGCGACGGATTATCGCCATCGGTGAGTATGCATACGCAGGCATCGACTTCTGAGGAGATCCAGATTTAGTATTACCAGAAGGCGCTTAGTGGGGTGCAATAGGTAAGAATGATTCGACCATGTTTTTTTATTTTCCTAAGGTTTATACAATGTTTTTATGTTTTTATTTCTTTCCAAGACTAAACTAAATGTTTGATGTAATGTAGATATTGGTCGTGTTCAACCAGTAGAGGAACCGGAGTGCGAATAAGATGCACCAGTAGAGAGGGATGTCGGGAGAGCAGTCCTTCAGGACCTTGATATGGCTGAGACTATAGCTGAGCTTCAACAACACATAGAGGGGTTGACCTTCGGGATTCTAGATTTCCAGATTGAAGAGCTTCCCATGCGACTGCAGCGACACACTATTGGGGTTCCTAACTATTGTATGTGGTTGCTTCATAGGATTGCTAGGTCTATAGCATGTTACCATGAGAACCACTAGTTTACTTGTGAATTTTTTCATACATTTTGAGGTCAGATGACCAATGTGTCTTGGGCACAAATTTTGTAAGAACTTATAACTATATATCTATATGATTTTAGAGTTTTTCCTATGTTTAATGCACAATCATATTCAATGATGTGAATTTTTTCTATACCTATGTCACAAATGTCTATCTAAAAATTGATTAGCTAATGAATCAGTTAAAGTGTTCAAATTTCTAGAAATATGTTGATATTGAATGAAATCAAAATGTCTCTCCAAAAGTCAAACCCTTAGGAAAAATCTAAGAAGTGTTGGATTTCTAATAGTATAAATACTAGTAAGTTGTAATACCACAAGTTGTGAGTCTAACCTTATGATTATGCTTAATACCAAATGAAATGACATCAGAGAGAAGTTCAATCAATGCACTATATTCAATGATATTTCATCGATCTACAGATACAAATCCCTTGAAAACTCACTAACTCATCATTCGGAGTGAAAATGGCCCACACTGCAGAGGATAGATTCTTTGTACTACGACTAGCACCATTAGCATATCCAACAAATGGTTTTGAAGATTCATTCATATGCGATGAAATGTAAAGTGGATTACTAACGTCAAGAAAAATCTAAAAACAAATTAAGATAGTGAATGCAAATCAACAACATATAAACAATATAATACAAAAAATTACTACGCTCATGATTAAGCATAGTAACGCTTCAAATACAACCCATTTCTGGGCTGTGCCAATGGAATCCCATTGTAATCAACTAACTCATAGGCACCCTTAGCAAGAACGCGTTTGAAAATATAGGGGCCATGCCATAATGTTTCAAACTTCACTGTACCTATTACATCAGCTTCTTGATCATAAAGAAGGACCAAGTCACCCTTTGAGTAGATGTGAAGCTGGACATTTTTGTCGTATTTCACCTTTATACATCTCTTATGCGCTTCGTTGGCCAATTAGGCTTCATGACACATTTCATCTAGATGGATGAGGTTAAGGAGATGTTCTTCTTCTTCTAAGGTGTTAGGTAACAAGTCTATCGTGAGTTTTAACGATGATATTTCACATTGGATTGGTAAGGTAGGTTCCAGACCATAAACCAAATGAAAAGGAGTAAATCTAGTTGTGTTTCTTACAGAGGTTCAATACGCCCACAAGGCAGAGTATAGAATCAAGTGCCAGTTCCTTTTACGGACTCCTATCATTCGTTGAACTAGTCATTTAAGAATTTTTTTAATAGCCTCAACTTGTCCATTTGATTGTGGATAATAAAGAGTAGAATTATCATTTGCAATCCTAACTTGGTAGTCAATTCAGACATCATATGGTTGCGAAAATGCTTCCCATGATCCGTAACTATAGCCTGTGGGACCCCAAATTGTGCAATAATGTGGTTAAAGAAAAACAATGCAGTTGTTTGTTCTGTGTCATTGAATGTAGGCATCACTTCGGCCCATTTGGTAAAATAGTCGAATGCAACAATAATATAACCATGCCCCCCAGATGAAGGAGGGTTACAGGTCATGAATTCAATACCCCGTTTCGTAAATGGTCCAATAGAGACCACGAGATGCATTGGCGCTAGCGGTTTGTGGATTTTACGATAAAAAATCTGGCATGCATGAAAACTTCTGACTGCGAGGATGCAATCTCAAAAAATAGTAGGCCAGAAGTAACCGGCGCAGAATATCTTCTGCACGGTAGCATATCCAGATAAGTTCCCACCACAAGCCCTAGAATGACAATAATTTAACACTTTTTCAGCATCCTCATGAGTTAGGAACCTCCTTAAAATGGTATCGACACCACGACGATAAAGTGTATCACCGTCGATAAGATAATATTTGGCTTGGTATTGAATACGTCGCTGATTAGAGCGAGAGGTATTAGGTCTAAAAATTTGGTTTTGGAGATAAATGATGAAATCCCCATACCAGGGATCATATGATCCAATCATAAACAAAGACTCGTATGGAATAGATGGTTCTGAGGTAGTAGCAGTACTATTAGAGGGAAGGTCACAGAGAAGCTCATCCAAAACTAAAGACTTATTTGACTTAGATTTGATGAATTCCAAATCAAATTCCTGCAAAATGAAAATCCATTCTGAATATTCCCCCCCCAGAAATTGACGTGATAAGATATAAGTCATGGGGTTGCAATCTGAAACTATTGTTGTTTTTCGAAGTAGGATGTAATGGTGAAATCTTTGGACAGCTTGAACAACTGCCAAGGCAAGATTTTCCACATACAAGTACCTAACTTCTATATCATTGAGATTACGACTCAAATAATATATTAGATGTTCAATTCCATCTTCTACTTGGACCAAAACCATAGCGATGGTCGTTTCAGTCGTGGCGATATATAGGAAATAATCATTTTGATAATTAGGAGGATACATTAATGACACGGACAAGATGTTCCTTGAAAAAATCAAAAGAATCTTGCACAACCTGGTACCAATGGAAGGGAACCCCATTTTTCAATAGTCGAGTAAATCCTTTAGCCATTTCGGCGTAGTTTGGAATGAACCTTCTCAGGAATTTAGCCTTTCCTTGAAGTTTCTGTTTCTGAAGTAAATTTGATGGTGCAGGAAAATCAAGAATGGCCTGTACCTTCATTGGGTCTATTCGAATTCCTTATTTTGAGACTACAAATCTGAGAAATCAAACAGAACCAACACAAAACACACATTTGTGTGGATTGAGGCCTATCTTGTAGCGTCGGCAGCGTAAGAAAATGGCTCACAAATGCATCGGGTTATCAGTCCGATTTCGTGAATGCACTGGTAAATCATCTACATACGGTTGAACAATGTGCTTGATGTCGTTGAAATCATAATCCATTGCTCTCTAAAAAGTTTCCCCAGAGTTCTTTAAACCAAACGGAAGTTTCCTATATGTGAATGTGCCCCAGGGAAAGATGAATGTTGTCTTATTTTGGCCATCTGGGTGCATATTGATTTCATTGTAGCCAAAAAATCCATCCATGAACGAAAATATTTCGCATCTAGCACAATCGTCAATAATCTGGTTGAAAAAGGGATTAGGATAGTTGTATTTTGGACAAGCATGATTAACATCCCGATAATCGATGTACACTCTAATGATTTTTTTTTTCATAATAGGAACGATATTGGAAACCCATTTACTTAGCAGAACAAGGTAAATTAAACCAGCATGCAAATGTTTTTCAGCTTCTGCTTTGATGGCAGCAGCTTTCTTCGGATGAATAGTATGGAGCCTTTGGCACATCGGTTTGACATCAGGATACATATTAATAGTGTGTTCAACTATACTAGTATCTATGCTTGGAATTTCCTCGTAAGACCAAGAGAGCGATATGAATTAAGTTCTAATAGATAACAAAATACACTAACATGAATATTTTCTACAGCGCCAATTTTCGTTGAAATATCGATAAAAATCATTTCTCCAATATTTGATAAGTTTCGCTCAGAAATGATTGCATTAATTGGAAAAGGATTCGAAAAGAAAGTTTTGATGGATGGGTGATATAATTCACTGATATTTTTTTCATCATAATTAGGAAGATGGGAATGATGATGATAATCTTCCCATGGTTCTCCTTCTGACATCATAGCTTCCAAAATATTTTCATCTGTCAAAAATTTTGAGGAAAATGGATCAGATGGAGTACCAAAATCTAATGAACGATCAACCCAAACACTCGGCGACGCTGAATTTAGATTTTCCGCCCAAGCCAAATAGATTGATTGCTATGCCAGCTCAATAAGGCTGGGTAGTAAAACATCATCCAACTTAGAAATATCGGAACCACGCGTACTCTCCCTTAAGCCAAGTAGAGTGGAAGAGATCATGTAACAGGTCTTTATGCTTGCAATTTCTGTCGACTATTGAGCCTCACAATAGGTATGTATTTACTCTTGATTACTATACTTTTTCATCTTCCTTATCCATATTTTGCCATGATATAATAATATAATGAAAGGATTTTGATGAAAAATTAATAAAAAATGATCCTGATATGATTTAACCATCCAAACTAATTCTCGTTTCTTTTTATGCTGAAAATAACAGAAGGAACAACAGGACTTAATCACGGGAAAGAAGATGCGTTAAAAACGATTGAATCAAAGATAAATCAGTAAGGATTAGTCCAAGAATGAACGAACTGTCTGAGGATAGCATTTTTTCATGGATCCCTCAAGATATCCTGATCCTAAGGGATCACACTTATCTTTCCTTTTAGCTATAAAGGGACAGGGAGAGCTAATTCTCAAGGATCATGAATGATGTATCTTTCATTTCTGTATAATTGGTAATTGTAATTCATAGAACGTAGTTCTGAACAACAAGATCAGATTGTGATGTTAATTGACTGTGATGATTAATATATAGTTCATGTTTCTATTCATTCAAGTATTCTAGAGTAGTTAAGCAGTATTCACCGGTGGATAAGGGCCCGGTCTCTGGTGGATCTCACTGTTGTTCCCTGTGTTGTACTTTTCCATTTATTGCAAGTATACTCTGCTTTTCTGCTTTGCAGTTGAAGTAATTTTGATAATTCAGATTTCTGGTATTTATTTCCATTGAATACGCATTTCCAATTTATTTCCATTGAATATGAATTTCCAATTTATTTCCTTATGGAATTAGTTGTTAGTTAAAAGAATTCTTTTTGATTATTTAAAGTGTAGGCAGTTATTTCCAATACTTTCCTTCTGTTCAATAGTTTAGATCCAGCTGAAAGAGCTTGGTTAATGCTTCAGTGCTCTCGGTTGATTATCATTTGAAGTAGTTGAATTAAGAATGAATCATAATTTTGGGTTATAATTCATAGATGAATCACTTCCTTTAAAGCTTCAAGATTTATTATTGTATCTATATTAAACAATTGGCTTTAACATTAATCTTTGTATGAATAGCTTGCACATAATGTGTAAAATCTTGAGATAAAAGGACTTACTCTGGTTGACAATTAATGTGAGGCAATTAGGAGTTTGAAAAGACACCTGTTAGCACCCAACATTTTGGTGCCATTGTCGGGGAGTGTGTTGCCACTCTGTAAAAAGAGTAATGTATGATTGATGTTTTTTCTGCTGAGGGAGAATTGGGTATTAGAAACAGAAGGTAAGAACCTGCATAGCGAACAAGTAAAATGCTCACTCATTTTCCCTCTTTCTAGAATAATTGCGTAAGATTTTAAGGTAGGAATGAATGTTTGTGTTTTTGCATGAATGACTAAGAAGGAAAGACCTGAAAAGGACAAAATCCCTCCTTCTAAACTTGAAAAACCTAAGGTATCGGTGACCCTTGGACGATCAACTTTTATCGATGAGATCTTAAAAAAATTTGAGTCTCAATCATCAGTAGGACGTCGAATTGTTGCTGCCAGACATCCTACTGACTTCCTTCAAGATGCAGGACCACCATCTGTAGCTAATGTTGAGATTCATAGTAAAATTGAAGGGATTGAGCAGATTTTTCAAGATACTAAGAATTCACAGACTCACCCTTCACAAGAAGGAAATTTTTGCAATCTTTATGAAGGAGAAGGAGAAACAGGCAATTTTTAAATTAAATTATCAGAACCTATATCTCCTGAATTAGTGACTGAGCAGAGGACACCCAGTGTTCCAAATCAAGTTATTGTTGTTAGAGCCATTCCAGCCTCTTGCAGACATCCTAGGAATAAATCTCCAGGTCCGAATATCCTTGAATAATATTGGCATATTTTTGACCAAATGGCTAATAACCAGAAACCCCAAACTTCTACATTGCAATGCCCTATTTTTGACAAAAATTTCAATGCGCCCATTAAGGCTATCCCATTGCAGAACACTCCTATCTTTCATGGGATAACTTCAGAAGATCCCTATGCATTCCTTTTCGAATTTTATGTCTTATGTAGGGGTTATGATTACACTACCGACGCTCAGAAGCTAAAGCTATTCCCCTCTACTCTAAAGGGAGCAGCTCTGCATTGGTTCATGGGACTTGGAAGAGGCACCATCAATGACTGGGACCAAATGAAAAAATATTTCGTTAAAAAATACCAAGATTATTGCTGAACTAGAGAATTAAAATATGAAAATTTTCAAATGGTAGCTAAGCCTAGCGAGACTCTGGAAGAATATGTAGAGTGTTTCCAATATAATCTACACAGATATCCTTACACAAATCTGCATGATAATTTTCTAAAAACTATGATGATCAGAGGTATGAAAGACCAATGGCTAGATACACTAAATATAATGGGTAAAGGTGATATTTATCAAGAAAACTATAACAATATTATATATTTGTGCATCAAGTGTTCCAGGAGAACTACGAGGCTGAAACCAGTCGGACGCGATGCAATCCCTAGAGATAGCAAAGCCTCAGGAGGAATCATTACACGAAGCGAAATCAACAATCTGTTGGAGGATTTCAAGACTGATATCTTGGGGACCCTAGCGACACAATTGGATGTCATGCAAGCTAAGCAAAATTAGGCTATAGCAGAATAGAACTTAGCTATATTCTGCCCCCATTGCAGACAGAAGCATAGTCATAAATAATGCCCCCTAGATACGATATGAACATGTGCCATATGCATTAAAGAGCATGCCACGGAAAGTTTCCCATCACTCTCAGGATTAAAAGCAGTCTTCAAGGAAGCGGAAGAAGAAGTGGAACTCGTATATCTGTTGAACCAACATCGTAAATGGCAAGCACGTCAGATAGGTATGCCTCCTGATCCATCTTCGTTCTTTCCTCCCTCGCAATATAATTCTCAACAATATTCAGGGGCATCATGGCAGAATCAACCATCGTTTTTTCCACCTCAAGCATTTTTTATGCCACCATGGCCCAATCAGTCAAATCCAAATAATAATAATTGGCCAAATACCCCTTACTCGCCACCATTCTGGAAAAACAACCCTTATTCCTCCCAATGGTCCCCTTCCACCTCAAAAAACTAGAACTGGCAATCAAATTGGAAAAGATCTACAAACCAGCCTATGGGGATAGTTCCTTTGCCTCAACCAGCTTTACCAACACCTTACACGTTGCAGCAGAATCCTCAATCTAATATACGATCGCAACTCCCAGCTCAACCCAACCCAAATCCTAACAATAGACCAATTCAGTCAATACAAATCATTGAGGGTCTGGACCCTGAGGATGAGTTGAAAGAATGTAACGAACTTAAGTTGAGATCTGGATGCATAATCGCTCTAGATAAGGATAAAGATTTGCAACCTAAAGAACTGCACACAAATAAGCCTCTGACTGTAGTTGATCAACAAATAAAACAAGGGGAAGATACAGTCAGACAAAAAATTCATGAACAAATCATAACCACTTCCCCCCCATTCCCAGAAATATTGTTGATACCACGCCTAATTGAATATCCTGACTTTGATATTTTGGGTGAACTTAAGAACATGTGTATAAAAATTCCCCTCCTCCAGGATATCCAAGATATTCCAATATATGCCAAAACTATTAAATAATTGTCTATAAATAAGTCTGTGAGGAAAACAAAAACAACCCCTACTGTCCATGTTGTCGAGACTTTGTCCAATTTATTACTAGGCAAAGAGACTCCTGTAAAATATGAGGATCCCAGAAACCCCATTGTCACAGTCTAGATAAATGGCCATTATTTTCCTAATGCTTTATTTGACTTAGGGGCAGCCACTAATATTCTCACAACTACAACTTGCAACACTCTTGGCATCACAGCCTTGGAACGAACAACTACCTTACTGGAACTAGCTGACCGCTCAGTCATTAGACCAGAAAGAACATTACAAGATGTGATGGTCTCTGTAGACACTTGGGAATACCAGGCATATTTCTGGATTATTAACCCTAGGAACCAGCTAGATGGGCAGCCCTTAATATTATGAAGGCCTTGGCTAGTGACTGTTGATTCTTATATCAGCTGCCAGATAGGAAGTATGACTATAACCAGGGGGAATGATGTGAAAAAATTAGCTTTATACCCTCCTGCTCAACCAAGCTTGATTATTATGAAAACTAGGAAGAAACCTGCAACATACTTAACAAAAAATATTCAGTCACCATTGACTATGGTAGAGGCCCTTGAATTCAAAAACCAAACTGAAGACGATGTCATTAATACTTTTATCAATCATCCTACCACAGTATCAAGTTCGAAATGCCACATGATTAAAGCAGTCCTTGAAAAATAAATTGAAGAAGATCCCCTGAGAGATATCAATGACCAAACAATACCAACAACCACTGTTTATAATAGCAAACCTATCAAAATTGAGTCTAAAAGATCCTGGACATTAACAGTAATCTGAGTGATGACCAACAACAGAAACTTATTCAATTCCTTAGGAAAAATAAAGGGGCTTTCACTTGGGATTACTCAGGATATGAAAGGGATTGACCCTCAGCTATGCATGCATCACATCTACACTAAAAAGGATGCAAGAACCATTTGAAAACCTCAACGTAGATTAAATTCTCACCTAAAAGATATTGTTAAAGAAGAACTTCAAAAACTGTTAGATGTGAATTTTATCTATCCTATATCTGAGATTAAATGGGTTTCTCCATTAGTTGTGGTTCCTAAAAAGAATTGGAAATGGAAAATATGCATTGACTATAGAGAACTCAACAAGGCAATGCAAAAATACCATTTTCCCCTTCCATTTATTGATCAGGTCCTAGATACACTAGCAGGGAAGAATTTTTTTTCTTTCCTGGATGGCTTCAATGGCTACAACCAAATTCAGATTGCCCCTAAAGACCAGGATAATACTACCTTTACCTGTCTGTGGGGAACATTCGCTTACAAGGTATTACCTTTTGGATTGTGCAACGCACCTGCCACATTCCAAAGAGCCATACTCAGTATTTTTGCAAACTTGATAAATGAAGGATTGGAAGGATACATGGATGATTTCACACCCTATGGAGATGACTTCGAGCAAGCATTACAGACATTGGAAAAATTTCTGGAACGGTGTATTGCTACCAGCCTATCTTTAAGTCACAAAAAGTGCCATATGATGATGACAGAAGGCCTAATCTTGGGTCATTACATTTCAGTAGCTAGAATTCAGGTAGATCCGGAAAAAATACAGGTAATTCTCTTACTAGCTACTCCCTGCACCCAAATGGAGGTACGTAGTTTTCTAGGATTTTCTCGATATTATCGTAGATTTATCAAGAATTTTTCACAGATTGCTGCACCATTATGTGCCTTAACAGGAAACAGTGATTTCATATGGACTGAAAAATGTGACACTGCCTTTACAGATTTAAAACAGCTAGTATCAACAACACCAGTATTACGAGGCCTGAACTGGGATATACCATTCCAGATTTCATCAGTTGCATTAGACACAGCCATTGGAGTAGTTCTTGGCCAAGAAGAAGACAAGAAACCCTACGCTATGTATTACTTTAGCAAAAACTTAACCCCTGCTGAATTAAATTACATAGTAACAGAGAAGGATTTTTTAGCTGTTATTTATGCTATTAACAAATTCAGACACTATATAACTGGATACCCTGTAATTATGTATATGGATCACTCTGCTATCAAATACTTAGCTAATAAACCCATTAAGAATGTAAGAGTGACACGTTGGTTGCTACTTTTGCAGGAATTTGATATAACTATAAGGGATCGACCAGGGAAGGAAAACCTTGTGGAAGATTTCCTCTCCAGAGTGCCAAGAACATATGACACAATAGTAGTAGAGGCTCAGTTTTTGGATGAACACCTATTTTTTGTAACCGTGAAAACGCCATGGTACGCAGATGTGGCGAATTATTTAGCAGTGGGAAAACTACCTAAACAACTGACACCCAGAGAAAGGAAATCGATAGTACAACGCATCACTTGGTTCTCCTGGATTGGAGGATACCTTTTTCACACAGGGGCCAATATGCACATCCGCAGGTGTATTAGGGAAGACGAAATTTATGATATCTTAAAAGCCTGCCAAAATGGACCTTGAGGTGGAAATTTTGCAGACCGTAGAACTGGACATAAAATTTTACAAATGGGCTACTACTGGTCCACAATTTTTAAGGACGCTAAGAAATTTGTTTAGGCCTGTGATAGTTGTAAAAGGATGGGCTGCCCTGGCCAATCTGATGAGATGCCCCTGCATCCATAGCTGATCGTAAAACCTTTTGAGCATTGGGCATTAGATTTTGTTGGGCCAATCAACCCATCATCCAACCAGAAATCATATATATTGGTTGCAATAGAATACGTAACTAAGTGGGTAGAAGCAGTAGCATTACCAAGAGCCACAGAAGAAACTATGATAAACTTTCTTTTCAAAATTTTTGTACGATATGGGTTACCCAGAGAAGTAATCACTAATGGAGGGCCGCAATTTTAAGGCCACAAGATCACTGCTACACTAACAAATCATCATGTTATTCATAGAATTACCTCTCCATACCACCTGCAAGCGAACGAGTAGGTAGAAAGCACCAACAAAGTAATTGAAGCTATTCTAATGAAGATAGTCTCATCGCACAGACGAGACTGGGCTACTCGACTACTAGAAGCCTTGTGGGCATATCACACAACTTGGAGGAACACTACTGGATACTCCCCATATCAGCGAGTATTTGGTAAGGAACCTATTTTTCCCATAGAGTTTGAGATACAAACACTAAGGACAACCCAGGAAGTGTGACTGGATTTAATTGAAGCCCATATTAATAGATTACAACAAATAAATGAATTAGATTAAATCCGGCTTTTGGCTCTGCAACATACTACACTTATTCAACAACAAAGAGCAAAATGGCATGATTCTCTGATCAGGAAAAATACATTTCATGAGGGTGACTGGGCACTTCTCTACGATTCCAGGTTTCAAGACTTCCCTGGTAAATCGCAGACTAGGTGGTTAGGTCCCTATGAAATAAAGGAAGTACATGACATTGACACTCTTACGTTGGCCACCATTGATGGGTCTGATTGTTCCTTTAAAGCAAATGGGCATCGCGTGCGCCTCTACCAAAGACCACTCACAAGAGAATATTTTTGTCAACAGATACGCAAGGACTCCACCATGCAAGTTTTATCTACAGAAGATAATCCTTCGGCAGCTTCATCTTTGTAAAAATTCATTTCTTTTTCTTAAAAAAAAAAAAACTGTAAATAGGATTGTTGATTCAATTTGTTTTTTTCTCTGCCTATTTTGTTGTTCCATCTTCGGAACAAAATTTTTTTGGTTTTGTTGTTCCATCTTTGGAACATTACTTTTTTTATTTTTCTATTCCATCTTCAGAACAACACTTCTTGGTTTTGTTGTTCCATCTTCGGAACAACACTTTTTAGTTTTGATGTTCCATCTTCGGAACAACACTTTTTGATTTTGTTGTTCCATCTTCGGAACAACACTTTTTGATTTTGATGTTCCATCTTCGGAACAGCACTTTTTGATTTTGCTGTTTCATCTTCAGAAAAACACTTTTTTATTTTGTTGTTCCATCTTTGGAACAACACTTTCTTTTGTTTTTTCTGTTCCAATTTTGGAACAACACTTTTGTTTGTTGTACAATTTTTGTGTGTTGTGAATAGCACCTTTTTTTATATATATTTCACAAACACCTCTTTCCTCTTATGGACTTATTCCTAGCTCATTTCAGCCTCATTTCTTTGATTCCTTTTATGGCCTGAAGTACAGTACCTTCATGCAGATAAGAATTATGGATTTTATTAAAGCAGGTGAATATTTTTAACGTTATGATCTTCGACAAAGACAACTTCTTGATGATAGACTTAAAACGATTGAAAGGGACACAATTATTTATATTTCACTTTACTTTACTGATTTCTACTATATATGATACTGATTGATCATCTTTACGATGTTGGTTCTACTCTTCCTGGTTATAATTCTCTTTGTCTATTATCAATGGGATTATGGGTATAATTTTTCTTATTATTGACATGCTTCAACTTCTTACACCATCCCTACTCTTAAGGAGTACTGAGCCTCCCTCTATTTATCATAAAAATATGTAATGAAAACTAAATTTTATCTACAAATAGAGGACAGGGGGTCTCATTAAGAGCCAGCCTACCATGTTCATAAGGATGTAGCAATGTGACATTCCCACTATGGCCACCACACCAAGGTTATGATCCATTGGATGGCTAAAACATCCTTTGAACGAGAGGTCTCATCATGAGCCGGCCTGCTCACTTTTTCTACTTCCCAGTGAATGGCAGTATGGTTATCTGGTTACCACGCCAGCACACTAGTCTCTGCTGTAGAAACAACAATGAAAATTTTCAATTATAAATTGAGGATCCTAGCTCACATGGGTTAAAAATCAACTCTATTGAGGCTATGGACGCCTGCTGGAAACAGAAGCTCTACTTATGGTATTGAAGTTCTATTTCCTCAATCAATAATTCTTATAATACCCTCTTCCCATTTATCTTTTTTATCTGAGAGATTATTTCCTCTAAACACTTCCCTAATTTGAACCTTTATGCATGCGTTCATGTTTTTTACTCAATCATATCGTGTACAACCGGAATATCATCAACAAGCCTCCTTTTGTACATATTGTTGTCCTCTTTCATTATCACATAACTTATCATCAACCAAAGCGTCTTGTCTCTTGTCATTTACTATGATTATACACCACACTTTTACTCTATCCATCTCTCTTATTGTCCCATAATTTATTTACGTACTCTGTTCCATTTACTGTTGTACCCTTCATCCTTATGTCCTACCATCAGAACAACCATTTCCCATCTATTCGGTCGTAGGCGACCTCTCATTTCGAAGGGGGAGAGAACTTTCATTACACTCGTGCATGCGTTGTCATTATCTCATTGACTAATAAGATATTCCATGATCACGCGGCATGCGGCAATTTAAAAACCCTTCAAATAACACAATTAATATCAACTACACTTAGCTATTAAAACAACTTCATGTTCTATCGCTCCAAGTGTTGCTGTGTTTTTCAGTATTGGTGTATTTTTTTCAATATTGCTGAATTTTTCCATTACACTCATCCTTTGCAATAGTAGGAAGAATTCAAGCATTATGGGTGGTAAAATAGTGCGCCTCGAACCTTTAGTGTTAGAGGTCTTTGACAGAGCCAGGGAAATTCTGATCTCTGTAGGGTGGATATCCTATCTCATAAGATTGCAGCCCTCGAATGAGGAAATTGCCATTGAATTTCTACAGCATCTGCAGAATGGGGAATCCATGGTGAAAGGTAGAAGAATTATAGTCACAAACACTGTAATAGTTGAAGTATCTGGGCAATTGGCAGAAGGAACTATATGGTCACAAAAACATGTATTTCTATAAGACACAGTGGAAAATTTCAAAGACGAAGGTGAACAAGTAGTCAAAAAAGGCAAAGGCATCCAACCATATTCTCTGGAAGAACCATGGAAAGAATTAGCAAGCATTATACAAAGATACATTACCTGCGATGGATGCCAAGATGTGGTAATACCATGACAACTTAAACTATTAGCTCTCTTGAAACAAAAAATCACTGTTAATCTGCCATCTCTTTTGAATTCTTTACTGCATGATATTGTTGTTAGAATAAGATGGGCCAGACACCCTAAAACTGTAATAAGTCACCATGGATTTATTAGATTAATCATCAGTCATAGCTTGGTTCAATACAACTTAACTTGGGATGGTTTCATGACAGTCCTAGAGAGCATGCAAAACCTTGTAATCCAACATCCTTAAATTGCGGAGACAAGCCAGCAGAACCCTGTTTCGAAAAGAAAAAGGACTGCCCATTCAAAGGTAGAACCCCATAAACGTAGTAGGTCTATAATAATTGAAATAGCCTAGAGGATGTCTGCAAATCGTCGGGATGAAAGCAACCAACCTGTGGAGACAGCCAGTCCAGTTAGGATAAGAGATTCTGAACCTGAAGAAGAGGCACCCAATTCCGCATCAAAGCCTGAAGAAGAGGCCAATTCAGAACAAGAACAAGAACAAAATTATAATAATGAACTGGAAATTGAAGCAGGACTGGATGATCCTTTGGAAGTTTTTGAGACAGGGATGGCCGAGGTCCTGGCAAATCTTAATGTATATATGCAACCTGGACAACCACTTGGTCTCAGCATAATGAAAACATAAGTCCCAGAGAATTCCGGGCATATAGAAACACTGCCATCTCGAGAGGCTACAGACAAAGAAATTGTTCAGGAATATGACAACCAGTCCAGTGACACGATTCTGTTGGAATACTGCCATGAGGACTAGCAGAAGTTTGCAAACATAGAATTTAGTCACGAGTCTGACAATTAGTCAGGCGATATGGTTCTTTTGGAACATATCCTTGATGACCAACAAGCAGTGATAGAAACCATTGATAAACCTGTTAGTGGAGTAGACGCTCCTCAAAAGAGCCAAGTAGCCGGAGAAAAACTTAAGAAGCTACGACAAAAATACTGGAAGCTTCAAAAGACAGTCAGAAGGCTACAAAGAGAAGTTAAAAATTGTAAAACTCAGAACGCCGCTCCTGAGGTGACCTCTGTAGCTACAAAAACAAGAATATGCGAGAATAAATCATAGAAATTCAAACCGAACTCGCTTCCACTCGAACAATAGCCACCCAAGGTAATTTGCATGAAAAATTGGTAAATTTCGTTGTCCAAATGGAGGGTTGGTCCTCCCACAATAAGGAAATATAGACTGAAGAGGTATTCTCTAAAATCATCGGCACTCAGACAGAAGGGCAATCCAAGGACCTCTTGTCAAGGAATGACCCTATTATTTTAAAACTTTGAGAAGAACCGACACAAGACATAAGCCCATCTTGGCTTCCCAACATCAACAGAAAATAGTCTCCCCGCAACAATACTAGTTACAAAAACATTTGAGGGAATTAGCCCTGGTGAGAATGAGACTTTTTGACAAGGCTAGACAGAAGAGAAAAACCGAAGAGGATGAAAACTAAGTCGAAATGTTGGGAAAAATACTGAGAGGGGGGGTTGAATCAGTATTTTGAGCATACTCAGAAATTTTTACTTTTTCTTTCCCTAAAACCCATACGCTACTTTACTGAACACAACTCGCGTATACACGCAGATAACCTTCATAAAACTCATGTATATACAGAGATATTATTATGCATTTATTTATTTACTTAGATCTATGCATCATTCATTCATCAGATGTTTAGTTAGTAGTAAGCATGTGCAGTAATAACAGAATAAATCATCACACATAAGCAAAACACATGAACACTAGGATTTAAGGTCGAAACCCAAGTCGGGAGAAAACCACCGTTGTTGTCGTCTCTGTCTTCAATATTTTTATTATAAAGAAAACATCTTATAACCATGTACTGGCGCAGACTCATACCAGCACGTAGGCACCCACCTGCAGAAGGCTACAACCTTCTCTCATTTACCAGCCTCTCTTGGAAGGGAGATACAACCCCCTGCTCTCGTTTACCAGCCTCTCCTGGAAGGGAGCTACAACCCCCTGCTCTCGTTTACTAGCCTCTCCTGGAAGGGAGCTACAACCCCATGCTCTCGTTTACCAACTACCACTAGAAGGGAGCTACAACCCCCTTACTGAAGGCTTCGACCCTCAGCACCACCATTGCGAACCATGTTTCATCAATTTTCAAACTGGATCCAACAACTTCCATACAACACATCTTGTAGGCCACTTTTCATCAGATTTTCAGACTGGACCCACTCCACACATTTAAGCTCATCATATATCAAACTGAAACTTATAACCCCATCAATTCATTCATTGAATCATCAATCAATCAACCAACAACTTGATCTTCAATCAGAAGCATATTCATTATTCAAACAACCCAGTTCTGTATGAATACATCATTGACAGATAGTAGTTAAACAACAAAATAGATCAGATAGTTCATTACACTTACTTCAGCAAACCCTAGATTCCATACGTGCTTTTACTTCACTAAACCTACGTATGTACACACTTTCATGCACACCAACCCGCATATACTTTTGTGCATTCTTTAGAAAACCCTATCTTCACATACGTGCTTTTCCTTAAGCAGACCCGCGTATACATGCATTTTTACTGAAGCGAACCTGCATATACATCTGTAACTTTTCAGTACTGTGCAGCTCTTTAGATCAGATTAACAACTCAGATTTCATCCTTTACTTCAGAAAGTATTTCGCCTCATCTCAGATCTAAACATTCCATAAACAGATCTAGAAAATACATATACATTTCAGATCTAGAGATCCTTCTTCATCATTTTCTTCATAGGTGCATCATAGATTCAGATCTATCAATCAAGAACAGAGTTCATCCATGCAGATATTCCTTAGAGAGATTTATTCATTCACAACCCTTACTCATGCACCCCTTGCACCATGATCTTCTTCTCCTTATATAGATTTAGCCTTTGTCAATACCATGAGTCAAAACCACTCAACTACTAATGGTATTCCTGGACGGGATCAAATAGATATTCCAGCGCTCAATACAATGGGTCAATACCATGGTAACACCCCTTGTTATTCTAAATTTGGAGCGCAAAATGGAATACGCGACTTGGCACGTCCTTTTCCGCGTGCATACGCTACTTCACTTTAACAAATCCGCGTATGCATTGTGACATACTTTGTTCAACATTATTCTGGCACTTTCTGAATTCCTTTCTTCTGCTACTTCTGAACTGATCTGTAGATACATCAGATTTACATTATTAACAACTCATCAAGTCAGTTTCCATCAAGAACAACTTCATTAAGAAGGTTCCATCAAAGTCAACACATTGTATCACATTGCCAACAATCTCCCCTTTAACTCATCAAGTAGGTTGTCATCAACTTTATCAAGTAGGTTTCCATCAAGGACAACACTCTGCATCATATTGCCAACAATCTTATTTCATCAAGTAGGTTACCATCAACTTCATCAAGTAGGTTGCCATCAAGGACAACATACGCCAACATGAACAACGCTGAAATTAGTTGGACACCATTTGTTCATTATATTCAGATACCTTGACTTGTCTATCTCCTGCTATGAACTATGCCTTGTTCTTATTAGAAATATATTTATTGTTAAAAATCAAAGCTGTTAGAGTCGGCAAGCTAGTTGAGCTAAAGACAATGGAGGATTTTATAATTGCTATAAGACACATGGAGTAAAATTCTAAAAGATTCATTGTGAATTTTATTTGCATAATTTTATGTTAGATAAAGAAGTGGATGTGAATCCTAGCCCTTCTGTTGGAGATATTCAATTTCAGGACTTTATCTCTTTTGCAGTCTACCAACTCAAGTGGTTGAAGGCTTATAATTCGTTCCAAAGATAGGAACATAGCTTAGATATTTTTGTAAGAAGTGAACCTACTCACTCTATGCAATTGTTTACTAAGCATAAAAGGTTTATGACATAAAAGGGCGTGCTTAAAATTTTAGGGCCCATACATAAGAAAATTGTGCTGAAAGGAACAACATATTTCCTCTCCATTCAGGAAAGATCCCTAGTTGCATCCAAAATGAGATGGATGGTTTCAAGCAACAATGTTAAGGAAGGAGAACCATTTAATTATGGAAATTTCAAAGATGTTGCGAGACAGTTAGTCCCATACAACAATCTTCTCTTAAGAGAAGGACCCTATTGGGTGGGATGTCACTTTAGAAGCCCCATTATTTGGTATCCTCCTGAAGCGTATCATCCTGAATATGAGTTACCTGAAGGACATGAAGTGACATCCTTTTCCAACCTGGCACGACATCATGGTCTCAGGCCTATTACGGACAAATATTCTCCAACCTACTCTTTAACTTCTTTGCATAAGAATTATTTATTTTTCATGGGGACATGAAAAAGGGTAAGCAGGCGAGTATCTTGAGCCTCGAAATAGGTATTTATTTACTCTTGATTACTATCCTTTTTTCTCTTCCTTATCCATCTTATGCCATGAAATAATAATATAATGAAAGGATTTTGATGAAAAATTAATAAAAAATGATCTTGATACGATTTAACCATCCAAAATAATCTCGTTGCTTTTTATGTTGAAAATAACAGAAGGAACAACAAGACTTAATCATGGGAAAGAAGACGCGTTAAAAGCTGTCGAATCGAAGATAAATCAGTAAGGATTAGTGCAAGAATGAAAAAACTGTCCGAAGATAGAATTTTGTCGTGGATCCTTCAGGATCTCCTGATCCTGAGGGATCACACTTATCTTTCCTTTTAGCTATAAAGGGACAGAGAGAGCTAGTTCTCAAGGATCATGGATTATGTATCTTTCATTTCTGCATAATTGGTAATTGTAATTCATAGAACGTAGTTCTGAACAACAAGATCGGATTGTGATGTTAATTGAATGTGATGATTAATATATAATTTGCATTGCTGTTCATTCAAGTATTCTGGAGTAGTTAAGCAATATTCACCAGTGGCTAAGGGCCTGATCTTTGGTGGATCTCACTGCTATTCCCTGTGTTATACTTTTCCATTTATTGCAAGTATACTTTGCTTTTCCGCTTTGCAATTGAAGTACTTTTGATATTTTAGATTTCTCGTATTTATTTCCATTGAATACGCATTTCAAATTTATTTCCATTGGGTACGCATTTCCAATTTATTTTCTTAAGGAATTGGTTGTTATTTAAAAGAATTGGTTTTGATTATTTAAAGCATAGACAGTGATTTCCAATACTTTCCTTCTGTTCAATAGTTTAGATCTAGCTTTTCAAGTTCAGTTAATGCTTCAGTGCTCTTGGTTGATTATGATTTGAAGTAGTTGAATTAAGAATGAATCACAGTTTTGGGTTATAATGCATAGATGAATCACTTCCTTTAAAGCTTCAAGATTGATCATTGTATCTACATTAAACAATTGGCTTTAGTATTACTCTTTGTATGAATAGCTTGCACATATTGTGTACACGCCCTAGATAAAAGGAATTACCCTAGTTGATAATTAATGTGAGGTAATTAGGATTTTTTAAAGACACCTGTTAGCACCCAACACCAATGTTGTAGGCGGCGGTAAGGAAAAGGTTCCCATAAGAGTAGAATCTTTTAAGAGTCCTACACCAATGTTCTAAATTTCTAGTTGGGGTAGGTGAACAAATAGAATGCTTCCAATTACCTGCGAAGTGGAGTAAAAATAGGTTAATTGATTAATGAATGTGATTGTACCTTTATGTGGAAAGAAAATCATTCTAAAGTATGTAGAAACAATGGCAGTCATTGCATATACCCATGGTCTTCCGAGTAAAATATTATAGTCAAAGGGTCCGTCAACAACCTTAACAACAATACTCACTGTTTTTCCCCCTAATTCAACATGCAGGTTATTGATAATACCACAAGGTTTATATGTTCTTCCATCAAAAGCCTTCAACGTCGTTGATGATTGCGATAATTGCGGCGAGCCAGGTGACTTCCAATAGTTTAGAGACATAATGCATGTAGATGCTCCCTCATATATAATAGTGCGATGAACAAGGTGATTGAGAACATTTACTTGTATGGAGAATGCCAATTCTTCTTGTAATTGCAACACATAGCCCGTATGATTAAAGGCGATAAGATTAAAATCAGTCGGATCAATTCCATCAATGGCCGACAATAAAGCCTACTTTTGGGAGGGAAAATTTTGCAGTACCTCAAGAGAAAAAATTGTTGAAGGGGATTGAGCCAAATCGTCAACTATATTATAATTTTGTGCAGCTCTTGTTCGAGGATTATATGTCGATTTATGAACTACTCCCTTCGGTGGCTTAACTGTCAATTCAGGAATAAAAATAGGTGGTGCTGATTCAGTAGATGGATTCGTTGTCAAGGTAGTAGGTTTATTAGTGGCTAGACTACCATAGTATTTATTCCACATTGACACCAAAATATCTTGTGAAAGTTTTATGGTGGATAACATTAACACTTGCGAACTAGGAGCTAGATCCATAGCAACCAAATTTGTGTCCGGATTAAGAAGTGGGTCTATCAACACAACTGATGCATGAGAAGTCTTGATGATTTTTGATACTTCAACATGGTGAGGAAAATCCCTAACAAAGTGTTCCTCATTATAGATTATGCATGGATAACGAGGTTTCCGTGGTCTAGACGGTTGATCAGATGATCTTTCCTGTAGGTTAGAATTTTTCTTTTTCTTTGGTTTCCCCTTTTTCTTACCTCTTGGTTGCTTGTCACTTTTTGCTTTGTTAAATGACAGGGAATTAATTTCGGAAGTAGGAGCAGGATCAAATTCAGTAGCATGGTGTGTGTTTGTAGTGCCTATCAAGCCGTCTCCGGCATGAGAGTGCTTTATTTGAGGAGGAACATTGAAATTAGATCATGGCGCATTAGGGAATTTTTGATAAAGCATGCTAGACTGAGTGTAAATCAAGTATAAATATTGGGCACGAGCAATAACTTTCTCTTCTGTGATGACACCACCTTTAGCCACATCCTTATTTATATATGGTAACAGGGACTTAATGAACCATTTAGCAAGGAGCTGATCAGGAAAAAATGTCTTAACCATTCGTCGACGGTGACGCCACTCATGAATATGATTGGAAATGTGAGTAGCATTAGTCTATTTGAAATTGGTCAAGATTTCCATTCCAGTTTTGTGTTTGATCGGTAACTAGAAATGGGTCAAAAAGACAGTAGCTAAAGTAGTGAAATTATCAAAAGAAGCTCTAGGTAACTCAATGTACCATTTAGCAGCCAGAGTTGTGAGTGTACACTGGAAAATACGTAGTTGAACAGAATCATCATTCAAGGAATTTGATGAGCACCATAAATGATAAGTCATGACATGAGTCGACAGATCTTCTCTAGGGTTTCCATTGAACTTAGGAATGTTGGAGGGTAATTTATGAGGTATCACCATCCACCAAGAAGCGTAATTGATAGGATCATTTGTTAACCGGTTTAAATATGGTAATTCCAAGGTTGCAACAAAAGGCAACTATCGATTAAGGTCAGGTTGAGCATAGCCAGGGTAAGATGGAATTTCTTGGGCAACAAGTCTTTGAGCACTAGCATATGGAATTTTTTGTTGGTAACCGAGATAGGGTTTGTTTAGCATAGCAAAAGCTTGAGAATTCTGTTGACCAAAACTTGGATATGATACTTGTTGAAATGAATTTTGAGGCATTTGCGCTTTTGGCTGCCAAGGGGTCTGCCCACCAATGTTATAACCCAAATTAGTATATTTTGGATTCAATTGATATGTATAACCTGGTTGCGGTTGTTACATCCCATAAAATGGTACACTGGCTTGTGAATAAATGATCCTTGATGTAGGTTGTTGTAAATTAACCAAAGGATTTTGAGTCTGTGGACTCAAAATTTGACGATTTTGAGTTGAATAAATCACCTGATAAGGTTGATGTACAATATTTTGATTCTGTAACAGGGGTATAGATGTATTGAAAAGTGGTAATGAAGTGGGTTTAACTGGTTGAATCGGTTGATACAAGTGTACAACCATTTGTAGTTGGATAGGCAGAGTGGGCTACCATTGACGAACATTCATGTCAACATTAGTTTGACCAAAAAGTGAGTGAGTACTGTCATATTGGGTGACCAAAGGTTTCCCCCCAGCATAAGGAGGATAATAAGATGGAAAATAATTTTCTCCAAATGCTGGGATTCGAGTTGATATGGTACTTAAAGGAATTGACCCAAAAGGACCGACTTGATATTGCCTTGATGATGTATGTAATGAATCAAGTCGTTCAGTACTAATGACAGGACTACCAGTTAAAATACTAGATAATGACATTGGCAAAGACCATGAACATGAAGATGCACTAGATAAAGTGCTAGACAATGATTTGTATCTTGTTGGGACCAAACGGCCACCGTGCAGATATGAATCTCGTGAGGTAGTGAACATCGATGGAGTAGCGAGGGTAGGAGCTGACGTAATTGGAACAACAAACCCAACCAAATATGTTGGTTCAGACATGGTTGGGTGACCAAATGTACACCCTCTAAAATTGATGGGAGATTGAATGGAAATAGGATCATAAAAAGCTGATGGAAGCTATTGAGGAAAAGACTAGTACAGGTAAAGGTCCCCCCAAAAATGGGTTGGAGTTAAAGGTGTATCGTCTTTTGGGATTTATTCAATCACAATTAAACTAGGAGGAAGAACTTCACCATCAGGCCCAAAATATATTTCAGCCGGTTGACTGTGTGATATAGGAGTTTGAGTGGCTACAGAAATTGTGGGGTGACCAAGGTAGGAACAACTTCCGGTTGGTCAACTTGAGGATTCAGATTTTCTAGCAAAGAAGAGATAGGATATAGATCAATTTGTGATTGAATAACATTAGGTCCAGGAGGTATGTTCTAAGTGATTGAATGGATTGTAACCATGGGTAGCTGTGAAGACTCTGTTTCGACAACAATAAATGAACCGAGATGTGTGGAAAAAATTTGAGCTAATTTTGGTTTAAAATATTATGTTTCGTGAGAGGTAAAAATTGTACTTGATTCGACAGATCGTGATCGCCTTTGCCTACCAGAAGTAACTTCCAGTGGTAAAGGTGGTTTTAAAGCTAATCTATGCAAACGACAGGGAATATGATTTTGTTCTTCCACGATTACTGATTTATTTTAACCAAAAAGCAAATAAAAAAAAAGGGTAATGCTAGGAAAAATGGTTTAACAAGAAATTGTGAACTGCAGAATACCTCTTGGAAAACCAAGAAGTATGGGCATGTAATCTCCCTGAATGTTGTGTTCATTGTATCAAAATTTCAAGGCAGCCGAATCAGTTCACTATGGATGAATAGAACCTAAACGTTTTCCTCCCAAATATACCCAAAGGTACGTGGAGGCCCAAGTCCATATTAGCGTTGTCTGATGCGAAATCGCAAAATTAGAGCACCCATTTATATTTATCGTATTGTAACACCGCCCGATATACCTGAAAGTACATGGATGAGCTACAATATACTTACGTACGTGGATTAAGGTATCGCACTCGGAATGTATCACAGACAAGTTAATGACAACTGCTATGTTTTATGATGCTGGAAGATGTCTCTAGCTTAGACCTTCAAAATGTTATTTTTATGGTTCCAATCTGTTGTTAAGTAAATTAAGATTTATTTTATGTTGATCTTGCTTAACAATTTTCCTTTCCAAGGTTCACCACGATGACATATATGAAATTCCTAAATGCAAGCTAAGAATGATAAACAAACTTTCACTTTCAACTTTTTCAATGAAGAACCTAGCTACTAAGGGAAGAGAGAAAATAGTTTGTGAGAAAAAAAATCAATGAAAAAAAAAAAATCAATGAATCAAAAACTAAATGCAGATTTCCTAATGTTCCTTTTGCAAAACACACACAATCCTACATGTAAATGCAAGTTTTTCTTTTCAGTTTCCTTAATGTTATGAATGAAAAAAATAAACTAGGTGCACTAGATCAATAATTCAAATGCTTTGTACTATCGAGAAACGAAGAATACAAACAACAATTTCTCTTTTGAAGGAAAAACGAGAATTTCAACAACAATTTCTCCTATCAAGGAAATGAATATTTTACAACAATTTCCTATTTTGAAAGCAAATGATTTGTAATGCGACCATAAAAAATACTTTGAAATCAACTTGTCAATGATAAAGAAAAACTTTTTTAAACAAACATTGAACAAATTTTCAGCCAAAGGAATAAGAAGTATATAGATTCACTGGTCAATTGAGCATCAAAATTTTCAGAACACAACAACAAACAAAACTGAAGCAAGTTGAAAAGTCAAATTCAAGGGAATTTGGTCACTTTCAGGAGTCAATGCAGTTCCAAGGGGACACAGTGCTCTGCAACGTAGGCTAGGAAGGGAGATAGTGCTCTGCAAAGCACTATGTCCAGTCTAAGGGTGCGTTGGGTGCAATATACAAAGAGAAATACTACTGTTTAACTCACTGTATTTGAAAATTAAGCTCTGAAAATTTTTAATATTTATGTGTAACAACTACTGGGTGGATAAATAAATAAAATCAGAGGTTAAAACATCTATAATTAAGAGAAATTTTCCCGAGTAGAGTCGCCAATTTGTTGGGCCAGAATTGTGAATTACGGATAAATCACACTTCCCTAGATAGGTTCTAGTCTAGAAAAATAGGTGAAAGACTATACGACTATTTTTCCAAACTCAGAATAGATATTCAGAGAGGCTTACTTATTCAGTCGCTTCCAAATGGATCCTTATGTCACTTCTGTTGCAGCTTCAAATTCAAGCGGTTTGTGAGTTGAATGCTTCCTTCAAGAAAGAACACTGAAACAACAGAAGATAAAATAATATAGATATCTATTCAAGCTAGTTAGCTAAATCAGTAAAGCATAAACCATATACATCAACTAAGATCTTGCAATATAGAAAATCAAAGCCAATACAGATGCATATAGGGAAAAATAAGCAGTACACTTTATTGATGATAGAAGGAGAGGTTACAACCTAGTGACTGATTTGAAGTGACCTTCTAGCAGCATTCCCAAGCATCATCACAGCATAAATCTCCCTAGCAACAGCTTCACAAATCTAGCTCTCAATTGAAAATTCTCCAGCATTTCTCTACTCAAATTATTCCTTCTCAAGCACTTAGATTTGTGCTCAATTTATAGATGAACTGTAGGTTGTTTGCAATCAATAACTTTCCAAAAATAGGCAAGACATGTTTCCAGTCATGTAGATGTCAAATGGACACTTGGATCCGGAGCTTGACACATGTGAACTCTTCTAAAAGTCACTGGCCAAGTAGAGATTCCGGATAATTGAGAATTTCGCTCCCAATGTGACCAACGCACCTGTGAATGTCGGGAAGTGCTTTGCAAAGTAGCCTTGCATGGGGCTACCTACATATGAAACACACTTAGACACCTTAGAGCATACATTGGTGAGCTCTCATATGCTATGTAATAATCTTCAAACCATGGAAACCTTTGCTTTATGAAAGTCTTGCTTGATTTGTCTTGTTTCTTTTCTTAGGGCATGTAGCAACTGAAATGATAGGGAATGATAGAACCTTTATCATTGGTCCTAGAGATGATGTACAGTTAACCAGGTCATTGGGAATGGTGCCCAAATTGACCTATAACAGACCCTTCTTAGAAAAAATGTTTCCGTGTGAAGTATCAAATCACAAGAAACTAACATATACCCATTTTAGAGCTTGGTGAGATCATTCCAATGGTATGTATAGTTTTTAAAACTGAGCTATGGTTTGGCTAGAATGGGCGAAAGAAAAAACTGGGGTTTTTCTTCTAATAAGGTATTTTCCCTCCAAATTCACTCATTTGCAAGTGTAGTTGTGGTCAATGTAGAGAGGAGATAAGGCCCTAAATATTGCGGTGATTGTAGCAGACAAACCGGCCTTTGGAATCGAGATCCGTGAGTTGCAGGTAAGAAGCCTAACCCTACTCTTTCATTTAAGGGGATCAAAATTTTTAGTTTAAGCACCCAGAGCTGATGAATAGGCTAGGTCGCACTTTTTGGGGTCTGTTTTGTGACCTGGGTAGCAGGTTTTGGGCAGAAAACTACGACCTGTCCCAGGAAATAACCTGAAAAGTGCGACCTATCAGAGAAAAGAGTTTCAGTGTTGTTTTTGGTTGATAAATGGGATTTTTATAGGTGAGGGGTATAGGTGCCCCCAAGCATGTTATGGTAATGCCAAATGTATTTAGAAAAGGGGAATCTAAACACATTTTTAATGATGTGGTGCACCATTTGCTTTTGTTATAGTTATGCAGTTCGAGAAAGGGAATGGAGGATTACCAATGTCTTTTGATACTACATTTATGAAGCAAATAGTCTAAGTTTTTTTTATTTGTATACATGGTGTCACTATCCCAAAGAGTGGATTTGGATATAATAAAATGGTGCACACCTAGAAAACCCACAGGTTGGTCAACAACAATGTCTAGGGACTGGGTTGTTGATGTAAGATGAAGGAATGATGAGGGTGATCATTCGTAGAGTGATATAAAGTGATATGGGACTCTAGAGGTTCTTATAAATGGGGAAGAATAAGGGTACTAAATTCAACATGAGCAGATACACTAGGAGAGTTGTGGAGAATTTCTTCTCCTGGTATCTCAAATATGGGTGCCCCCTTACCCAAACATTGGGTGTCAATGTAATGGCCACAAGGTGTATGTGGTTCGAATGCATGGGTTCAATGTAAGGGGGAATAGATAAAGTCAGGGGTGGTGACTACTTCGATAATGCCGTCATCATAATATAATATGGGGTTACTAGTGGTATAAAGACCACCAGACGTAGTGAAGCTACCTGACTCATCATTATGAGAAGACAGGTTCACATGCACATCATCACAAGGGGTGACAGAAAAACAAGTAGATTAAGGATCCACTGATGTTGAGCCCATGGTGATCGCTGAAGGGAGGTAAAGTGAAACATAAGGGGAAGTTCCAAAGGGGTCTTCCACCGTGGATCTCATAGATGATGACAGGTAGTGGACAGTCACCAAAGACTCTGTCATTTCGACATTTGGAGGGAAAATGTCTGTGGGAGTGGATGTTTCCACTATTTCTGCTAAAGAAAAACGTGAAAATAAGGGAGCAGTGGACTCGTTGCACTTGGCCTCCAATTGGCGAACCACTTCCAAATAGGAGTGGTATTCCTTAAGGTGGGGACAGTGGTAAGTATAGTGGCCATGGAAATCACACAAAGAACAGGGGTGATTTGTGTGCAAAGTCCTGAGTTTCTTCGATGAATCAGGTAAAGTAATAGGGACTTCTGGGATATCAGACTCAAGAAATTCTTCATTGACCATGGGTTTAAGACGAGGCAATTCAGGACAATTATGGGTGGCATGACCGACAACATCACAAAAAGCACATGGAGGTGTATGCATTGGAGGCTGAGGAGGAGCATGGTTTGTCGGGGCAGCCTTGTCTTTAGGTGCCTTCTTGTGAGATTTGCCCCCCTCACCCAAAGATTTCACAATAGGAGTAGGTTCATGTTGAGGTGGCTCACGCATAGAAGCAAAGGGAGGGGTCATGGTGACCGGTTGCACCGGGGTCAAAACAAGGTAAGGTTTGGGCTGACTAGGGGGGATAACGGCTGGGGGATCAATGTACCAGAATACGATCCCCAGGGTTAGGTTAAGAAGTGATAAGGTAGCCATAACAGGTATCGAAAATACTCCAAGAGTGGGAGCTAGGAACGGTATCTGACCGGAGGGGTAATGGCTAGGAGGGACAACTCCGAGATGGTTAAGGCTAGGAGGAAATATGCTAGGAGGGTAGAGAGGCTCATGGATACCAGATGTATATTAGGGGCCTTGAGGAGAGGGTCCAGAAGACTGAGTCGAGGTGCTAGGAGCAGGTTACAGAGGGCGAGTCTGCTGACTAGTCGAAGCGGGCTGCTTGAGGAAAGCCCGAGACGATTGCATCATGCAAATGTTCGACAAGTTGGGATCAGAGATAGGAGGAGGAAGACTAGGAAAATAACCAAGAAAAGAGGAGTCTTTTTAGACTCCAGGTGAGACAATGGTTAAAGGTTTGACAATTTGATTATTGGCCACTGAAGGGATGATGGACTTAGGGGAGGTCAGAGACTTTAGTTCGTAATATGTCAACTAGTCAATGGTGATTATTTTTCCATTATGAGGAAAGGACATCTTGTGGTGAATCGTATATGGGACAATAGACATCGCATAAGTGTATCTATAACCCAATATAATGTTGTAATCTAAGGGGGCATCAATGACTTCTACGTCAACGCAAACATTCTTGCCCGCAAGAGTAATAGGAAAATTACAGAACAGGCCAATGGGATGGGAAGAGTGGCCATCCCACGCTCAAAGGGTCATAGTGGAAGGGGCCAGCTCAGGAGATCCGAGGTGCTTCTAAACAGAAGGGGACATCACATAGTTGGATGCCCCCTCATCAATGATACAATGAGAGACGTTGGCATTCTGGATCTTGACAGGGATTTGGAAGGTGACAAAAGCAGGTCGGGGAGATGTTCTGACTGGTCAACATCGAAGATTATCAATCGATCATCTGAAGGATCCACAACACCCATGGAAGTTAGTATAGATTTTCATTGTGAAGGGCATGAGTGGAGGAGTTCTAGCGTTGAGATGGCAGCAGGAGATTGTGCCAAATAATCTACTATACTATATGAATGGGCAGCTTTGCGAGAAGAAACATTTCGGCGTAATGGTCCCTTGGCGATCTTGGTATGACCCTTTGCCTTAGGCCGAGGCATTCGTAAAGGACCATTGGTTGTCGAAAGAGGATCTATGGAATCTAAAGAAGGGGAATAGAGGGTAGACGTAGCAGGAGGCTTGTTGTACTGATGGGACCGAGTTTGAAGGTTGAGGTCAATGGTAATGGGTTAGTTAGAGTTCATCATGAGAATATGGTAAGCAGAGGTACCAGATGGAGGAGGCTGAGTGGCTGCTTGACCTTCAGGTGGTTGCGTAGCTATGAATCCTTGCTGTGGGAAAGGATTGGTAAACACAACCAGTTGGATAGGTGTAGCATTGGGAGGAACCTAAGGGGAGGCTTGTTTTCCTCGTGATGTTGCTTGAGTCTCCCACATTTGATGCATCTAAGGTAAGAGAGGGAAATCATGGGTGTAATGACCATAGACACCGCAACAAGAACAAGGCTTATTCATCCGAACATGCTTGTCCTACTTGGGCTGAGGGCCCTGTTGCTGGTTAGCAGTGTTAGGTGCATTCCCTTGGGGATTAGGTCCTAGATTACTTGGGGTAGATTGATTTTGGGTGCCTTTCCTCTTATTTTTGGAAGTATGAGGATTATTAGCGCCTTGTTGTGCATACACCTACCATTGGGGGGTGGTAGCTGTTGTTGCAAGGGTTGAGAAGGCAAGGGAGGTGGGGGTGCTAATGCTGGAGGAGCTGGAGTACTAGGCTGTGGATACAGATAATAAGGAGGATGGGTAACATTGTGGTAAACAAGTTGGGAAAAAGGAGGATGCATGTCGTAAACCAGATACATGCTACCAGGAGGGGGGAAAGTGCTGGAGGAGTTGGCCCCTTCCTGAGAGAAATCATAACCCATGGGAGGAGGAGTGTATGGATGAGAAAGGGCTCCAACAATACCTTTGGCGGCATGGGATGCCCCTAGTGAATTGGCACTATCGGGTCTAGGGAGATCAGGTAAGATTGTATAAACATAACCAGACTGTGCATAGATTAGCTCACATTTTAACGTGATCTGGAGAGTCTTTGGTCTTAGGGAAATGAGATGCGACATCTTTGCCAATAGCAGGAAAAAGGGATCTATGGAACCAGTACATGTAGACACAGTGTTCGAAGGTACGGGCTCGACATAGGATCTTTCTTATCCATAATTCCTGGAGATGATCGGATAGGCGAGTCTCAGATGATTGACAGAAAGAGGTCACAATTTCGGTACCAGTGTCATAATGAAGTGGAAGCTAGAAATAAGACAGAAAACCCCGAGCAAGAGTCACAAAAGTGGTATGAGAGGAGGATGCCTAATCGACATACCACTTAGAAGCTGCTCAAGTAAGGGTACATTCGAAGAACCAAAGATGAACAAAGTCGTTGGTAATGGAGTTAGAAGAACACCACATGTGGAAAGATCGAATATGGTTTGTAGGATCTTCTCCAGCAAGACCTTCAAACTTGGGGATGTCGAAAGGGAGCTTGGTTGGCATAGCAGGCCAACCAACATCATGGCGTATGGGGTCATTGATCAACTGGTTAAAGTCGGGAAGGCTAGGGCCTGTCATATAAGGGAGCAAGGGAGCAGTCGGGATAGTTCCTGTTGTAATCCCACTAGTAGTATTCCAAACATTAGGGCTGGAGCTACCACTAGTGTTAGGTCCTGAACCAAACATGGTGAAGGTGACAGGGGGATAACCGGGGATGGAACCAGAAGGGGAACCAAATGAACCATAAATGGAGTCAAAATGAGGACTCGGTGGATGACTAACTCGAATCCTACGCGAAGGAGTAAGTCTTCTTAATGGAAACTGAGGATGAAGGCGAAGAAGTCTCCAGGAAAAACGCCTTGGTGGCACAATGATGAAAGAAAAAGCATGGATCACAAAAGGAAGAGAGACCAACAAGGGCAAGGAGGTGCAAGATCAAATGGTTACAATGTCAAAATAAGGGCAGAGAGGTGGAGGATCAAATGGTTACAATGTTATAGTCTTTGTTTGGCGGTGTTAACCAAACAATTCTTCACTTAGGGCATGTGTGTTAAGTGTGTTAATTTTAATTTTTAAACCCAAATGTTTGTAGAGAATTTTTTTATTTTTTTTATGTATAAATATAAATAAATCTGCAAATAACAATAAAGTAAACTGAATATAATGGAAAATAAATAGCTAAAGATGCATCAATCTAAAACCCAAGGAGGTGGGATTCTCAACAACTAGTCTGTGAGTGGGAAAAAATATAGTCAAAACACACCAAAATAGCCAATGGATCTAAAGTCAGGAGGGACAATGATCTAAAGTTCAGATCTACTGGAAATAGGTGCAGAAAACTACAAAAACGAGAGGGAAAAGTGTTGCAAATGAGGTGGCAAAAGGCTACAACCTGAATGGAAATGGAGGGGACCCTATAGGAGGACAAAAAAAAACTAAAAATAGGTGTTTTGGATGGATAAATAAACAATCTGAAATGGATCTGAAGGTACAAGATCAGATTTGAAAAATGGCTAAACACACTAAAATTCCAGATGACCTGCTTCAGCTAAACTCCTCCTAGAAAGGTGGAAGCATACTGAAGCCCTAAGGGTCTAGGTTGCTACTTCGATGAGTAAAATAGAGAAAGCACATGTCCAAAATGTATGAAGCTGAAGGTCAAACAACCTTGAACATTAGCCCAGAAAAACCCAGAAAAATCTTAGAAAAATTCCTGCAAAAAGTTTAGGTAGCAGTTTCTGACCTGATTTCTGTAGAGGTCACAGGTTTGGGGTTGTATTCTATGTCCTAGAGGTTCAGGTCACAGTTTTTGGCCCAAAAATTGTGACCTGTACTTTCGGCACTCTCGAGAGCAGGTTTCAGAAAAAAATTGTCGTCTCAGCTGCGACTGATACCTGTCACCTACGCAATAGGTCCGGAAACACACTGAAGTTAGAATTTTTACTATTTTAGGGTTTTATAGGTTAAAAACAACATTAAAAAAAAAGAAGCTAAAGAAAAATCCTAGGGTTTGAAGCTGTTGGTAATGTAGGGATTTGAAAAAATACAGAGGCCATAATCGTAAACCCTTGTGGAGTCGCCAGTTGTTAGGATGAATTCTAATCGCAAGTGTACGAAAAAAAACTCACTTTAGTTGTGCATAACAAACATCCCTAACATCAAAAATGGATGCTAGTTTCTTTAGATCTGCAATTATTTGACCAAGATAAATGCTACAAAATCTATATCTATGCAGTAAAATACATTAAGCAGTAAATAAAGGCAAGAGTTGCTCCATGCATCCAATAGACAAGACAAGAATATTTTCTAAGAACTTTTGTATTTTTTGACACCTGGGAAGGGAACATAGAAATATGTTACCAGTCACCCTCAATGGGATGGTTTCTTGTAAGTCCTCAACACTTCAGATCTAAGATCTCTCTCTCTTGATGGTGTATAAAACCCAAACAAAAAATGGAACTCAAAGGGAGCTCACAAGAAAAATGGCAGCAAAATATGACAATGATGGAGGATCAAAGTCAGACCAAAAGTATAGATCAGAGTGATCTTTAGGCAACAAAAGGTAGTGAGTGAATGGAAAAATCCTTCTATTTATAACAAAATATTGAGTTGGTTTAGATATTGGTGCATAATTAAAATATTATTAACCAAATCTAGATCCAAATTTTATGGAATATTTTATTATATTTGTTGGAGGGAAAAAAAATTGAATTTCGCCAAATCCATTTATTTGTAAATAATAAATAAATAAATGATTTATTTATTATTTTAAGGATGTGGTTGAGTAATAATTAAATAATAGTCATTTATTCAATTATTTATAGATGATTTAGTCAAATTTAACAAGGAATATTATTTAAATAACTTTTAAATAATTATTCCTAGAAAATAATAAGATAAATAATGATCTATCTAATTTAATTATCTTGTTTTAGGTTAAATATGACCAGGAATATTAATTAAAATGTTGTTTAACTAATCATTCCTTGAGGAAAATCAAGAAAATATGGATTTATTCAATATTTCCTCATGGGTTTTCCTGTTTAGACCATAAAAAACTTAATAAATTAAGGATTACTAAGTTATTTTTCATAGTGAAAGCAATTTTACTTAGGATAAAATTGATCTTACATGGTGTACTTTGGTCCATCTAATCATAATAGGTTAGATGACCAAAAATTGGTGTAACACCAGTCCAGCATAATCCTCAGCGTATTATGCATCCTGAACTGCTAGCTCAACCCAATCGTAATCCCAATAATAGACCGGTTCAGCTAATCCAGATTGTCGAAAACCCAAACCACGAAACTGAACAAAAGCAATGAAATGAACTTAGGTTGAGATCAGGACATGCTATTTCACCTAAAGAAGATACGTCCCTGCCACAACTGGAGTCTGGAATTCTGACAGCACTTAAAAAATCAACTATGACATAAACAGAGATAGGGCAGGGGAGGGACGTAGTTGACCAAAAAGACCCTGAAAACCTTATTATTTCCTCCCCTCCATTCCCTGAGAGATTGACATTGCCTAAACCAATAGTCTCTTGAGATTTTCATCTCCTAGGGGAATTAAAAAACCTTTGCATTAAAATTCCTCTTTTACAAGCTATACAAGACATTCCTATCTATGCCAACACAAGTAAAGAGTTGTTCTAAAAAAAACAGGTGAATAAAGAAAAAACTGTACCAACTATTCATGTAGTGGGAGAATTGCCAGACTTACTCTTGGGTAAAGAAACACCAGTAAAATACGAGGATCCAGAAAACCCCATAGCCACAATACAAATCTCTGGCCACTCCTTTTCGGACACATTAGTTTATTTGGTGGCGACCATCAACATCTTAACTATAGAAACTTGTGAGAAGTTAGGTATAACAACGTTGGAACCCACATCTACCTTTTTGGAACTTGCTGACAGATCTGTTATCAAACCAAAAGCTATATTACAGGACATCTTGGTTTCTATGGACTCATGGGAGTTTTTGGCGGAATTTATCATTATCAACCCAAAAAGTAGGTTATATGGACACCCCCTGATACTAGGACAGGCAACATGACCATTATTAGAGGTGATGACATAAAAAATATTTTCATATACCCACCTACCAAACCAAGTCTTCCCACTGTAACTATTCATAAACAACCACATATATACTGGGGAAAAAACATCCGTTCACCCTTGACAATAGTTGAAGAACTCGAATTCAAAGATCAAATTGAAGTCGATGTAATCAATAACTTCATGAGTCGGCCATCTAATTCTGTTAAAATGCTAAATGTTAAAATAAATTCTTGATAATGAAGCACATGAAGACCCCTTGGTAGACATTGATAATCAACACATACCCACAACTATTGTTTGCAACAGCATACCAATTGAAATTAAGCCAAGAAACATTTTAAATATCAACAGTAGTCTGAATAATAACCAACAACAAAAGCTCATTAAGGTTTTATAGAAATATAAGGAAGCATTTTCTTGGGACTACCTAGAAATGAACGTTATAGATCCTCAACTATGCACACATTACATTTATACTGATAAGGATGATCAGCCTATTCGACAACCTCAGCGGAGGTTAAACCCGCATCTAAAATACATTGTAAAAGATGAATTTCAAAAGTTGCTAGATATAAACTTCATTTATCCTATTTGAGACAGCAAATGGGTCTCTCCTCTAGTAGTCGTTCCTAAGAAGAATTCTAAGTGGCGACTCTCTGTGGATTATAGAGAACTTTATAAAGCAACACAGAAAGACCACTTTCCCCTCCCTTTTATTGATTAGGTCCTAGATACATTAGTAGGAAAGAAATTCTTCTCTTTCTTTGATGGTTTCAGTGGCTACAATCAAATCCAGATAACCCCTGAAGACCAGGACACAATGACCTTTACATGACCCTAGAGGGTACATTTTCCTATAGGGCATTGCCGTTCGGGTTATGCAATGCCCCAAAAACATTTCAAAGAGCCATACTCAACATTTTTTTTGATTTAATAAATGAAGGACTCAAGATTTACGTGGATGACTTTACTTCATATGGAGATGATTTTGATCAAGCACTGCAAACACTAGAAAAAGTATTGGAACAATGTATTGCTACCAGATTTTGTTTGAGAAATGAAAAATGTCATATGATGATGATCGAAGGAGTAATCCTAGGTCACTACATCTCTACAACTAGAATATAGGTATATCTAGAAAAAATAGAGGTAATTATTTTATTAGCCACACCTTGTACTTAGACAGAGGTACGTAGCTTCCTTGGGTATGTAGGGTACTATCATAGGTTTATAAATAATTTCTCATAAATTGTTGCACCCTTGTATGCATTAATTGGAAATGTTGAATTCCATTGCTCTGATAAATGTGACACTTCTTTTTCAGATTTGAAGAAACTGGTCTCGACTACACCAGTCTTATGCGGCCCCAATTGGGAGTTGCCATTTCACATTTCCTTGGATGCATCTGACACGTCACACAACGAATGGGGTAGTTCTCAGTCAAGAAGAAGAAAAAATCCCATGCTATTTACTATATTAGAAAATAATCTCACTACTGCCAAATTAAACTATAGAGTGACTGAAAAGGAGTTCTTGGCTTTCATTTATGCTATTAATAAATTTAGACATTATATAACTGGCTATCAAGTATTCCTATATATCGATTACTCCGCCATCAGATACTTAGCCAATAAAAATATTAAAAAAGGAAGACTGACTCGTTGGTTGTTGCGTTTACAGGAGTTTGACATTACTATCAAAGATCGCCCAAGAAAAGAGAAGGTAGTTGTAGATTCTTGTCTAGAGTTCCAAAGTTAGATGAAACACTAGTGGTGGACAATAAGTTCACTGATGAGAATTTGTTCGCTATAGCAGTAAAAATGCCATGGTAGGCAGTCGTAGTGAATTATCTGGCAGTAGGAAAGCTTCCAAGATGCTTGGCATCAAAGGAACGAAAGCTGACTGTTCAATGTAGTGCTAGATTCTCCTGGATCAGTGGATATGTTTTTCATATAGAAGCTGATATGCATATATGCAGATGAATCCGAGAAGACGAGATTTATGACATCCTAAGGGCCTGTCATGATGAACCATGTGGTGGTTGTTTTGCAGATCACTGGATGGGGCACAAAGTATTGCAAATGGGTTATTATTGGCCTGCAGTTTTTAAAGATGCGAAGAAATATGTCCAAGCCTACGATAGTTGCCAAAGAATGGGCTGCCCTAGACAATCTGACGAAATTCCATTACAACCACAGTTAATAGTGTAACCTTTTGAACGATGGTCACTGGACTTTGTTGGACCATTCAACCCACCATAAAATTAGAAGACTTACATACTAGTTTCCACATATTATGTGACGAAGTGGGTAGAAACAGTGGTTTTATCAAGAGCTATAGAAGAATCTGTGATCAATTTTCTTTTTGAGCTATTTGTGTGGTATGGCTTACCTCAGGAAGTAATAACTAATGGAGGGGCACAGTTTGTGGGAAATAAATCATGACCACTCTGAAAAACCACCATGTCACCGATAGGGTCACCTCTCCCTACCACTAGCAGGCGAATGGGTAGGTTGAAAGCACCAATAAAGTCCTTGAGGAAATTCTCACTAAAACAGTCTCAACACATCGCTCGGATTGGGCTACTAGACTACCAGAGGACTTGTGGGCTTACCACACAACATGGAAAAACACCACTAGATATTATCCATACCATCTGTTATTTTGAAGGGAACCAATTTTTCCTATTGAATTTGAAATAAAGACTCTGAGAACAACCCAGGAAGTGGGGTTGGATTTGATGGAGGCCCAAGTTAGAAGACTCCAGCAAATAAATGAATTAGATGAATCACGTCTACTTGCTCTGCAGTGCACTGCAATTATTCAACAACAACGATCTAAGTGGCATGAAAAACTCATAGAAAATAATACATTATAGAAAGGGGATTGGGCACTCCTCTACGACTCCAGATTCCAAGACTTCCCCGGTAAGTTACAAACAAGGTGGCTCGGTTCGTACGAAATTCAGGAAGTACACAATAATGGTACCATTACCTTGGCCGCATAGATGGATCTGGCTCCACCTTTTGAGTCAATGGACACCAGGTGTGACTCTATCATAATCCACTTACAAAAGAGTCTTTTTTCCAGTAGGTGTGTGACGATCCCACAATCCAAATTTTAGCTGCAGGGGGTGATGGCCCCGCAACTTTAAGTTCATAATTTTTTTTTATTTCCTCTTGTAAATATTGTATATATGTTTTCTGCAATTTATAGTTTTTCTCATTGTTGTACATTCCATCTCTTCTTCATATTCATAGCTACATTTTTTCTTCTTCTTTTTCTCTTTTCCTTTATGTTATATGTTTTTCTGTTCAAACCTTTGAACAACTTGTTTTCAATCGAATTGAAAAGTTGTTGTTCAATTCAATTCAACGGTTGTGTTTTTAGTGTGTTTATTTTTCTATTCAAACCTTTGAACGGTTGATGTTCAATCCAATCGAACAACTTTTTTTCAATCAAATTGAACAGATGATGTTCAATTCAATTTAACGACTATGTTTTTGCATGATTTTATTTATCTTTTGTTCAAACCTTTAAAAAATTGTTGTTCAATTCAATTGAATAGATTTTTCTCAATTGAATTGAACAACTATTGTTCAATTCAATTAAACGGCCATGTTTTTAAGTGATTTTATTTTTTTCTGTTCAAACCTTTGAACAACTGTTTTTCAAACCAATTGAACAGTTGTTGTTCAATAAAATTGAATTTTTGTTGTTCAATATAATTGAACGACTATGTTTTTAGTGTCTTTATTTCTACTGTTCAATCCAATTGAATAGATGTTGTTCAATCGAATTGAACAGTTGATTTCTTTTCTAAACACGTTTTTTCTATCTTTTGATGATCTCTTTTCGAATATCCACACCCCTTTACACATCCTTGCCATAAAAGCCATTTTTGGAAAAGGAATTAGCACCTAAAGAGGAGAAAAGCAGTGATATTAATAATATTGTGATCCTTTGAAATTTTGATGGAAATCTCTACTCCGGAAGCTAACATGGTTTATCTATGTAATGAAGGGTTGGATATCTCCTATTCCGACATATTATCACACAATTAATTTCCATAATCTTATGCTGGTATATCTCTCTACACTCTCAAGTAGTAATTCTCCTTGACATGAGGATATATGAATAAAGAGTATTAATTGTATTGGAATTATTTTTACTTCTCACACCATCCCTAACTCTTAAGGATTTAATGAGCCTCCATCCAAGTATAAATAAAAATAAAATATTATGTCTATGTGAAAATTCTTAAGAGAGAATAGGGGGTCTCATCATGAGCCAACCTACCATGATCATAAGGGTTTAACATGTGACATTCCCAGAATGGCCAACACACTAGGGTAGTGAAATTTTTGATAGCTAAAACTGCTTGAAGGAGAGGAGGTTTCATCATGAGCCAGCCTGATCACTCTATTACAATCCTCATGAATGGCACTATGAATATCTGGCCACCACACCAGCACAATGGTCTCTCCATAAAACAAGAACAATGCCTACTTTTCAAAAAGAAAAATATTATTTCTATGCGAAAATTTTTAAGAGAGAATAGGGGGTCTTATCACGAGCCAACCTACCATGATCATAAGGGTTTAATAGGTGACATTCCCACAATGGCCAACACATTAGGGTAGTGACCTTCTCGACAAGTAAAACTGCTTGAAGGACAAGAAGTCTCATCACGAGCCGACCTAATCACTCTGTTAAAATCCCCGTGAATGGCACTATGACTATTTGGCTACCACATCAGAACATTGATCTCTCCATAAAATAAGAAAAAAATATATCTTTAAATAGAGGATTCCGGCTCATTTCCGGGTTAAAATAGCAACCCTATCGAGGCTATGAATGCTTGCTAGAAAGAGTGGCTCTGCTTGTGGTATTAAAGTATTTTTGTAACAATAGCTAATTAATTTTATATGCCTATTTCCTATTGATCCATTGATCCGGATTTATGCAGGAACGCAACGGAATAAACACATAACCATAAATACAGAGATGCAGCGGAAATAACACTTCATTTCATTAATATCAAATAACAGAAAGATGCTTACGGACATAATGGAAATAAAATAGCTAGGGTGCTGGTAGCGAATCTCTGAGAAGAGATGTGGTGGCTACAGACCTCTGAACTGCTTTACAATGAGGCGCGAGGGCCTATTTATTATTGAGAAACAATGGAGAACCCTAAACATCCCAAAAACCTAACCCTAGGAGATGAAACGCCAAAACTATGGGCCCCGTTTGGGTAAATTGGTGTTTCAACTTCCCAGGGACGTAACTTTGGCATACTATCTCCGTTTGACGCATATGATACATCATTAGAAAGCTCTATCCGAGGACTACAGCTGTCGGGACGAATTTTATCAGAAAATTCGCTGGCGCTTTCATACCCAAAAACGTCGTTTAGGGCCTCAAAACGGCTCCGGAAGTTCAGGACCCGAAAAACTGCTAAAAATAGTAAGTTATGCCAAAACTGAAAAACTGAAAGAGACAATGGTGGGGGCCAAAGTGGAATAGGTGGGTGGCCACCAATATCCACCTGGATCATCCCATTCCTGAAATAAATGCACTACTTGAATAAGTGTTATCACTACCTACCCAAATAATTAACTATGAGTGAATTATCTTTTCATGTTGAATTGAGGGATGACAACAAAAATCATAATCTGTCACTTGTCATGCTTCTGTCATGCTACACCATCAAAATAGGACATCCTTTCATAATAATTTATAATCCGCTTTTCTCCCCTTCTTCGGTCATTTCCACCTGATGTACAGTTGTGATGATTATCAACTTCTGACCTTTGCCTCATGTGCATTCATGATTGATGCAATATTTCCTCTTTTCTTGAGCTTCAAGGCCATGGACACCCTTCTCTCGTAGATTTTTGATGATTACTAATTTCTGACCTTTTCTTCATGTGCATTCATGATTGTTACAATATTTTTGCTTCTCTTAACCTTAAGACCGTGGACATCCTTTTCCTGATGGAGGGGGTACGAATATCCATAATGAATAAGCATGTGAATTAACCACGCGAGTTCCTTTGGATACACTGATGGGACTAAAATATCATTCCATTTATGACATGAAGTTTCATATACATTTTAAAATAAGCGCATACAGTGTTATAACGTTTTAACCAACAGGGTCGAAAGAAACGCATACAGAAGAAGAAACTAGTTTGAATAACACATTAGCCATGGGTAGAAATTCTCTCCGAAATGAACTCGCCTTTCCAAGTATCAAAATAAGCTCGCACCATTCTCCAGCAAGCTGGCTGGCTTTCATATCTACACAGACTTGAATTCCTCCAAAACCTATGAGACTGGCATACCATAGTCACAGGAAGAATCATACCGGTCACCGAGGAAATCATTGCTGAGGTATCTAGACTACCAGTATAAGGAGAAAGATGAACTAAAAAACATGTCCTTCTATAAGAAGAAATCTTAGTGTACTAGGACCTAAGCGAACCATTGGGATGAAAAGGGAAAGGTATTAATACTGCGTCCTTGTGGAAACTTTGGCAAGAATTGGTAGTCTTCATTCAAAGATATATCACATGCGACAGATGTCAGGATGTGGTAAAGTCCCACCAACTTAAACTATAAGCTTTTCTCAAGTGAAAAATTTCAATTAATTTTCCCTTTTTCCTAAATTTTGTATTGCACAATACTGTTGTTCGAATTAGGAAAACAAAAAACCCCCAAACAGTTGCCAGTCACCATGGATTGATTAAATTGATCATCCTTCATGAGTTAAGCAAACATCATATAACTTGGGATAACTTTGTTAATCCTTCCCTACTTGCCCCTGAAGAAAACCCTAACAGAGTAGAGATTGAACTCCTTAGAATTACCATACCCAAGAGAGCAAGAGGGAAGAGAACCCATGTTGTGACCACAGAACCAGAAAAATGAAGACAATTTGGAAGTTTGCAACTTACATAAAAACACCTCTGAGTCGCAAGATGAGGCGGGACCATCCCATACATGACATTCAAGTCGTCAAAATATGTCCTTACCATACTACAAAGAAGAAATGGCTCAAGTACTTGAGAAAATGAGAGCATCTCGTGAAATTGGGAGCCCATATGAACAATCTGAGGAACATAGAGACCCGTTGAACCAGTTTTCCGCTGCTAATAGCTCTGGCCATACTGAAATCCTACCTCACCATGATGAATTCCAGGCTTTGAGGGTTTTATCTCCCTCTGAAAATGAATGGGTGAGTGGGGAAGGCTGGACAAAGAGAATATCTGAAGCTAGAAACCAGTCAGAGGACACTATTCTATTAGAAAAAAACACAAGCATTGAGATAGTTCCACTGACGCCTGAAGGAAATATTATTTCACCCAGTCAGGACATTAATGTTGAAATAACCTCTTGGACGCCTGAAGAAAACACCATTTCTTATAATATTATAACTGGCATAGCCATTTCTGAAACTGAAGCCACTAATCCTCCTTCTCTTGCCAAAACATTGCTAAAAAAAAAATTAGTAGAGATTAAGTTAAGGAAAATGAGCAGGAAGTTCAAGAAATTGAGAAAAATTATAAAACAACTAAGGAAATAGTTGGAAGAAGCAAACAAGGATTGGAAGCCTGAGAAGGAATTGGATACCATGGGTACCCAAATGGTAGATATTGCTAAAATTTCTGTATAGGTTGATTTAATATAAAATGTTGAAGCTTCTATACAGACTCATTTAATAGGTACTGTTGAAGTTACTGTACAAACGAATCTAATGGAAAATTTTGAAGTCTCTGTACAGATTGATTTAATAAATACCACTGAAGTTTCTATACAAATAGAGTTAATGGATAAAGTTGAAGCCTTTGTACAAAAAAATTTGATACACACTATTGAAGTCTCTATGGAGACTAATCTGAAACTTACAGAAGATAAGGGGACTCAAATAGAGGTAACACTTGCCTACAATCGCCTAGTAGAAAAATCTTCCAATCATAAGCTTAGCAATGAAATAATTCAAGTCCAGCATGAATTGGCCCAGTGTAAAAAGGAAGTAGTACCCTTATTGGAACATCATGCACTACTAAAGCAATTTAGAGAACTTTCTGCAACTGAGGACGAAACCTTTGCCCAACTCAGGGAAGAAAGGACAAAAGTGAAGAAAGCACAGGATCAAGTGGAACAAGCTAAAGAGTAAACTAGTATGGTTTTCTCTCTTTACTCAGATGTATTGGCTTGCAAGGAACCAACCACTAACTATGCTTTATTCTTAGTGTAAAGATATTTATTGTTGAAAATGAAGTCTATCAGGGCAGTGAAGCCCACTACTTTTAAAACAATTGAGTATTTTTCCCAGTGTTTCAATGAGAAAGATGAGCAGGTCCAAAATCTTATGTTAATTATATTTACAGAATTTCTTTCTAGAGGAGGATAAGGAGAGTAACCCCAACCCCTTCATAGGGGACGTTCAGTTCCAGGCCTTTCTTTCCTTTGCCAAAAGCTAAACTAGATGGGCTAAGGCCTACAACAACCTTAAGAAAAGAGATTTATGAGTGAGAGGGGAAGCTAATAAACCACTGTACTTGTTTACCCAACACAAGAAATTCATGCAACAAAAAGGGGTGATATCCAAATTGGGACCTATTCACAGGGATATTGTACAGAATGGGCAGACATACTTCTAGGACATTCAAGAAAAAGCATTTATAGCAGCCAAACATATATGGCTAGCCACTACAAATAATGTGAAGAACAGAGAGCCATTTGGGTATAGGAACTTCAAAGTTGTTGCTTACAGGTTCCTTCTGTACAACAACCTAATTTTGAACATGGGTCCTACATGGATAGGGTGTATATATAGATGCCCCATCATCTGGTACCCCCCTGAAGACTATCATCACGATTATGAGTTACCAGAGGGGCACACAAACTCAGCATTTGAAAATATTAAACAGAGACATGGCTTTAGACTTTATAAAGAAGAGGTATACCCTGCATGTTCTTTAACCCAGCTACACCTCAACCATTTTTTTGCACGAGGACCTGCAAAAAGGTAAGCAGGGGAGTACGTTGGGCCAAGAAGAAGGTACGTTTCACCCCCATCTTTACCATGATTTGTCATGTAATTTTATATATTTTCCCTTCATATTAGCAATAAAGTAAAGGAAAATAATGCAAAAATAAGGCAGGGTGGAATAATGAGAGAATGAGGGTTTAATAACGTAAAAAATGATTTGTAACTATCTTTATTAATAGGGAAGAAAAAAATCCAAACTGCTAACCGGATGACCAAAAGACATCAAACAACGAAGGCGAATAAAATCATATTGTCTCCTATGAATCAACGGAAGATGTAGAGGCACACCCACTCTTGGAGGGCTCAATCGATAGCCACGAAGCAGAAGGGTCTCATAATGAGAAGGATATCTTACCACTTTTGAATTTTCCTTTAAGCTATAAAAGTCCGAAGATGAACAAGACAAAGGAAAATTACTATAATATAATCTTCTTTTAATAAACGTATTTGGACAGAATCGTTAAGTTTGTACTAATGTATTTCTCTACGGATTAATGAAGAATTTGGAGTTTTTGGAATAAAAAACCTCTGATTATTCCTTAGCAGTAAGTGTCTAGTGGATTTGGGCCCAGCCTTGGGGGTTCTCCTGCTACTTCTGTGCTGTATGTCTATTTACAAAATTTTCATTTCCAGTTATTCATTGTGTTCCATAACATTATCATTTAATTGGTTAATTTCAAGTGTGAGATGTTATAGTTCCCTTTTCACTAGACTAGATTTATCATTCATGTCCTCTTATCTCGAATCAATGATTTTACAATTGTTAGACTAGTTTCAACACAGTTGTTGTTCAATTCTGCATATAGTTAATGTTTGGATTTTTTTCGTCATGTTTTTGGGTGTTTGGTTGATGTTTAATTATGAAATATGTTATTAGTTGATTAAAAGAGAATTACATTGCAAAATCTACAATAATTTATTGTTGTTCAATTCAATAAAGTAGTTGTTCAATTCATCAAAGCGTGTTGTTCAATTGCAATCTATTATTTTCAGTCTTGAGTAGTTATTTTCGCATAAGCTTAGAATAGAATTAGCTCCTTTGAATAGTCTGAAGTATTTCATAATTCACTTTCAATTTTTTTTTATTGAACATTGAGAATTAAACAATATTCCTTATAACGATTTAGATTAGTTAACCTTCGATGTCACTTGCATATGTTTTTCTTACACCCTTGAAATAACAAGACTTGCCCTGGGTTGATAATTAATGAAAAGAATTAAGGTTAATTTTAAAACAGTCACCTTGATGACCCAACACTACCTATTCCTAGATGGAGCATGATAATTGATGATGATTTTCATGGTTTTTCTACAAATAGACTTCATCGTTGAAATCCTTCTTTATGGTTATGGATTTCATGGATGTCCCTTGATGTAAAGGTCATGTAAAGACCCATGTTGTAATCATTGTAAAATTTAGCCATGTATGGGCTATTGGGATCAGGCTGTGTCATGTATGTAACCCCATTATTTTGGGTTATTTTTGTAAAATTGGGTCCAATGTGTAAACCCAATATGTTGGGTGATTAATGTAATCATGGGAGCATAGAGTCATTGGTGATAGGAAAGGTCATATATTTCAATTCTTGTACTTTTATTTCATTTATTTAGAAGGTTCAACATATTCTTAGGGGGAGCATGGTCAATATGTAAATTTCATGTCAGTAAATCAAACTTACAGTATTGAGCTCTACAAGGGAAGTACTTCATTTATTCTAGTTTAGATTTTTTCCCTTGATTTCAAAGGGGGAGAGAAGACTTGGTGTTTGCGGGTGTTTGCAGGTTGTTTCCAAACACCAAAATGGTTTCCATCAATTATAAAAGGATATATTGTTATAATTATGGATAATGTGTTGTCCTTGATGGAAACATGCTTGAAAAATATGTCCTTGATGTCAACATGTTGATAATATGATAACTGTGGAACTATTGCAGATGGAATGTTTGATTGTACAAATATTTCAATGGATATGAAAGAGAAATGACAGTTTAGTTACAGATGGATGAAAAATGTGAAGTTTGAAAAACATACGTGGTTCATGTGAAGAAGGGTCATGTACATATGTAATCCATGTTAACAAAAGTCACTAACATAATCTGGAAAATGGAAATCTGGATACCATGGATCATTACCATGGTAATTTCCCATAGAAATTGTGGTGGAAATGTATATTTGATCCAATCAATGAATACCATCAACATTACTAGAGGATTTTCCTATGGTATTAGATAAGGAAAAATCTATATAAGGAGATGGAGATCAAGGTGTTAAGTGTGCAAGTGAATGGTTTGTTCATGTGTGATTTGATCTGAAATATGTGTGCACCAGTGAGCAAGGAGATGGCTTAGATTTGATAGATATAAAGGTGCAGTGAAGACTAATGAATATACTTTCTTAATTTATCTATGTATGTGTAGCTGGAAATGCTATATTTGTGGTTATAGTGATGGTGTGATATGATTATGTAGTAATATGTGACAATTGATAGTATGTACGTAGAGATCTAGCTTTGTCATGGTTTATGATTTTTAGCGAAGAAGTTGATTTAGAATCTATTTGCAAGTTTTCTTTTGGATAGTCGCATACATACACAGATATGCTTCGCAGTAGTCATTTTTATATTTTGAGATAGTTTACCTTTCTATTGTTTCTTGATCTAGGTTGGTTATAGATGTTTGGATGTCGATTTAATTTATGAAGTATGTGTTATTTATTTTTTGTGTCATTGAAGTCTTGATATGTTTAGTTATGGGTTGGTATATTGATCAGTTATAATTCTTCAGAAGTGTGACTGGGTATGGTTCAATTATATATGATTAGTTCATCACTTGATTCAATGGTTGGTTCAGTGATACATTGATTCAATTTGGTAAATGGTCTAGTGTTCAGTAATCTTAGATATGTACGCATGTTGTACATAGAGGAGGTGCGTGAGTACACATGTTTTATTCATAACAATTGTGTATACATTCTAAAGTTAATTTTGACAAGGGTTTGCAATGAAATTTTTTTTTATGTGATGAATGAAAATATAATCACTCATTGAATCAATGAGTATTAGTTTGAATGGTTGATTTTCCTTGATTGGATCATTTATTGGTTGATTGGTAACTTGAGGTTTGTTCAACATTCAGGGATTCAATTGCATCATTGAATCAACTTATTGGTGATTGATTTTCAATGATGATTTAGTTATTTTATTTCATATTTTGTGATTCAATATTTCAGTTTTCCATTTTGGTTTGGACTTATTGTTGATGTGGATCCAGTGTTAAAATTTTATGGAAGGTGACCTACTAGTTTTGATGTTTGTTTAATAAAGGTGGATCTAGTGTGAACCATTCTGAAACATGGTCTAAAAGGTGTTGAGGGTTGTAGCCTCCAGAGAGGGGGTAGGATTTCCCTTCTAGTATGAGCTGATAAACGATATCAGGGGGTTGTAGCTCCCTTCTAATTGGTACTGAAGAACAAGTAAAGGTTGTAGCCTCCTGCAGGTGGGTTCCTGTGTGTTTGTAAGAATTTTCACCAATATAAGATGTAATGAATATTTTCTTTATATAATAAGAAAGTAGACAGAGACGACATTAGCGGAAATTTTCTCCCACATTGGGTTTCCACCTAAAATCCCGGTGTATGTGTTGATTTATTTCTTATGCGTTATGATTTATCTATTCTTTACTACATGCTAGATGATTAATGAATTAATAATGCAATGGTTAAGTTAACTAACTGATGGAATTTATGAAAAATTAAGTAAACTAAATATACGTTTTTTTATTTTACTAAAGTTGTGTACACACGCGAGTTGCATGAATGAGAGTAGCATATAAATTTATGAATGTGAAATAAAAATTAAAAATTTATTAAAAATATTGATCCACAACCCCCTTTTAGTACTTTTCCTAACAAAGCCTACTAGTGGGCCCAAATAAATGACAAAAACAAATGCATTATCTCTTGAGTTGAAAGTAATAAAAATAAAACATGATGAATGATGAAAATGATATTCAAATAAATTTCATGAGGCATTTAGTATAGCCATGGAATAAATAGAAAATAAAATGTTGGCGGAGATAGAAGAAATATCTTCCAAACCGCTTGAGAATTTGAAGTGCCTTGAAGAAAATATAAATAATGAAAGAAGACGTAGAAACAAACATTCAAACTATTTCTGTTTCTTTTCCAACAAAAAAAATATTATTTATAGTGACAAGTAGAGAATTTGAAGATAGAGGACATGAATATGAAAATATTTAAAGATCATGCGATTTCAAAAAATGATTAATTGAAACAAGTGCAATTGAAAATTTTCAGTCAGAAGAGAAAAATATATAATCTTTATCATGATTTACTGACAATCGCATATAGATTTGATATTTAGATCAAATATAATGATTTGATTCAAGATAAATTTGAAAAATTAATTATATGCGAGAAGAAGGAAGACTAGTGTAATTGGTTGAATCTAAAAAGAAGATACACGGATGATGCAACATTCTTTGGAACAAAGAAAGTTTACACAGATGATGTCCCATCCTCGCTATACATAAGAGGATATATGCTACATTATTACATGTGTTATCATAGAAATACATGTAGGCCTGAGGTATTGAGGCTTATAAGGCACATGGAGAATTCAACTTGTACAATTTGGACCAAAATTTTTGGTATGCTCAGTTTAATCGATCATGCATCCTTTACACAATGACATGATATAATCCCATCTATTTTCTATAGATTTGAATCACTTGAATTTACCTTTTAAAAAATGGTTTTTTCATTTACCATGAACTATTATGGATTAAATAAATGAGAACTTATCCTTACTAACTTTGGATGAAAAAATTATTCGTGAACTTTGGAATACTTGACCTTATATAATATTTTGAGCATAAAATTAAATATTTTCCATTTGTACGCTTCTATCCAACCAAAATTCACCTGAATGTGACACTTTAATATTTTCATGTTCCAATACTTAGCCTGTACATCTAATATCATTCTTGATTTTGTACTTTGTTTGTTGCATTGGTACTTATGGATTATTCACATGTTATCAATGTCTCTTCTTTCACAAACTATCTAGCTTCATTAATTATTTGACCTTCATAACCAAGAGATTCATTTATTGTACTTACCTATATTTGAATGGATTTCTCGATACTTTGACCATTTATGCCCAAAATTTCCCCCATATAACTCATTTTCTACAAAATATTGGAACCAATTCCTTTTGTGTGCTTTTCAAAACACCATATTTCATCATCTTCACTAAGATATTTTTCTTTATAAATATCTCCAAGATCATAATTTTGTGCCTCAGCGCATGAAATTGGCACATTAACATTATTATCTTCAATAAAATGACAAGTTTCACAAGAAATATCATCCTTTTGAAACAAGTCACTTGTATCTCAAAGCAGCAAAGGGGATTGCTATCTCTTGTAGGTTGGTTCCTACAAGGTAGGAGAGGACACTGGTGTGTCCTATAGGTTGGTTCCTACAAATTGATGTATATAGTAAGCTGGTGTCTATAAGATCATTCATATAAATAAGTTTTTTATTTCTCCCCTAAGGGTTTCCATGTATATTTTTTATTACTTGTTCATTTTAGAGATTTAAGTTTTCTAATGTTTGACTGGATTTAATAGGTAAAAAAATTTCATTATACTAGTACACTCCCCTCTTAGTATCATTGTGAAATGCAACAATTGGAATCAGAGAAGGTTCCTTTAGAATAATTCTAACCATTGGAACGCAAATATTAGAAGAACAAATGGCTAGTAAGGATAACTCTTATTCAAATGGAGCCCCACTCTTTGATGTAACAAATTATGCTTTTTGTAAGACAGGGTTGAGGGAGTATCTAATTTATTTTCATGTTTATGTATGTCTTTCCATGGTAGATGGCTATAAAGTTCTAGAAATTTCTCCAACAGATGTAGATGAGAAAAATGTTTGTGTAAATAATGTTAGAGTAATTAATGACATTCTAAGTGGGCTTACTGATTTAAAATTTGTTAAGGTAATGTATTATGACTCTACTAAAGATATTTGGAAAAAGGAAGCTATGAAGGCAGTCAAAACGTAAAGAGGGATAAGATTAAAACACAAAGAATGCATTATGAAATTTTAAAGATGAATGAAGAAGAAGACAATGTGGCCTTTTTCCTTCATGTAAATGATACCAATGAATGATATTAGAGGACTTGGTGAAACAATTGATGAACTAGTAATTGTTCAGAAAGTGTTGAGATCTCTTCTATTGAAATTTAATGTGAAGGGATATACCATTGAATAATTGAAATATCTAGAGGATTCGAATATGGATGAACTACTCATAATCCTCACTGCATATGACATGAGAACATGAAATTGGAAGTTAGGATTAAAGGAACCAATCTTCAAAAAATCAACGAATACAAAAGGAAACAAGGACCATGATCTATTTGGGTCTACATAATGTGAAGAAGAAGCCCATTTTGTGATGAATATAAAAAGAGGATATGGAAAATATAAAGGTGAGCTACCATTCAATTTTTTTAAATGTGATAGAATAGGTCATTATGCTTCTAAAGGTCCACATGAAAAATTGGAAGATAATGATGATGAAGATGAATATAAAGATAGAAGAAAATCTCATAAATATATAGATAGAACAAATTTTCATGAAAATAGGAAGCGAAGACATTTCAAGAAGGAAAGACACTATTCCAAGAAATATAGAAGCTCGTCGAAAGAGGGTGATGCTAATATGAATTTGAGGAAGATTCGATACATTGATCATAGAAAATCACATTCATAGGAATAATTTTGGCGTAATCAATATGTAAAAGAAATGCAATCCACATGTAAGCTACTATTTAGTTTTAATTGTAGAAGAAGAGGTCATATTGCTTCTAAAAGTCCTGGCATGCAATTTTTGAAAATAGTAACGATGAACATCAGAATAATAAAAAATATTATGAATATAAAAGGGAATGACGTGGCTCATCAAAATAAAGTAATGGATATGCATCTAATATGAATAAAATGGAATTAATACTCATAGCCATGGAGGCTCGATACTTGGATCAAGAGAAATTATATTTAGTGGAAAAAAATTTTGATGGTTTTAAGGGAGAACTTATTTTTGTATTAGATGAAATAGAAAGATTGAGAAGAAAGATTAAAAATAAAAAGGAGTTATTGAAGAAACATGAGAAAGAAAATAATCATGATATTGATGAATCAATTGTCTCTCTCATGAATTTAAAGCTAGAAGAGGGACAAAAAAAAAGAGAAAAAGGTTGTTGAGTCAGCTAAAATAAAAGGAAGGGAGTCGTGAGAAACTAGAAGCTAAGATTGTTTCCTTGAGAAATTATTTTGAAAAATCCAATGATCAGCTAAATCAAATTTTGAAGTTTGGATAGAGTACTGAAATCTTAGATGACATTCTCAGTTTCTAGGGATATCTATTGGAGTTCTAAATTGATGTTATCCTTGCTATCATTCAAAATATTTTCACCCATAAAACCCTATTTTTACCAAGTATAGACCTCCTTTTTGCATTATTAAAAGGAAAATGATGGAAACAAGGACCATGATGTAAATTGTTGTTTTTTATCAATTGTTCATTTTTTAATGAAATAGAGGAAGCTTAATCTATAATATTTCCATTAATGATGGTTTGCAAATACAGGTCCTATAACTTACTTGTGTTCTTGTAACTCGATTCCATGGTTATCATGATTATGTACCCTTGGGGTGGAAATCAAAACATGGGTCCTCTCCTTGACACTATTGATAATCTCCCTCTCCTATTCAATCAAGTCAATGGTTACCAAGGAAAGCACATAATCACATTCAACCCAATGGTAAACCATGGACAAAATTCAAGAGGGAAAATGTTAGCCCAATTTGTGGACATGTACCAGAGACTTACCATGCTTATCTTTGGTTACCCAATTTGATATCAGAAGAAATAGTATATCTTCTAAAAATAGTAAATGGATCCACTCAAATCACATATTTGATGATTGGTTCAGATCTGTGGTGATGGTCCCTATGGAAATTTGATTGTATAATATAAACTATATAAATGACAATGGCATTTGTAAACATGGTTAACAATATTCTTATTATTATAGATATATTTTAAGCTACTGAAGTTAGATCATTGTGCAATTTCTACAAGTGATTTAATCCAAGGAGATTGAATATGAATATGTTGCTGGTGTTTCTATGAGATGTATAAATTTTTCATTTGTGTGTGATACAAAGCTTTCTTATAGGAAACATGCACTAGTTGGGAAGGTATCACCAATCCCACCATGTTTCCCTCTGTATTATACTCTATTATGATGCATTTATAGTGTGGTTTTTCTCTTTATTGATTTATTTCAATAAATTTATTATTTTCTACATATCCTTGCATCAAATATCATGTATATGTTTTATTTTATCAACTAAAACTCATGTAATTAATACATTTTGTTTGGATTGGTGCAAGATGTAGTAGGTTAACAAAGTTAAGAAGTTTTATAACTTATGTTAATCCTATAGAAATTGAAGAGCCACGATTCAATAGTTTTCAATAAGAATATTGTGTTTTAGTCTTATAGTCATTTGTGGCTAAGTTTTCTACTTCCTTTGTTTGTTCTAAACTTGGACCAATACTTTCAAAAGTGAAGTTGATCACTTAAGGAGAGCATTGAATCATCATAAACTATTTTTTTTGTAGGAATGCATTGATCCCTTGCTGTGAAATAGTATAATCAATAAGGAAAGGAAAATATATTGGCACCCACTGATCCATATTCCTTAGGGTTCTTTATTATTATTATTTTTTCCTTGGGACACTCACTAGAAGGTGTTATATTACATTGAAAATTTGATTAAGCCCCTAGAGTGATTTCTCAAAGAGACTTTGAAAATGTTGTTTATTATAGAATAGGGGCTTTGCAATAGGCACCATAGAGGGTAGGTACCTCATATAATTTTCATTTGAATACAATTTTCTTTACTAAAATATTGAGTGGGAAAAATTTGCAAAAGATAAGACCTATAGGTAGTCCATAGGAATGTTTAACCTACAACCAGAGAAAAGAATTGTTATTGTAACACACTCCTCCCACATCTACACAAGTAATCAGCCAACCATATTAAACATGTGATGAAGAGTTACTAAGATATGATTCAACTCCCTAAGTATAGTTAAGGAAGTGGAACCAACCGAACACAACCAACCTGACCTTCTACACATGCAACAGAACCCCCAGGAGCCATCCAACCCATATAGGTGGCTAGCACCTAAGAAAAAGTGACATTTTTTTGCATTAAAGCCTCAGTCACTACCTTGACATGGGCATGCATGTGACCGAGACCCTCCAATTTCTCCCAGAACAAGGCAAGCATGCAATTAGGGACTTTTCCAGGTAGTTTTGTGCCAATGACTCCATATTTTGTACCACATTTTCAAGGCCAGGACTCAAGCCAATTCCTAGAACTCCATGAAACTTATAGAAATGAAAAATAACATCGAAAAAATGATACAAATGTAAATACTTGAACAAGGAATTTACTGGACCCCTACTAGCCATGACAAAAATTTCTTCAAACATGTCACAAATATTTAATCTAAAGGTTTAAGTAACAAATATGAGAATAGGGGTCTCACACTCATTTGAGAATCACTGAGAAGCGTTGATGCCTCATCACAATAACTACATTAGCATATATTAATACATACATTCATTTTACATTCATATATTAACCAAAACATGATGATAGCCATACATTATCATTTTCATAAAACTCAATCATAACCAGCATATACCAAACAAAAATATGAAGGATATAACATCCATATAAACCACATATAAAAAGTATATTTACCCGTACAATAAAAAGTAGAATAAGGTCTCAATAATGAGAAAAAATTCCAACTAGGTTTGGGACTTCCACGTTCCACCTGACTATAGATTGGTTGAATGAAGGCTCTAAGACTAGTAACTCGACCCAGTGTTCTTGTCGGGCTCTAGAGAATTTTCCAACCAAGGCTCTAGGACTAGTAACTTAACCCACCAAGGGCTCCAAATATTTTTTCCAACCAAATATATAGGACTAGTAACTCAACCCAAGTTGTTACATGGCTCCAGAGCATTTTTATAACCAAGGCTACAGGAACTAATAACACAACCCACAACCAAAGGAACATGAGAACCAACCAAAAAAAAAAAATGGAAAACTCCCACAACACCATGATTAACGAGGAAATGGAAAGGTTAGGAAAAACCACTATCAATCTAGGAAATTCTCCATTTCAATGACAGATCATAACCAGATAACCACATGAATATTCCATGCATGCCAAAACTAGTAAGGAAATCATACATGCAACCTGATACTTGCAAGTAAAACCCATTGTAGTTGTTAATACCGATGTCCTCTTGTGCTTTCTTGCATTTCATTTTCCTTCTTTATCCAAATCCTAAGTATGCCTCACTCCTCCAAGGGTGCTCCAAGAAATATCTAAGTGTTGAAGTGTATGAGAAAGAGAGAATAGAATGAGATCCCCAAAACTAAATTGAAAAAAAAAATGTGTACTGATCCTAAAAAGCCTTTTTATTAATGAGGCCTTTAATTTCTTCAATTTTCCATTATTCTCCTTCATTTTCCTCCTCACATGAAACATGTGACCTTTCATCTCCCTTTTCTCCTAAGTTCCATTACTTTCATAAATAAAATTCCAATTAATGTCTCAAGCCTTTACAAATCCTTAACCATTTCCTTTTCTAATTTCCATAACCATAATAAACCAAATGAACATTCACACTAGGATGTTTTTTCCAAAAATTCAGCTTTGGATACATGTTCTATGACCATGGTTATTATTTTGTCTTTATTAACTTTATTACATTAAGTTTTAACCTATAGTTGTTCAAATTATTATGGTCCTTGAGGGAAACTAATAGATTTGTTATCCAATGACCTAATTCCCTGGCATATTGCTAGTAAGTTGATTGGTTTGTGTTTGGTAAATTAATTTTCTTTAATTTACTTCATTAAATGTCAACCAGGATTCATGTACTTGTGAAATTTATGTGCACTATATATGCTAGGATATTTTTGTAAATTAAGTGAATTATAATAATGAAACTAATTGCAAAGATGGATTATTTCTTTTCATACAATTTGGAAACTAATGATGCACATGTTCTTTCAATCCAGATTTATAACTAACTAATTTAATCGCTCGAAATAAAAGATCTATATAAATTTTAAAAATCTAGACTTAATTCTAAATATTAAAAGGAATTTCTTGAAAATCAAAACACGAAAGAAAAATAACTCAATTCTACTATTGCGTAATTGAACGCATTATGCACTAATTGTTGAAAAGAAATATTTAAGCTAAATTGCAAATGAAACAAACCCAATTTTTTTTTTTTGAGAAAAATGATAGTAAAATCTAATCTATAAAAGATAAAATTCCTTCAAAAGAGAATGAAAATGAAATATAATGTAAAAGAAATGGAATCACAACCTAAGGATGATAACTAAAATGTACAATTAAATCCTAAAATGTAGTTACATTTAATATATCGGGAATTGAAAATGGATGATAGAACAACATACTAAGATTGAAACTGAATAAGAAACCATTAAGTTCAGGTAACAAAATTCTTTGAATAAGTAACTCTTTTTGGTATTTTTTTTTTATGTGTACTCTGTAACATAAATAAAACAATTATAATATGACTTATAAGAAGAAAAAATTCTAAGAAATATTAATGTAAAGAAATAAAAACTAAAAACTAAACCTCATAGCTCGCAGGAGGGCCTCTTAGAGTGCAGGATTGATTAGCGATCATATATTTTTCATGCATGCATTAGAAAGTAACAGGAACTTGTATTATGAAAACAGAGTATCAAATTTTCCACAAAAGGATTCTAAAATTAATAAAAATAATCACTACTATGTTCTTTTTCTCACTCACTGTTATTTATAAAAGTGACTTTGAAAGGGTTCTAAGCCGATAAGTTGTAGGAAAATTTGACACCTATGAGATTGATAACTAAGATTCAAATATGTGTATGACTTTGTATTGAAAAATAAATTCATATGAGATTTTGTGTTTTAATATCCAAGTACCATGCTCACTTGATTCTCCACTTCCTGTGATTAATTGCAACGCACAGTTTCCAAGTTTGACTTGGATTTGGACTTCAAGATCTCTTATCTCGCGTAGCTTGCCAAGAAATGCCAGTAGGTGGTTATCCATATGGGAGCCAAATGTCATATTTTCATAATTTTTTTCTTCTTCTAGAGTGCTGCAGCCTGCCTAACAATGGATTCTGCCACATAAATAAATATTAATTTTACAATGTGAAAAATTTGGTCATTGCAAGAATACCTTTCTCATAATTTCCTTAAAAATGAAGAATTTAGATATGGATGATTAGTATCTTGTAGAAATTGATATTCACCTTAATATGTTGGGTTTTTTGTAGAATAATAACAAAAAGGTTGAATGTGATGATGAAAAGAATAGCCAAAAGGAGACATTTCTAAACTTCAACATTCTCCCACACTAAAGGTTTTTCATGTCCTCATGCACCAAAAATTCAAAATTGATTCATTTCCATAAGTTTTCAGTGGATTGTCTTTGATATTTGTGCCAGTGAATCCAATCTAGTGCTCTTTTTCTTATTTTTAATGGTAAAAATGGTCCTTGGTTTTTTTATTAAAATTATTCCTTGTAATCCCCAGACCCTGTTTTTAAGAAAAATATTTTGAACTTTAGGCTTCATATTCTTTTTGTACCAATGACATAGGTGTAGCAAGATGTTGTCATTATGCGTCCTTAATATCTCATTTTTTACTTTAGTCTATTCTCTCTCCTGAATCAATTTTTTTTTAAGGATCTCCAATTCATAAATATCTTGCTTCATATTCTCTTCAATGTTGTGTCCCTGTTCTGCACTTGGTTTTGTTGTTGAGGTCTCACCTGTTCCAAATTGAGATGACTTTTCTTTTTGATGTGCCTTATGCTCTAAATATTCTACATAATCATAGATCTCTTGTTGAAGTGGATTGATTTCTATGGTATATCTTGTTGGTCTTTCTATTATAATGACTGTGCAAGGAGCTGTATTAAATTATTCGTTTTCAAGATCTAACATTTTTGGTGATTAATTATTTGTTGAAAAAATTGAAATCATTCTACTCCTTCTTACATTTATTCTTGAACTTCTAATGTTTTTTTTTTTTTCTCCTGCTCTTATTTTGTTCAAGTATGGGTTGGCTTGGGCTAGCTTTCTTCCTTCTAAGGTCTTGGTTATGAATTTTCTGTTTAAACTTTTCAAGAAATTGGGACAGTGGAGTATTGTCTTCAAATGATCCTTTTGGAATTTCAGTCATATTTTCCTCTTGCATTTATTCTTCAACTCTCTCTTTTTCGGGACTAGGGTTTGATTTTATACTACTTCTCTTTACCCTACTTCTTAGTTATTTCTCTAGAGATTCTACAAAGTTATTTCTCACTAAAAAATAGTTCCATTTATCTTCTTTTTATTGAAAATGTGCCTCTAAATAAATATTAATAATTCCATAATGGGATAAAGAGTTATTTATGGACCTAGATTCCATTTGGATACTAAATTCCATTTTCTTCCAAATTTTCATTAAAAAATAGGGTAAATTGATTTCAAACCCATCAAAAAAATGCATCATAAGCCTAGCATGATAAACAAACATTTTTCCAAATATCCCTTTGAATGTTATGAATTTTTGAATTAATAACATGTTATTTCACCATTTTCCTTTTAATGCTATAACTAGATTACCTTTCTTGAAAATGGAAAAGTCCATATTTGGTTCTTTTAAGAAGTGTACCCATTTATTCTCTTTAATTTTCCTATTTTTAAACCAAATTTCTCCATTCCTTGGTAGTCTTGTTTCTTATATTATCACTGAATTTGTGAGTATGAGTTTAATGTCTCCAATTTCAGCCTCTACTACATCAAATTCTTGAGCAGAGGATTTAGTAAACTCTAGTTCATACACATTGAATTTTTGTAGAACTGAAGTCAACCCACCTATTGTAGCTTCTCCTTAACCCTTTAATAAGCCTGGAGAAATTTATCACCATTTGGTTCATAAAGAAAATGTGTACTCATAGTGTGGATAAGCTTTCGACCTAGATTGCTCTTTTGGACTAAGAAATATAAGAGAATGAAAGGATTCAAAATCAGAACAATGAATATGGAGTGGATTTTAATGATGGAAAGGTAATATATTGATAGAGGAATCTGTGTTTTGCCAAAATTGTACTTACACAACTTCCCATATATGATTTAGAAGGACTGGTGTTATGTGCTTAATATTTTGATCAGGTCGTGATGTGACAAGTGGTGCAATTATAAAGGGTTAAGGTCATAAAAAATAACACATTTATAAGGTCCCCAATATTTGATATTACATCCATAATTTAAAATCTAAGTTATTAAATGAAATATAACTTAAGTATTCTTACGTACCTTAATGTTTCGTTTGATATTTTTCTTGTTGTTCAATTTGATTCTGGTTGCAGAATTTTAAATTGACGACAAAGTGATACGAATTATGTATTCCATCTTTCGGATATTTTGTAGAATACTTCCTTATTGTTTTCATTATTGGTGATAGTTGACCACCTAAAAATTGACTGAAATAAATTAGGGACAAAAGGGAACAAGGACAAGAGAGAAGGGATTTATGAAAATCTAAAATGCCAAGAAATTTTGGTTTTCAGTTAATATTTTTTGTATAAACATGCCAAAAAATTTGGTTTTCGTGTTTATAAATTTATTTATTTGCATATATTTATTTTTATTTTATTATTGTTATTTTTTTTATGGAAAATAAATCACAATGAAGTTGAAGAATGAGGAGAAAAATCCATTTTCTTAATCAACTGAAATTTAGAATTATCTTGCAGATACTTAACAAATTATTCCTTTGTCAATGGTTTATGATATAATGTCAATCTATGGCCATTAGCAAGGAAAGAATTTTTTCCATCATCAATAGTCTTGATTGTGACTGCTCCATTGTCAAAAAAAATATCAATCTAATAATGGCCAAGCCAATGAGTTTGGAACTTTCCTTGAAAACATTTAAACTTGGAATAAAAAAGAAGTACCCAGTCAGCTTATTTGAAATTTGTATCTCTGATGAACTTATCATGCCATTTTTATCTTTAGTGTTGCACTATGCTAATCCTTTGAATAACATCTTATCGAATTTCATCTAGCTCATTCAATTTTGCTAGTCTTTGGTTTTGAGCTTCTGACATCTCAAGGCCCAATTTAGCAGTTGTTCTATAAGTCTCCACTTGGAACTTAATTGGAAACAAAACTTGCTTGCCATAGACAAGCTCATAAGGAATATGCCCGTTGTGTTTATCTATGTTTTTCGATATGCCCATAGTGCTTCTAGAAGTTTTTCTGCCCAATCCTTTCTATGCAAATGAAAAGTTTTGGTAAGAATTTCTTCAAGAACCTTGTTAGTAGATTTCACTTGCCCATTGTCTTGTGGATGATATGGAGTAGACTTTCGATGTTTGATTTTATATTTCTCCATAATATTCTGTACTAACTTGGATGTGAATTAGGTACCTTGATCTGTTACAATTTCTCTTGGAACACGAAAAAAGTAGAAATATCCTCAAATATAAATGTAACTACAACATTTTCGGTTGAAAATAAAATATGCTTAGCTTCTACCCACTTTGTGACATAATATATGCAATCAAGTATGCACCTTTTCTGTTTGGATGGAGGATTTAAAGGTCCAATAAAATATAGATCCCATCAGAGATAATTTTAAGGATGGAAAACTTTTTTTGAAGTTTAAAACGTTGGCAAATTTCACTAGTCACTAATATGTGAAATATAAAATTTTATTGATATGTTTGTAAAATTATACAAATTTATAATGATTTTCTATATAGTCTCCATATAATGTTGGCTATTTTTAATGTAAAATAATTTTATATTGTAAAATTTGGGAAAATCAATTTTACAAAAAAATGGAAATTGGCAAATATTGTTTTTGGAAAAGTCATGGAAAATTAGCCCACCTACGAATATTAGCCCCTAAAATTTTCTATGGATCCCATTTTTGAAAAGTGTCCACAAGTGCCTTAGGTTTTAGAATAATTTCACCTGAAGATATTGGCTTTCCCATTCTCTAAAAACTATCACATCATTTTACATTTTATGTGGCATCTTTGAAAATCAATGGCCAATAATATTCCAAAAGAAGGATTGCGTATGTGGTTCTTTTAAAAAAATTCCCTCCACATAGTTCATCATTGAATTCTTTTAGAATTTATGGTACTTCATCTTCTCGAACTCATATTTGAATGACCAAATCTCATCCAATTTTGTATAATTCTCCATCTATCCAAGAATAGGATGCACTAGCTTTGATAACTTTTTTCTTTTCTCTTGCTGACAATTGTGGTGGAAATTTTCATGTAGATAAATAGTTGGCGATATTTGCAAACCAAGGAAATTTAGTAGATACTGCAAAAATATATTCATCTATAAAATTTTCTTTTATAGGAATATCAACATTATTATTTTGTATTCTAGAAAGGAAATCAACAACAGTGTTTTCTTCTCTTGGTCTATCAAGAATAGTAATGTTGAATTTTTGTAATAATAACAACCATCTTGTAATTCTTCCATTAGTAATTAGATTTTTAATTAAATATATAATGAAATATTGATTTGTATGAATAAAAGTTTCATAACTAATAATGTAATGACATAATTTTTTAATGGCATGCACATCATTTAAAAAATCCTTTTCAGTTATAGTATAATTTAACTTTGTTGGAGTCAAATTTTTACTTGTGTAATAAATAGCGTACGAATTTAAATATTTTTGTCTCCATACAACTCCAAAATTTGTAGTTGAAGAATCACTAGATATGTGAAAAGGGAGAGACCAATTTGGCCCTCTTAAAATTGTTGCTTCAGTGATTCTTTCTTTCAATGTTTCAAATGCTTTTTGAGAATCAGTGTTCCATGAAAATTCACAATATTATGTGAGAAGTTTGAAAAGTGGAGAGGATATTTTTTTTTTCTATGGACCTTCTATAGTATTGTGTAAATCAAATAAAATTATAACATCTCTTTGAAAAGCATGAACTGAAATTTTAGAAATGACTTCTACCTTAGATTTTTCTATCTTAATTCCATCTCCTGAAATATGGTGACCTAAAACAATACCTTCATTGAACATCATAAAACATTTTTCATGGATTAATAAAAGGTTTAATTCTTTACATATAATAATAATTTTTTCTAAATTTCCCATAGCTTCTTCAAAGGAATCATCGTACGTAGTAAAATCATCCATGTATACTTCCACACAGTCATGAATTAGATTAGAAATAATACCCAAGGCTGCTATTTGAAATGTGGAAGATACATAACATAATCCAAAATTAAGTACCTTATAGGAATATGTTCCCAAAACACATCTAAAATTAGTTTTATATTGATATTTTGGTGCTAGTTAGATTTTATTGTATCCTCTAAAACCATCTAAGAATGAAAAATACTTCTTTCCTGCCAAGGTATCTAATAATTGATCTATAGAGGGTAGTGGAGAATGATCTTTCAAAGTGGCATTGTTTAATTCTTTGTAATCAATACATACTCTCCATTTTCCATTCTTATTTGGAACAATCACTAGAGGTGATACCCATTGACTATCTAATATAGGATACATGAAATTCCCATTTAACAATTTTTGTAATTCCTCTTTAACAGTTTCCCTTAAATTTGGATTCATTCTCCATTGAGGTTGTCTAACTAGTTTGACATTTTCTTGAATATAAATGTGATACATACAAGTTTTAGGATCAATTCCTTTCATATCAGTATATTCCCATGAATAAGAAAAATAATTTTTTTGTAGCATCATTATTATTTTTTTTCTTTTGAAGTTCCTCTAGGTTAAAGTTAATATTTAATTTTTTACCTCAAAAAACTTCTAGTTGAGGATTTCCAACTTTCTCCATTCAATGTAAAGAAAATTGATGTGATGATAAATTTTCAATGTTACATTGTTCCTGAAAACTTTGATTTTGTTCATAGTAAGAAGAAGAATCAATATTATTCATCAAATTGATTATTGATTTCCTTCATATAATTGTGAAAAAGTATAAATTTATTGCATGTTATCAAAGTATTAATTATCATCATCTATCCATATTTCAATTTTTATTTTGGTTATAGTTTTTGCAGGAGGATACAATTTGAATTTATTAGTGGAATTTCCATCAAATATATACATATCTCATGATCTACAACTTATGAATGCATCTGTTGTAGCTATCCAAGGTCTGCCTAGGGTCAATGGATGGCCTCATAAGTTGTTCTTGGGAGTTAAAATCATAAAGTCTACAGGATATTCCGAAGAATCTAGAGAAACAAACACATCTTATAATACTTTATCTGGTTTAATAACAGATCTATCTTCTAATTATCACAAAGTTGGAGTATATTGAATATTTGAAAGTTTGTGTTGTTCCATGATCTCTTTACTTAGGATATTAATCATTTCTCCTAGATTAATTAAATTATTTGGGATCCCTATCAATTGGATCTTTTTAATGTTTTTTATTTTTCTTCCCGCTTTTCTATTACATAGCTCCTTAATGGTTTTTGAAAATATTGTTATTTCCTTCATTTCTTGTAGTAAATGAATTTTGATGCAAACAATCTTAAGTTCATATAACATGTCATAATTTGGTAGAATAATTTTCCTTTCTATTCCTTTATTTAAGTCTTTAAGGAAAAAGTGGTTGTTGTAAAGAAATAGAAGTTTTTTTTATTAGAGGACATGTAGGAGCTTATTTTATTTGATCATCCTTTTATTTTATAGGGACATATTCCCTTAGAGGATTACTTTCTTGATCAATAATTTCATCTTTTTCACAAATCTCATCCTCTTATGATTCCTGGATAATAACTGTTGGTGACTTCTTTTGAAAAACTATACCAGATCTAAATTGAACATCATTTAGACCTAGTGGTGTTAACATACGAGCTTGAAATTTTTTCTCTTCAACATTATAAATATATTTTTTATTTTTATTATTTGGGTTAGGAAGTGGTTTATTAGGGAGTGGATTTTGTTTTTGAGTAAATGGTAATGAAATATTTTGGTTTGGATTTTCAAATTGTGAAAGTTTAGTGGGATGAGGAAAATATTGTGGTGGAAAAGAAGAATAACGTTGTTGGAATTGAGGATATTGAGGATATTTACCATAAGAATATTTGTCCTTCTTCTTCACTTGTCATTGTAGATTCTTCAGAGCTAATATAATGTTCTATGATTGGATTATAGAGCTCTTCTTCTGGTTCTTCTACTAATGTAATATTAGAATAAGTTTCTTCCTCTTCTTCACTAATTACTTCTAGTTTTTATCCAATAATTTGTTCTCCGGTTGAAGAAAGACATATTAAACCTTCTACTGGGGATGTAGGTTCTTCAACTATAACTTCAGTAGAGGAATTTGGTGAATCTTTCAGTTTGATTTCAGATCTATGCACCTCAGGAAGTATTTGTATGTCTGCCAATTATGAATTGGAGTATCAGTGGATAGGGTGGCAATACAAGGTCTAGGTGGAGTGAGTAGTGATGTTGGAATTGAACTTCTACCTCTACCCCTATAATCTCTTTCTCTATGCATAAATATTTTTTTTATCATTTTCAATTTCATTGAAATTAAAAAGGATCCTAAATAATGTGCAAGAATAAATCCTATATACGCTTCCCTAGAAACAACGCCAAAATTTTTGGTAAATTAATTGTATTTAATTTACTTCATTAAATGTCAACTAAGATTCATGTACTTGTGAAATATATGTGCACCATATATTCTAGGATTTATTATGTAAATTAATGTCAATTCTAAAAATGAAACTAATTGCAAGGATTGATGATTTTTTCAATAAAATTTGGAAACTAATGATGCACATGTTATTTCAATCAAGAGTCCTAAATATGTTAAGCTTTTGAAATAAAATATCTATCTAAATAGTAAAATCCACACTTAATTATAAATATTAAAAGGAATTGCTTAAAAATCAAAACATGAAAGAAAAATAATGGAATTCTGTTGTTGCGGAATTGAACTCATTCTGTATTAATTGATGAAAAGAAACCTTTAAGCTAAATTTCCAATAAAACAAACCTAGTTTAAATGATGTGAGAAAACTGATAGTAAAATCTAATCTATAAATGCTAAAATAGCTTTAAAGGGAAATGACAATGAAATATAATGTAAAAGAAATGAAATCACAACCCAAGGATTATTACTAATGTGTGCAATTATCTCCTAAAATTTACTTCAATTAATCATACCATAACTTGAAAACAAATAAAATGAATTGAAATTGAATGATAGAAAAACTAAGTAAGATTGAAACTGAATGAGAAAACACTAAGTTCATGTAACAAAAATGCTTTAAATCAATAACTCTTTTTGGTATTTTTTGTTTATAAGTACTCCATAACATAAATAAAAAATTTAAAAATACAACTTATAATAATAACACGATTTAGGAAATATTAATGTAAACAAATCAAAACTAAAAACAAAACCTCACAGCTCGTGGGGGGGCTCCTGGAGTGGAAATTTGATTTAACGATCATAGATTCTTCACGCACACATTCATTAAGGGAATTTTGAGGTCTAAAATGGGCCTCCTAAGAAAAATGTACAAAAAAAATAAAATTTATAAGAACCAATAGGATTCAAGATACTGATTATAGCCATGGGGCATGATTCACTATTTTTTAAGTAAAAGGGTAAAAAAATTAAAAAATAATAAAATAATAAAACTACTTTTTCAACTTGAATTTTCAACTTGTCTCCCTGTTTTTTTACTCAAATTTTGAACGGGATTACTTGTTGGATGCAAAATTTAATTCCTCATCCAAGGAGTACCCATTTTGCATACTTTCGATGGACCCTTCTACACGAAAAATGAGAAATACATAAAACACATGATTGCAATCACGTTTTTCACGTATTTCTAATTTTTCGTGTAGCAAGACCCAAAGAAAGTATGAAAGATGGCACTCCTTGGATGAAGAATTAAATTTTGTATCCAACAAGTACTCCCACTGAAAATTTGAGTAAAAACATTGGGAGATAAGTTGAAAATATGAGTTGAAAAAGTAGTTTTTTCTTTTTTTCCCTCTAAAAATTGATGATGTAATCAAATTTTAATTTTATTATTTGCACTATTATTTTATAATTTCCTTATGAGGCCCATTTTAGAGCTCAAAATTACCTAATGAGGAAGTAATAGGAACTTGTATTATGAAAACATAATATCAATTTTTCCACAAAAAGGATTATGAACATAATAACAATAATCACTCAGTTGTGTTCTTTGTCTCTCTCACTATTATTTATACAAATTGTAAAAATTACTATGAAAGAGTTTTAAGCTAATAATTTGTAGGAAAATTTAACACCTATGAGATTGATAACTAAGATTCCAATCTCTTTACTACATGATATTGAAAAATCAAGTCATAGGATATTTCATATTTTAATAGATAAGTGCCTCGCTCGCTTGATTCTTTGCTTCCCGTAAGTTAACTACAACATGCATTTTCCATGTTTGACTTAGATTTTGAATTCAAAATATCTTATCTCGCGTAGCTTTCCAAGCGACGCTAGCAGGTGGTTATCCATATGGGATCCAGATTTCATCTTTTGACAATATTATTTCTTCTTTTGTAGCATTGCAACCTATCTAACAATGGATTCTGCTACAGAAACAGATATCAGTTATAGAATGTGCAAAATTAGGTCATTGCAAGAATACCTTTTTCATAATCTCACTAAAAACAAAGAAAACAAATATATATAATTAATACCTTTTAGAAAATTATCTTGACCTTAATATGTTGGGGTTTTTGTAGAATAATAATGAAAAGGCGTAAAGTGATGACAAAAAGGATATTGAAAAGAGAGATATTTATAAACTTCAATAGTTTTCATAAAACATTATTTGTTGTAGCATATATTCATTAATTTCCTAATATATGCACATACAGTGTAATCCTTCAAATCTTACGTTATCGGATTAACAAAGTAATTTTTTGAATTTTAGGTAATTAAATTCAACCATGATTTTGGTGTTGTTTCTAGGGAGGCACTAGAAGAACTAATACATTATGGGTCTAATGATTTTTTTTATTCCCAAACATTTAAGACATGGAAAGGTGGAAAGGTAACATAGGAGGTAATATCTTGTGCGACCATGATAGGAGGTAAGAACCTTCATGATCACTTTGGTATGTCTCACAAATATTTTTCATGTTGGCATGATGTTCTTCTTTTTTTGTTTAAGTACTTTCGTTTGTGAGCTAGCAACATGAATAAATAACTTATTGAAGGCAAGATCTCAGTAGCATCATGAGCTCATAGTTTATTTTATTATTATATTTGATCTTTTATTTCTTTTATGAGTTTCATAAATAGTGGTAGATACACTATGGGTAGATTCAAAGGTATGGGTAGGTTAAATATTCCTTAAAATAACCCCCACTCTAACACTAAGTCACTAGTGGGTAATTCTTCCAAGAAGGACCTGATAGACAAAGTTGAAGCAAGTAGCTTAAATCCTAAAGAAAACAAGGGAAAAAATTACACAACCCCCCTTATTGATTCTACAACAATAGATACATTGGTTGGATAGCTAGAATAAGAAGGAAATTATAAAAATAAAGAATCAATAACCAATAAGGGAGTATATCCCATAGTTCCTCTAATTGATCCTATAGTGGTATCTAATCTAGTTTGAGTGAGAACATTAGATAGAACTAGAACAAACTAGAAACCCTATTTAGGGGTCTAAATCACCACACCTACCAACCAAGTTCAATTATTCGATTTTAAAACATGGCAGAGGGAGCAGGTGAAGTGTTAGTAGAAGGACCAGCAACAACCAATAAAGAGGAATAGGTAACCTTTGGGTTCCCCATTGTGGATCCTAACACAATGGTCCAAATAACAAATATTAATTCATCAGTTTCGCCAATTTTCTATGGTAACATCAATGAAGACTATAGTGCCCCATTCTAGTTGACTAAATTTTATATTACATTAACCTTGATATAGCCTTAGGGCTCATATACTATTATTTGAGGACCTCCAGCTAAGAATCTCATTAATTTAATTGTATTATTAGTGATGTGATAATAATTTTGATGTACTAGTTAGGTATAATGATTATGGTGATTGTGATGGACTTGTTTGATTATTATGTATAATCATGTTGGTGAGTTCATTATATGTTGTCTTGTTTACATATTCTGAGGACTATACTCTTTCTTACAATTAGAAATTATGTTGATGATTATGTCATAATGATAATTTAGCATGTGAAATTATATTTATGACTAGCAAATATTACTTATGATTATTGAGTGTAGCATGAGATTACCCAAATGCACCTGCATGTGATGAGTCAACAACCTCTTATTTGATCAATTTCAATCTATTGACACTAGAATTTAAAGTTCTAATAATATTTTACTGTGATTACTAATGGAATTATTGTGGCTACAAACATAGGTCTATTGCTTGTCCAAACAACTCACACATTGATGATGGGGTTGTACAGGACATATGGAACTTCATGGGAAGGGTGGGACATGATCCCTTATTCCACCCTCTAGCATTCCCACCATGAATTCGGATAGAAGGTATTGGAATACCTTCACATTTAATCTCAGGATGTTGTGAGGGTAGATCCCAGATTGGGTCACTCATGAATATTACTAGGGAATGCACATGCATGGATATTCCTTCATTCCCAATGCCATTAGTCTCACCATAGAGGGTGACACAAGAGATGACAATGGTCTCTATCATTGCGCCCAATTTTTTCCCTCGAAGCCATAGGATTCTTGGAGGGAAAGAGATGTGGCACCCTTAAAACTTCGAAGGGAATTTCTTTAAGGGCACGACCATATTACACTATTGGAATTAGAAAAAAATAATAAGAAAAAAATAAATAAATAAAATATAACATATAATTAGTGGTTGATAATCATGTAATGATGAGCACTAATTCACATAATGTAGTAGTAATTAGTTTTTTAGAATAAAATTAACTAAATCGAAAGTAAACCTTGGCGAAAGGGATAGTAATAATTATTATAAAAAAAAAACCAAATGAGTAACTTTTCCCTCCTGTTGTTTGGAAAATATTAAGTATATAATGTGTATTATAATAATTCCAAAGTATGTAAGTGTTCTAATAACTAGAGGGAAAGGGGAAATTGAGTTAAATTAGAAACATTAATCCAATGATAGTTTACCCTTATTAATAAAATGGGTTGCATATGAAATTAAAGAAGAATAATTTAAAATAAGAGAAATTTAGTTTCATGAGAGAACCTCCATATGGAAAAGGCACAATACAAACATCTCCTTCTAATATTTCAACTTGAGATAAAATAGGGAGTAGTTGGGAACAAAATATAATACCTACCAGTTGACTTTAGTAATGGACACAAAATAAGGAGTATAAAAGGAGGATCATGGAATATATAGGAGAAGAAAAGGGGAATCTTTTTGAGGTGAAGGAAAATACCCTTTTTAATAAGAAATTAAGAAAATAATTTTAGGATATCCTTAGTTCTAGGTTGACATATGGATATATGCATAATAAAATTATTGGATTAATAAAAATAAATTTTTTTGCATGAATTCACAAGTGTCACCTATGAAGCCTCCTATAAAAGAAGGACCAAGTTATGAGAGGGGGGTTTTTCTTGGCTCTACTTTTGGATGACTATCCTAATGTTATTATGTTTAGAGTGACTATGGATTTCTATAGTGAGTTTGGTGAAGAAAATGATCTTTGAGTAGGAATTCTTGAGCCATAGTTCTCTCCTCTGCTTGTTAGTATTCATCCTCTACCATACAACCCCATTAAATCTCAAGGATCTGTGGAGAAGAAGAGAACACAAGGAGTAGGTTGGGATGTTGACCACTAAGTTGACAACATACAGTCAATATGAAAAATAACCATACAAGGATCAACAAACATAAGATAGAGATATCATTTCCTCTAAGAGAATGGTATTAATGGTTTCAAATATTTTTCCTATATGATTAGTTTTTTGTAATAAAGTATTGGATTGTAAAAGTAAGGAAATGATGTATATTTGTAAATTCTTGATTGTTGGTATATGTTCCTTAAATTATTGTATGATTCTTATGTTTACCATCATTAGTCAATGGATTCATTATTTTAGAGAATACCTCCTATTGATTATTACCTTGCAATTTAGTAATTTAGAATGCATAATTTATTTCTAAAGATAGTGTGAGCATGATATTGTGCATATAGTAATTTGTGTGTTATTATCTCATGTTGTTTTTGGTTTCTTTCGATTGTTAAAAAAATGTGTGTAAATGACATTCATAGGATTAGTCTCTACATTTGGCATCAAAGCTTCTGTCTCTAGGTCCTATGGACCCTTTTTTCCTTTTTGTAATTTTGGAGTGTTTTCTTCCACATGGTAATCAGAATCTTACGACAATTTATTTCTATGCTTCAATTATCAAATCACCCTAGGGTTTTGCTAATTTATCTTTTTATTTCTTAATTTTATCTCCTCCTACATAATATAACTAGTTTCGAAGCTCACCATCCTTCTCTTACGAAATTTTTAGAACCCTTTACAAGATGTACAAGCTCCTTTCTTCACTAACAATAATATGTTCAAGTTATTTCAATATTTGAAGATCGATGTTTGATGGATTTTCTGTATAATTTAGAGAGTAAAATTGCTTCTCAAAGTTAAAATATTTTATCATCTAGTGTAATTTCAAAATTTTCCCCAACTTCTAAAGTAGGGTGCATGTTCACTTCAAGCCAATTGATATGATTCATCATCTTAATGTCGCCTAGTGTTGTTGTCTTATTCTGATGCAGCTCATCATATAAAGCAAGTAATTTATTTATAGGTTTCTAATTAACAGTTGGAATATTTTAACTTGTAGATGGTTAGGTGGCCCCGTAGATATACAAAACAAGTATTTACTCCCTTAAGGTTCTAGTCTTTGAAATCCCATGTCTTGTATATTTGTTCTATATGCATAAGTAGAATAATGGGAATTTCTTAAACTCTAATATGAAATTCAAAATTTGCACTCATGATATGGGAAATACTCATGGGACATGTATAGACCTTTTTATCTTCCAATAGAGATTCGTGTGCTAATGTTTTATCTAATAAAATATACATAATATCCCATGTGAACCTATGTATTCAAAATTTCATTTGATGTGATGTTGAAGTGAGGCCCACCATCATGCATGAAAAAATGTATGCACCTCGTGTTGAAGTCATTCATTGTTAAGGAAAGATATTCCTTCAATCTTAGTAGGGCTTATTTATTGGTTGGGTAGTTATTACCCAGGTTGTGAATCATGGTGGCTTGACCAGTAGTTTAATACATTCCATGGGGAAAACACTCGGTTTTATTAGCTCTAAAAAAACATGGATTGCTCACTTATACATAGAAAACATCTTTTAATCCTGGATGGGACGTACACATTTGAATATCCCAAATTGAATATGAGCAAAAACCCCCAAGTTAAGGGATAAGATAGCCATGAAGCTCATTTCTAGGATCTGAAAATCTATTTGAAACTCCCTCATTTGAATTTCCCTTTTCTAAAGGATACCTTAACTGAGTATCATAGTGTTGAATAGTGGTAAAAAGAAGTAAACACTAAGTTGTTTCCTAAATCTCTTGAAGAGCATGAGGGGTAGGAGAAATAACCATGTTACACTCATTTTCTCCAAGTGTTGCATGTTCTTCTGGATATTTGGTGATTACAATGGGCCATTCCTTTAAAATTTGACCCTCTCCTTCCATCATGCTCTAAGATTTTTGGAGGCTCCACTTACAGGATTCCCTTTTTCATGAATGATGTTGTATAAAAATCATCAGCTAAACAAACCTCCATCATATGTTAGTATTAATAAATCACATATCATCAAATCAAGCACTCAACATACATTTGATTCTTTAATTTTTCTTATCGAGGAAATATTTGTTGGAATATTTAAACTTCATCTTGGAAATATATCACCCATTTTCCACTTCTCTACTGGTGTTGGAGCAAGGTCCCCTCAAGTACTTTTTGGTTTACTTTTGTTTAAGTTTTGTTGTACCCATTGCACGTAGATGGTCAAAGGGGCTCTAGGGCTGGTTAAAGTCCCTTAATTATTGTAAAGGGTTAAAGGGAAAACCATGAGTCTCAAACCATGGTTTGAGACCATGGTATGTTCACATTTTTATAATATAAATATGTAAGATTCGAGTAAAGAAGGATCAATAGAAAATCTTGGATCAGTTTTGTTATGCGTCTTTGTTAGTCTAGCTTTTTTTGGATAGAAAGGGTCCTGCTAGTTGTTTGTGCATAGACCTAGGTCCTGAGTTGTGTGCAAAATCTGCTACAGTGTCCGCAGAAAGATAGATTGTATTGAACTGCTAATCTCTTAATAAAGAAGGCATTTTTAGCAAACTCAAACTCTTATGTGATTTAATATCATATATTATATGTTATCTATTGTAGACCTAGATCTGTTCTATTTTTTCGTATCTACTTCAATAAATGGTTAATTGAATATGTGAATAAGTACTATTCTATGTTAAATAATTAGATATGAATGAAGTACAATTAGCTACTACACACGAAGTTATATCAAAGTATTATGTGATAGTCTGTGAAAGGGTTAGATATGTTTTACATTAACTATGCGTGCACATATATGTTATATTATCTAATAAAATTCTAATTAGATCTACCATGTCAAAATATCCCTCAGGGTGCGGAAACATTGTTACAACACCCCCCCATATTGCTTCGGGTGAGACTTTGGTCTATGCAAGAATATCATTGCCAAAAGGGCCATTAGTTGGAGGTTTTTGTTGGTTGCACAAATACTTTCAACCTGGGTTAGGACCCATTAAGCCAAAAAATGGTTATGTTGTCACGACTAGGATCATTTTCAGGGAGAGTTGATGTGGCACCCAACAAAGAACGAACTGCAATATTGGCTTGAAAACAAGATACATGAATTTGAAATCCAAGAAAACATAAGCTCTAAACTATCTGCTGAAGATTGGGTACAGAGGTTATATGCACGAGTGGTTGTCTCGACTTTCTAAATTCTAGACCTGTGCAAAGGATGACACGATCACTAAGTGGACCCCAGAGTTGGTACAAAAATTGGATAAATCTATCAACAATATCACTCACACGGTAGATCCTGAATCGATAGTGTGTTGGGAGGATTTGTGACTTAATTTGATATTGATAAATTTGTATCGCATTCTAAAGCTGAAGGAGATTTTTCAAGGGCCCTAGAAGTAATTTCATGCACTCTCTGAAACTATGGATTAAAATGCTATTGTGTGAAAAGGGTACTTTGTGTAGCCATACTGAGTGAATGTCCTATAGAGGCCTGAATACACGTAGTTGAAGAACTTATAGAGTATATCTAGAAGAATATTTTGTTTATATCCCTCTCAAAGTTAAATCTGATAGTGATGAGGAGTCTGAAATAAGTAGCTCTGGTGAATCCGTGCACTAGGAAGAAGAGGAATTGCAAGATCAGGCTAGTCTTGGGTCATCTTCCATAGTTCAGATCCCATCCACTCCACTCCCAAAATCATCTCACTCTAACAAGCCATCCACTACACCTCCACCCCGACCACCAGAGGTCGATATTACCACTTCCATGAATTTTCCTAATTTCAGTTGTATCGGGAACGAAGACGTTGAATTCTAGTTTGTTACAGATGTTGTATGGACATCACAATATGTTAATAATTAGGATGTTCATAAATCACAATTGCCTATTTCTTTCCAATACCACTAGGTTGATTGGTAAATAAGGTATGTGGCAACAAACCCTAGTGCAACAATTGATAATTTGAAGGCCACATTGAATGAACAGTTCAAAAATCCAAAATCGTATGCTCAATGTGTAACTGAGTTGAAGGAGATTCGCCAAGAATTAAATGAATCTGTGTGGGAGATGATTAATGGCTGAATCACACCATCAGGGATTGAGAATTTAATATTGATGATACATAGCATAAAGAGTGGTTCATTTCCATGCTACTTCTGCATCTAAGCTAGCCCTTGAGTCAGAAGAAGATTGCAACAGAGGCTGAAGCTGTAGAAATTGCAATGAAGCTAGAATCTTTGCCTGTACCAATTGAACAGATCAGGGACCAGCAGATCCAAAGCCAGTTAGAGCCAATGCACTTATAAAAACAAATTCTATTCAAAGATAAAGGAAAGGAGGTATGTGCATATGTATGGTGTACACATTGTAAATTTGTCGAGCATCACAAGGATCAGTGCCCCGTATTCGATGACTATCTAATAGCTGGAGGACCAAGCCTGACGAAGAGCACGGCAGGACCAAGTGGAACTCCTATTTTATGGTGCATTATTTGTCAAGAAATGGGTATGCACACAATAGAATTATAACCGAGGATTGGTAAATATATACATTAGCTTAAGCAACCTTTATGAAAAGTTTTCTCCTCGATGGGAAATGATGAGCAACACTATCACGGCTTTGATTTGATGATTGACGGAGTTGATCTATATAGGGTGCACACAGAACCAACCTCACCGGCATCATCGTATGGGTGTGGTGGATTCCAAAGTAGAGGATGAGGAAGAGTAGGAGGAGCTAGTCGAGGAAGGGGAAAACTCATTTGCTATAATTGTGGAAATGTGTGTCATTATGCACGCGAATGTCCAAACCAAACAAATCAGTCTTGTAGGTATTGTAGACAATTTGATCATGTTATTGAATATTTCCATGTCTTGATTGCAAAAATGTAGGAAAATAAACCACTGACTCCCACTCAAGATATTTAGATGGTAATATTTGAGCTGTGCGAAGAAGAAACAAGTGTGAATATAATTATTAGGAGTGGTGCAGCTATCGATGAAGACAAAGGGACCAAGAATACTACTAATATATGGATCTGAAAAGCACCTGAAAAGAAGGAAGGATTCAACTTACAGAAACAAAAGGAAACTTTTGCAGAAGCAAAGAAGGATTTTGTAGATGTGGGTGCCTCGATGTCTAAAGCATCAAGTAAGCCTATGGACGTAGACGAAGGAGATGAAGTGATAAAGCCCTTCCTATAGGCTTGTATTAATTTTTTGGGCAATAATAATGCATTCAAGAACCTCCAAGAGTTAATAGACAACTGCGCAGAGAAATAACAACCTCGGATGGAGTAGAAGGTTGTTAATAAGATTTATAATAATAAAAGAAGAAATGGATGGGAAATGTGCTTTAATGCTCATCTTGTTGCATATGAGATGGATTAGGTCATTATGGATCTAGGATCTGACGCAAATGTCTTACCAAAGGAGACTTGGAAATGAATGTGAGAACCTAAGTTGGAGTGGTCCACTATCCAACTGCGCATGGCGAATCAGCAAAATATTATCCCATTAGGAAGGCTCTCGCAAGTAGTAGTGGATATCGAAGGAGTAAGGGTACTCGCAGACTTTGAAGTTATCCAAATTTTTGATGATACTGACCCCTGTCCTATTTTGTTGGGTTTGGATTGGTCTATCGATATGGGCGGCATCATATAACCTTAATTGTAGAAGTATAGTGTTTGAAAGTAATGGAACCAAAGTTATGGTCCGCCTAGACCATACAGAAGGGGAAATATATACAAATCCGATGCACGAAGATGATGATGTCGATCATATCTATAAGTTGACTACACAAGATGAAGACTGGATGAACCTGACAGTGGATGGGAGACTTAACTAGGAGAAGGCTAGCTCCTGCTTTGTAGATTCAGATGAGGAACTGGAGAACTGGTAGAACCAATTGCATGAAATCTCTACACTACGTTGCAATCAGGTGAATAATCCATACGATGCATATCCTTAGAGGTACAATATTTTCCTTACTATGATGACATGAGTAATGTTAATCTATTTTTATAAGAACTTGAAAAAATTGTCCCAGAATCACAGTGATTCCATGCACTTGATATAGCTCTGTTCTCAACCCCTTGCACTAGTGGGAGATGCACACAGGTAACCTGGCAAGCTAGGAAGAATGCACTCACATGATGCATCTACGATTCAAGCATCCAAATACCAGAATGCGAGAGGCCTATTCAGGAGAAAGTGGTCTCCGCAAACGTTTGGCTAGATGAATTGAAGCTTGGGGTGAAGAACTGAAGCCAAAATGGGTGCATATATTTTTTCCACACTTTGGGGAATGCTCCTACAGTTTGGTACCTCCAAACTAAGCTGGGACAAGGAACCACTGAATGGACTGCGCTGATAATTTTTTTTATCCTGACCTTTATTTTGAAAATTCAACAAGAAACATGTGTCTAATTTAATGTTCCCTTAATTAAACTGGACAATAAAATGTATCATATCTCATAATCACTTGTAATAGTTAACTGAGTGCGATAAACTGAGTTAGCTCATGAATTTTGAGTTGAGGGTGGTTGGTGAGGCATGCAGAGTTATTCTATTAGTTATGGAGTTCAAGTTGCAGTTAGTGCATTAGTTTAATGCATGAGAAATAAATTAACTCAATTAATTATGTTAAAGTCAGTTGAACTAGGTGAACGGTTTGTTGCACTAGTGAGAGGTCAAGTAAATTAAATACAATTTAATTCACATGCAGTGATCTTTCATGCAACTAATGATTTACTATTAATAGTTTCATGCATTTTAGTTCCAGTGGAGACCCAGTTGAGACAAAGGTTAAAGGTATGTTAACCATCAATTGTATCATTAGTAGGTTTCCCGCATGCAGTAAGACAACCATATGATTTCCCATGAACATTGTGTAGTTTAGGAAGGTTAAATTTCCTAAATAATAGGGATTTAATTCCACATGAATTTCACAAGCAAGGTAGGCTAAGTAGAGACTAAAAATTGGCTAAGTGTTGGTCAGTTTAGTCCAGATCAGTGTGAGACAGTTGTGAGAGTGCAAGAGACTCTTGAGAGAAGAGTGAATTGTATTTTTTTCATGATTCCTTGGTGAATATACAATAGAAGATAGAATGGTTTTGAGCACCAAGCTTTCCCAGGGAAAATATCATGTTATGGTTTTATTTTCTTCTATCTTTACTAGTTGTGATTGGCGATCGTGTTTATTTTCTACAATTATTTTGTGGAAGGATTCGATATCTTGCTTTAGCATATCGCATGATTGGATTGAATCCATTTATATACATATTTTTTGTATAATTGTCACATGGTATCAAAGCACAGGAAATCATTATAGTGAAGAATAAATTGAGTTTGTATTGAATAACATTCAAATTTGGAAAAGTATTCTTTGGTGCGATCGGAAGGTCAAGATCAAGATGGCTTGAGACTAGAGTATGTATGCACTCAAGGGAAATTTCAATTATATTGCATGGAAAGATAGGATGGAGGCAATTTTGGACAAAAACAAGTTAAAATAATTCATTGATAATGGAATTCCCAAACCCCAGCAACAGGTGCCGCTCTTCTTGATGCCTGGAAAAAGAATGTTACCAAGGAAAGGAGGATCTTATTGGAGGGAGTATGAGACCATATTGTCTCTAGTCTCCATGGTAAAGCAACTCCCTATGAAATGTGGAAGAATTTGAAAATGAAAATTGAGAAAGGCAACACTATTCTAAAATATTTAACCAATTTTGTCCAATGTTGAGAAGATCTTTGGAGCGTCAGAATAACTGTAGCGGATGATGACTTTGTGAGCTTAGCTCTTCTAGGCCTTCCCAAGAGTTGGCATCGTTATAAGTATTATTTCAATGCGAGGGAGAAGCTTCCAGATTGGGAGATACTTTGGTCGGATTTAGTGCAAGAAGAATTTAGGCGGAATACTAGGTATGGATCCTCATCTAGGATAGATGATGAGGAAAATTGTGCCTTCGATACTAAGGAAAAAAAGGGGAAATGAAAGAAATCCTATTCCAAATCTGAGATTGGAAAAGAGGGCAGGAAGCATGACATGTCCAGAGTGAATTTTTTTCACTGTCACGAGCATGGACATTATGCCACTAATTGTCCACAAAATAGGAAGAACAAGAAGGCTTCAAGATCTACAACTGGTGAGGCTTTGGCATCACAATTTGAGTTGGACTTCTCGCTCATCTCATGCATGGTTTCAAGTGTGATGGGATCAGTGTGGTAGTTGGATACTAGTTCATATTTCCACATGATAGGAGACAAAGAAATTTTCAATAGCTTGGAGGAGAAGGACCTCTAGATGCATATCGAAATAGGTGATGATAGGAGGTATTGTGCTACCAAGATTGGTACAATTACCTTCAAGAGAAAGACAGGTAAACCATTCTTATTCAAATATTTAATGCATGTACCAGGCTTGAAAAATAATTTAGTTTCAGTCCGAATGTTGGAGGATAGAGGTTATGATGTGGTTTTCAGTGAAGGGAAAGATTTCCTTTGACACAAATCCATAAGAAAAGCCAAGGACATTGGGATTCATGTGAATAATCTCTACAAACTTGATGTAGATGGTTGCGCATAATTTATGGGTAAGGTAGAAAAAGTGGTGGAACAAGGACGAGGGTGAGTTATGGCAAGGGAGATTGGGCGATCTACACCACGGTGCCTTGAAGGTCATGCAACATATTTCTACAGGACTTCCGAAGTGTACTCTTGCACAAATAGACACATGTAAGGGATGTAATATGGGGAGGTATGCAAAGGCCACTTTTCATGAGAAGGATAACCGAGCAGTAGAAATCCTTAAGATTTCACTCAGATGTGTGTGGACCATTCTCTACAGCTTCGAAAACAAAGCACATATATTATGTGATCTTTGTTGATTATTTTTATAGAATGTATTGGATCTACTTCATGCAGGAGAATGATCAAGAATTCTCAAAATTTTTTGAATTAAAAGTATTGGTTGAGAAAGACACGAGGAAGCATGTGAAGGCTCTTAGGAGTGAAAATTGTGTTGAGTACATATCTAATAAATTCAAGAACTTTTCTAGAGAAGAAGGAATTCAAAGAGAGTTGATTACGCATATAACCCAAAACATAATGGGGTCAAAGAAAGAAAGAAAAAAACAATTGTGGGTGAAGCATGAGAAATGTTGCATGATCAGGGCCTACAATTGCATCTGTGGGCGGAAGTATGTAACACAATAGTATTTGTGCAAAACCGTAGTGCTCATCATATACTTGGCATGAGTACACTAGAGGAGGAATTTTATGGTAAGAAGCCTAATGTTTCATATTTTAAAATTTTTGGCTCATTTATCTATTTCCATGTGACCAAATATTCCAGGAAGAATCTCGAACCAATAGTTGATATTGGGATATGTGTGGGGTACACTGATACTCCCCACAACTATTGGGTGTGTTTTCCAAACAATAGGATAAATGTTGTGAGATGAGATATAAAATTTGATGAGGAGAAAGCCATGAAATTTTATATTGAGAGGGAGCTTTATTTGCATGGAGAGAAGGAAATATTGGTTCCAAAGGATGAACCTCAATATGTGGAGCAACCACATGTGGAGGGTCATGGAGCTGTAGAAAACACTCATGCAGAGCCATCCACCAAAAATGGTATAAGGCGCACCACGGTAGCTGATAGATTGAGACTTGATGTGGCGGAACATGTAGGCATACATACTTCACTCCGAAGACAAAGATAGTCTCCAGAAAGGTTTACTGGATACATGGCTCTTATGATAAATTTTATTGTGACAGAGCCATCCTCTTCTGACGAAGCAGTGCAACAACCAATTTGGGTTGATGACATGGTTGAGGAGTATGAATCCATCGTCAACAATAGTGAATGGGAATTTGTCCTAAGACCAGTTGGAAAATGAGTGGTTGGATCTAGATGGATCTATAAGGTGAAGCATGTGGAAGATGGGAGTGTGGAAAAGTAAAAGTCTAGATTGACTATGAGGATACTTTCACACCAGTTGTGAGATACTCATCTATTAGATGTATCCTTGCACTCTTAACATAGATGGAGTGGAAGATACATCAAATGGATGTGAAAACCATGTTTCTTAATGTATTTATTGAGGAAGAAGTGTACATAGAGTAGTTAGAAGGTTTTGAGACCTTCAACAGTGAGTCGCATGTGTGCAGAATCAAGAGAGAACTGTATGGGATGAAGAAAGAACCTCATGCTTGGTACACTAGGATTGATACCTATTTCACTGGGTTGGGCTTCACAAAGAGTGAAGCAGATGTGAACCTATACTATATTGTTGTTAATGGTAAGCTCTTGATTATCATAATTTATGTTCATGATCTAATTTTGACAGGTGATGAGTAGCTCATAACTTCTTGCAAGGAGGATATTGCAAGAGATTTTGATATGAAGGACATGAGACTCCTTCGCTATTTCCTTAGTTTGGAAATATGGCAGTGGGATGGTGAGATATTTTTTTCTTAAGGAAAGTGTGCCAAAGAGATTCTAAGTAAGTTTCACATGGAGAGTAATAAACCCATGGAGAATCCTCTTCTAGGAAAATTGAGGAAGGAGGATGCTAATTTAGGTGAAGTAGTGGATGCAACTATTTACAAGCAGCTTCTAGATTTAGTGATGTACTTGGTGAACACCAGACCAGAAATTTGCTACGTAGTTAACCAGTTGAGGCAAGCTATGGTTAAGCCGACGAAGCTCTTTTGGAAGGCAGAGAAGCACATCTTGAGATATCTCAGGGGCATTAAAAAATGGGTTATGGTACAGATGGATAGAGGGAGTGAAGCTTCAAGGCTTCACCGATGCAGATTGGGCAAGAAATCCATCGGACAGAAAGAACACATTAGGAGGGATCTTCAGCATAGGATCGACAACAGTTTCTTGGTACAGCAGGAAGCAGAGATATATGGCACTCAGTTGAACCGAGGTAGAGTACATGGTAGCCAGTCAGGCTACATGTGAGACCATTTGGATGAGGAAGATTCTGGTTGGTTTGTTTGGTCATCAGATGGATCTGATGGTGATACATTTTGATAACTAGAGTTGCATTAAACTCTTGGTTAATCCAGTATTCCATGATAGGTCCAAGAACATAGACATCCAGTACCATCATCTCAGAGATTGTGATCAAAGACACATTATGTTACATTATTACATTCCCACAGAAGATCAAGATGCAGATATTCTGACAAAGGTGATCGCTAGGAGAAAATTTGAATACCATAGAGGTAGGATCAGGGTAGCTGATAATCCCTTTCTTATTGAGAGGGAGTTGTTAAAAGTCAATAAGAAATGTGTGTCTAATTTAATTTTCCCTTAATTAAATTGGACAATAAAATGTAATATTATCTCATAATCAGTTGTAACAGTTAACTGAGTGTGATAAACTCAGTTAGCTCATTAATTTTGAGTTGAGGGTATTTGTTGAGGGTGGTTTTTGAGGCATGCAGAGTGATTCTATTAGTTATGAAGTTCAATTTGCAGCTACTGCATTATTTTAATGCATGAGAAATCATTTAACTCAATTAATTGAGTTAAATTCATTTGAACTAGTTGTAACTGTTTGTTGCACTAGTGAGAGGTCGAGTGAATTAAGTTAGATTTAATTCACATGCAGTGATTTGTCATGCAACTGATGATTTACTATTAATAGTTGCATGCATGTTAGGTCAACTGGAGACCCAGTTGAGACAAAGTTTAAAGGGATGTTAGCTATGAGTTGTATCATTAGTAGGCTGCCTGCATGCATTAAGACAACCATAGGATTTCCCATGATCATTGCACAGTTTAGGAAGGCTTAATTTCCTAAAGAATCATGACTGCATTCAACATTGAATTACGCAAGGCAAGCAGGATGAGTAGAGGCTCAAAATTGGCTAAGTGTTGGTCGATTTTGTCAATATCAGTGCAAGACAGTTGTGAGAGTGCAGGTGAATCTTAAGAGAATAGTGCATTGTAATTGTTTCATGATTCCTTGGTGAACATACAATAGAAGATAGAGGGGTTTTGAGAAGAAAGCTTTCCCCGGGAGAATATATGTGTTGTGGTTTGATTTTCTTCTTTCTTTACTTTTTATGATTGGCGATCATGTTTATTTTCCTTAATTAATTTGTAGAAGTATTCAATATCTTGCTTTAGCATATCGCATGATCGGATTGAATCCATTGATATACATACTGTTTGCATAATTTCTACACTTTAGTTTTGAAAGTGGGTTCGAATGCCTTGATGAGGCACTATATGATATTCAAGAATTCATCTTTGACACAAAAAAATCGTCAGTTTAACGAACCTCACCAGCATGGAACGTGCAGATAAAGGAAATCATTGAATGTCAAAATTTTTCAGTTGAAGATAACGAAGAAGGCCCAAGGAACATTACGATCCCTAAGTCTGAATGACACCATGCAATTTTTGGGCCTACAATTTAGTCACTACAGGTAAATAAGCCTCTAAATATTCGACAAGTCAATATTGGCTCAGAGGAACAACTGAAATTAGAAAACATAGGGGACTATTGGGATGTCGATACGCTAGGAAAGGTCGCAGAGATATTGGCTTAATATCATGAGTTGTTTCCTAAAAAATGTTATGAGATGAAGGGGATTGTAGGAGATCTCGGGGTAATGAAGATCACCTTGAAACCAGATGCGCAACTTATGAAGCATCACCTGTATAGGTTGAATCCCAAGTACAAGCAGAAGGTCAAAGAGGAATTGGAGAAAATGGTTGTTGTAGGGATCATAGAACTATTGGAAAAATCAAATTGGATCAACCCTATGGTGGTGCAGGGAAATAAAACCAAGGGATAAATAAAGATTTATGTCTACACAAATTGAATGATGCTTACATACATGACCCATTCCTAACCCCATTTTCTAATGAAATACTAGAAAATATGGGAGGCCAAGATGCCTACTCATTTACAGATGGTTTCTCAAGATACCACTAGAATAAGAATTGCATCAGAAGATGTAAGCAAGACAACCTTTGCGACAGAATGGAGATCCTTTTAGTACACATTCATGTCATTCGGTCTGAAGAATGTGCCAGCTATCTTCTCACATGTGGTAGTAGTTGCGTTCAAAGAATACATCCATAAATTCTTAAGAGTATACTTTGATGACTAGAATATATTTGGATTATTGAAGAAGCATGTGTCGATCCTATGCCTAATGTTGGATACTTGTTGAAAGTATCATATATCACTCAATCTAAAAAAGTGTATATTCTACGTCCCCTTCGAGATCTTTCTAGGTCATATTTTTTGTTAGCAAGGATTGATGGTGGATCCAACAAAGATCGTTGTTATTGTTTACTTGGAATTTACCACAAATGTAAAACAGTTGTGCTCAATTTTGGGGCATACATGGTATTACTGGAATTTTATTCAAGGCTATGTGATGATCACTACACCCATTGACAATTTTTTGAAGAAGGATGCCTAGTTTTGCTGGGACGCAGACTAACAGAAGAGCTTTGAATTGCTTAAGAATAATATGGTCACTACAGCCATATTAATATTTCCATACTGGAGAAAGGAGTTCCATGTACATGTGGATGCCTCCTACATCACACTGGGAGTCGTCTTTGTGTAGCCAACAGCTACGGATATTGACCACCCTATTGCATTTGTGAGTAGGAAATTGTCAAGTGCAGAGCGCAACTACTTGACCACGAAGAGGTAAGGATTAGATATGGTCCATGCACTGCTGAAGTTCTGCCACTATATGTTGGGAGGTCATTTTTAGATATATACTGACCACTCTGCCCTGGAATACCTAGTCAATAAGCCTGTGTTGGAGGGTTTTTTTGGTTTTGTAAATACTCTGAACCTGGGAAAAGAACATAGAGACAGAGCCCAAACCCACCACAATCAACAAAACTATTTATCTGGAGAAGGAGGCAGAGGAGAAAGATAATGACGGTACCAGGGCACCTACGACATAGCTAGAAAAAGGAACTAAGGGAGGATCTGAGGCCTCCACAAGACCACGCAAAAAGAGGAAGGGATCCAAGGAGGCGGAGACAAAGGATTTGACCCTCATATAATATTACCTCAACGAGATTGAGAAAACGATCAATACTTACACTAAGGACCTCTAGAATGATGTGGAATATCAGTACAAATCATTTCTCAAGGGTGTACAGTGAGGTCTTCAGGAGTTAAAATGAAAGAGAGTGTGATTCAAGAGATTATGAAGCAGGAAAACCTACACCAAAAGATCATGTCAGAATCTAGCCTCGAACAAGTGAGTGCACATCCCATCAACACGATGCTACCATCTCCCCTGGATAGTCATATGATTCAGATTTTGGGATTTGTTGTTACAGTAGAACAACCTAATTTGTGTGCTCATGTGAAATCCTATGCAGAGGTTGGCACCGATATGGTGATGCTACCTAGAGGGAAGCTTCATGCCATGCATACCATGATTATGGATGAATTTCATTTACGGGAGGTCCACGCCTCCAAAATTTCTACAACCACATAGCTACAGGTATAGACAATGCAGAAGGATAAGAAAAGTGCATAAGATACTCCACAAACAGCTTAATATTAGTGCGTTGTGCTGGAATTAATGATTGATCGCTTGTGCGGTGATCTACCAAAAGTCATTGTCCCTACCACAATCATGCCAAAAACAAATTTAGAAAGCCTCATCGCTGCTCTTAAAGTGTCACACACAAAAATCTATACCATCTGCGTGGAATTTGAGCAGTAGATTTTCGAGTTGCAAATGAAGCTCCAACCAGAGACATCGTCGGAGGTCTGAGCATAGGGTGCGGCTGAGGTAAAGGAAACAACTGCTAGTGTCATAGCAGCAGTTGCAGAATGTGGTACACTTTTGGATGAGGCCATGGGTGTTTTGAATTCTATCTAGAATGACCCGATTGTCCAATAATTAAGGAACGGACTCCGAGTCAAAGAGAAACAATTCAAAGAGATCAAAATGGCGGCACCGAAATTGCTGATAGCATAGAGGCTTGTCAGACTACATGAATGCAAGGCCATTCAGATGAAGATTAAGGATCTTTGCTGATGTTAGCAACTACTTGAGATGTGGTTGCAACCATAGGCCAAGGAAGCCCCAAATATTTCATAGAACCTCAACATCACCCTCAAAATCCTACAGCAGACTTAGCGTAGCATCAGTCTGGCAGCAGAGGGACCAAAAAAAACCAAGTTGGTGGATGAAGCACAGAGCGTTGTCTTGTAGAGCATCAAAGCCATAGTACCATTCAAGAGATCTATGGAAGCATTGAAGGAAAAGATGAAGGCAAGTTCCCCTGAGTGACTTGGGACGAGTCATGAGATTCTGTTGGGGGCATGTCGAAGCAACGTCCCCTGCAGTACTTTTTGGTTTACTTTTGTGTAATTTTTGTTGTACGTGCTACGAAAAGATGGTCAAAGGGGCTTTGGGGTGGGTCAAAGTCCCTTAATTATTTTAAATCGTTAAAGGGAAACCCATGAGTCTCAAACCATGGTATGTGTGCATTTTTTATAATATAAATATGTAAGAGTTGAGTAAACAAGGATCAATGGAAAATCTTGGATCAATTTTTTTATGTGTCTTTGTTAGTCTGGGTTTTTTTTTGGGTAGAAAGGCTCCTATTGGTTGTGTGCATGGAGGCCTAAGTCCTCAGATGTGTGCAGACTCTGTTGTTGTGTGCGCAAAAAGATAGATTGTACTGAACTGCTAATCTCTTAATAAAGAAGGAATTTTCAGCGAACTCAGACTCTTATGTGATTTACTGTCTTAGATTATCTGTTATCTATTGTAGACCTAGACCTTTTCTATTGTTGTGTATTTATTGTCTTATATTATTTTTTATCTATTGTAGACCTAGACATGTTCTATTGTTGTGTATTTACTTCAGTGAATGGTTAATTACATATGTGCACAAGTACTAGTCTACGTTAAATAATTAGATCTGAATGAAGTAAAATTAGCTACTATGCATGAAGTTATATCAAAGTATTTAGTGATAGTCTGTGATAGAGTTAGATCTATTTACCATTTAATGTGTGTGTGAAAATCTATTATAGTATATGTAGTAATTATGATTATATCTACCACGTCAAAATCTCCCTCAGGGTGTGGAAACCTGGTTCCAACCCCCCCCCCCCCATACTGCTTCACGTGAGACTTTGGTATGCACAAGAAGATCACTGCCAAAAGGGCTAGTAGTTGGAGGATTTTTTTGGTTTCGCAAATAATTTGAACTTGGGTCAGGACCCATTAAGCCAACAATCGGTTTCATCTCATCGAAATACTTTATTGGTGGAAATGACTTATCGATTGTTTAATTTGTATGGAGTTTTTAACCATGCAATAAGATTCGTAGGTACAACATAAAGTTATTTACTGGATATCATGAATTTATTACTACTACTTATGTTATTTAATGAAAATCATTGCAATGTTTCCGATTCCATTTTCCATTTTGAACTCTTAATTTTTATGATCATATATTACTTATGTTGGCCCTCATTTTTTATCTCTTTTTATTTAGAAAATACACCTTATTTTGCCATATTATCCATCTATTTACCATAATATTCACCTTATATTGACCCAAAAATGAATATACAGGTATTTAAGTTATGCTTTTCAATTATTAGATGTTTTTGTAAAAATTGAAATTTAAGTGCATTTTTGGACAGCAGCAGCAATTCCCGTAATAGTATTATGGTTTGCATATGTGCAGGAAACTTGGGCTCGAGCTAGATACATTTCTAGAAGGCTTGAGAACTAAGAGTAATAGTACACATATTGGCACAGTCATACCAATCTTTAATAGGCCTAGTCAAAGGCAGTCAAACAGGACCAATATTTATGGAGGATCCCTACAAACTAGGTCAAAACTCTTATTTTGTGGGATTTTCTAGATTATGATGGATCTAATAGATGTATTCAACTTTATATGATAGGATAAGGATAGTTATGACTAATTTAGATATTTTACATGAGTTTGTTAGATATTTTATCTATTTAAGCCTCAAACTTTGAAGGCTTTGATATGGAACTTGTATCACTTATTATTATTATTTATGAGACTTGGAGACATAATTGAAGATATATTTTATCATATTTTGATGAGGTTACATGTTGGTTGACTTATTTAAGTCTTAAGTAGTTTAATTTACCTTCAGTGTGCGAGGTAAGGGTGGAGGGCCCCCACATCAAGCTAAGTGCACTTCTTAGTTTATTTCGTAGCTGCAATTTCTGAATTAGTTTGCTTGTGTTTAATTTGTTTATGCTGATTATTTTCAGGTATTGATGAATCTAATGATAATTCTTACCTTGCATATGGAAGGACAAACAAGTGTTTAAAGTTAAACACCCTTTCTATCTAATCAAGATTTTCAGTTATAATTCATCTTTACATGCCTTTACATGCTTTGATTGTTGATGGATCTTAATCTTGTTTCTATTCTCCATATGAAGAGAAAAACCAGTATTTGAAGTTAAATACTTCTTCTATCTAGTTAAGAGATTAAAACTAAGATTCATCTTTCCTGCTTTTTATTAATTCCTATTTTATCAATAGCATTGCTGATAAATGAATATATGATGAAGGAAAATCAGGACCTCTTCAATTATTGCTTCATGTATCTTAATATATTTGTTAGCTAAGTAGTTTGATTTCTAATTCACATGGTAATCTTGTTAAGAGAAGGAGAAACAAATCTCTTAAGTTAGGAGATTCTTCTGCTTCTAATTACACATCTAAATTTAGAAATTGTTTAAGTTAGATTTATATTTGTAATGTGCATTTCCCTAATCATCAATAAACGATCTTCCTAATTGATCACAACTGAAACCCATATACTTTGGGGATGCTTCTAAGTTCCACTAACCTTGATTGGTAATAAATACTTGCGTTAGTTTACAAAAGTAAATTGAACCAACAACTTAGATAGACGACTTCAAACAGTTGCGATGCAAGGACTGAAACCAATAGTTATCAAATGTAACAAAACAAAACATAAGACCAACAACTAATAATGGAATTGTGGGAACTCTATATGAATAATTAATAACAATGTTATATTTAAAATGGGACAAAATTCCATTGTTTCATCTGCGGGAGTCAAACACTCGTCTCTTTCTTCGCTATAATTCTATTTGAATAATTAAAAACATTCAAAATTCGAATGAAAAAGTTTATTTATGATAGATTTCATTATTTTAGAGTGATTTTGTTAACTATTAGGTCAACTAGTAAAGGATTTTCATGTTGAAATTACAACTGGTGGAAAATAACAATGGTTTGTATGAAGTCATAACTAGACCTCACACTATTTAGGATAGGAGGCCCACCTATTTTTTGGGTTGAGTTGAAACCATGTGTGTGTGAGTTACTCTTGGATTTCAAATATAGAGAAATAAATGTGATACTAAGTGCAAAATTCTTAAATAATATGACAAGATCAACCCTCAATTAATAGATTGAAAAAAAAAATACAAGAAAATAAAAATAAAAAAATAAGAAGGATCATGCCTTAATAAAGAATTCGATGGTTGACACTAAATAATACATAAACACGTAAGAAAGTGCTAAAAAAAAACTGAAGCTTATTTCACAATTAATTACAAACATTAACATTAAATGAAGAGAAGATATTCAAACCAAACATACAAGTTGCATGCAGCAAATTAATTCATAAACATACACCCAATATGTAAACATAAATGCATCCATGATTTGAATATTGGTTAGTTGATATAACCATCAGGGGAATGCATGGGAATCAATGCATAAAGTGACATGATTCTCATTAAACGTTGATAAATCCAAGCACCTGTATTGCAAGCCTCTCAAAATCCAATATTGGAATGGGGATAGTTCATATCATCTCTAAAATGAAAACCCTAGCTTCACAATCACTTAACCTATAATCTACTAAGATTATTTTCACTCAATGACTTGAATGTTATATCTAAACTATTATTCAAATGCCAAAATCCCCTTACAAATGAGGCATGAGGGTGTTTTATGCAAGGGGGTGGGTGGTCATCCACCTTTCCGGTGACTCTAGAGATTCCCTCATTAGCCATTTTAAATAATTAACTCTTTATATTCCAAGTGAATCTTGGATGACTCCAATTATTTATTATTGCCATAAAATACCACAATGTAATAAAGGAAATGAAATAGGCTTTGTGGCATGAGCATGTAAATAATTATATCCAACAAACCTCCTAATAGAATTTCCTTTCAAATGGTACTTGGTCCACCTTCTGAGGATTTGTGGCATTCATGATCATACGTGAGATAGCTATCATTTGTGATGTTATGTCATATACACAATGTATTTCCAATATCCCTAAAATTAAAAGGGATTATTAGCTTATTCATTTAAAACAAAGATTCATTTAATAATATATGAATTTCATTTAATTGTTTATGCACTAAAATCTAAACCCTAACAAGTGAAATTATGCAAAAGAAAACAAGAAAAGATAATGGTTTTTGATACAAGTTGAGGCACAGTCTCTAGTTTCTTACAATCCTTTATGGTTTTCAATGAATATTGGGTTTCTAAAACCTTTATAATGTATATTTTCATATTCATATGAATATTATATTTAAAAATAATGACATTTTTATGCCCAAATAATCCACTAGAAAGAAAGAATAATTCCAATGGGATAGCTGAAATAAAATTAATCTAGTGCCATAAGATGTATAAATTCATATGCTATAGCGACCTTCAACTAATTGCATACTTTCCTTCATGGAACCAACCATTAATACATTACATAAAATGTTCCAAAATAATATAATATGAAATGCTCTAAAATAACAAACTATAAAGAAAATAATAGCAAGCATTTCTCCATGTTTCATGAATGAGGTCATTCTTGCTTGTTTTTGTTTAGGTCACAAATAATTTCTTTTGAATTTGAGTCAAGTTTATTGCAGTTGAGCTCTGGATGAAAGAATGAAAATCATTTAGCAAAATTATTTCTCTTTAAAACCTAAATTTTCAATGGCGCATTTCTTTACTTGAAACTTGAAAATACTGCCTCAAAACCAGTACCACTGGTGGTTTTTGGCATTGTACTGTTGTGATTGGTGTCACCTAGTGTTTAGTACTATTTACCTTGTAATTATGGCTTCATTCCTTGTAATTATTATTTTATATGCTCCTTTATGGTTGTAATAATGTATAAGGCTTACATCTTAATAATTTGAAGTTGAGCTCCAAAATTGGTGGAAGAAGGATACAAAGATCAAGTCTTATGTTATCTTATCTGGGATGAAGTTGTCCATGGATTGAATATTATGCTATCCTCATTGGCATGATCATATGCTCCTAGTGAATATATTCTCTGGGATATCATCCTAGAGAATAAATTTTACGAGGCAAATTTTGATTTACACATGCACATAATTTACCATGAGAATTTCCCAAGGTATTTACCCAACTGTTACCAAAATAATCACTCTTGTGGACTAGAATGATCTCCCTAGACTCAATAACTAAGTCTATAGAAAACAAAACAATATACATTAACACTTCTCTAGAGATACTTGAACAGTTAGAGATCCACTTACGTGCTTAATGAAATAGGTCTCCAAATTACTTGTTTGCTTGAAATACCACCCTACTTTTAATCCCTTAAAAATGTATTATGTAACAACATAAACAACCACAACAACAAATCATATAATATATTGATAATTTCAAGCTATTACTAAATAGAAGGTCAAGGAAATCTGATACATACATTGAAACATTCACAATATCATGTGAGAAACATAGTGTACTTGTATTAAAAATGATAAGAAATGGTTACGACCAAGTAGGCCTTGATTTCATAAACGACCTCTTTACAAAAATCTCTTGAATCCTCCCTTTGAAATGATAAACCTTCAATTTTTCAAAATAAGTCAAAATCCAACCCTTGTCCCTTTGGTCTAATCTATATAAATAGGAAAAGAGAGGAGGTTGTAGATCCATTTATTATGGGATGAGATCTACATAAATGGGGGATGTGATCCATCAATTCAGGGATGAGATCCAAATAGATAGGGAGTTGATCCCATTCTGTTTGTATAAGATTCTCCAACAAGAGTTTTAGGTTTTACTTTTATTTTTTACCCATGTAAAAAGGTCATCGCACTTTTGAATTCAACAAAGTGCATTGATCATCTTAGGTTTGTAATAATAAAAAATGTGACATCACACTTTTATAATGATCAAAGTGTGATGATGCCTAAAATTAGAGTTTTTTAACATTGTAAATTTGGATTCTTGTCATTTAATAATGAATTTTCTTCCATCTTTATAAGGGATTTTTGGAAATGGTTCCTCAAGTAATAAGAGGTCTGGATTTATGGTCATTTTCCTAATTGCGATAAAATGGCATCTAGTAGATTTACCCTAAAGTACAAATTCAGAAGTTGTATATGAGGATTGAAGTGCTTTATCATGCAAAAGTTCAGATCGAAGACCAAATGCATAGAGACCTGAAAATAAACAATAAAGGTTTACAATACAATATCATCACGAGATCATATTTTAGGTATGAATTACCATACTCAAAATAGTTTATAAACAGCTCCTAGACCTAAGTATGGAAATGTGCAAATATCCATCTGAACAAATCAAAGTCATGACCACTAAACATACATCATGGATCCATGCTTGGACAAAATTAGTATGAACTTAGTCACCAACATACAAAATGGATATATGAATTATTCATGAAAACTCCAAGAAACCTATATATAACAAATAAAATCCATAGTCTTTGGTTTTGTCAATATGTAGCATGAATCTAACTATGTGAATAAATTTATTAAATTCAAACATGGTAGAAACCATCTAATTATTGGGCGATGAATGTGAGAGAAACCACAAATAATGACAATGGTAATGAATGAACTCTAATATAATCTATAAGTTGTAAATAAATTATTTGGATTCAAACGCCTATAGAATCCTCTCATAAAATGCCAAGGATGATAACTTTTCGTCGGAAGCAAGAAAAAATGCCATTGAGGCATGTTGGCTCTGAGGTACTAAAGGGGGTCTCTAACTAAAATCCCTGGATAATGTGTTGAATTTAATACAAATTGATTCATCAAAGAAGGGCTTTGATTTGTCCCTGATAAATGACAAAAAAAGCTATTAATATTCAGATTAAGACACACTATTAATTTTGGACAACTAGGTACAAACTCCATGTTGTGATGCTCAAATGAAGATGCTAATATTTTAATTGGATTCCTCTTTCGGAGAGGTGCAATATCAATCTAAATATCATCTTGATCCAATGAGCATAACATTTATTTTGAATCAAATCCCCTTATGTGTAAGGTCGACCAAAATTGAAATGAAGGCTTGAAGCCCCAGCATATGTGTCACATGTTAGCAACCTATAAATATAGGATTCATAATTTTGACTTGACTGATGGTGATCTTGTAAATATGTACATACTTTGCTTTCTGCAAGTTGTATTCTCATATTTTATAAAAAAATAAAAAATAGAAAAGCAAAAAGAGGGTAAAAAGTCCTAAAAGAAAAATCAAAGGACTTAGAAAAAATAAGATGCCCCAAAGAAAAAGATGAATAAAACATGAAAGTGTGCAAGTCTAAATGCCACTACTTTTACCTTTTACAGTTGATTATGGCAGAGTGTCAATAAATTCCATAATCTATGATGAGTTAAACAGTTTAATCTTAACTTGTCATGTTTCAATTTCACCTATTATAGATAGAGAATAAAGAATTGTCATACAGTTTAATCATGACAATTTAGCAGTTAGGTAGAGAATAAGTGAATCCAACAGCTTAATCTAGATTCCTGGATGAAATAAGTGTAGAATTAGATAGTTTCATTGCTTTCAAAAAGAATAAATGTTGTAAAGGTTGCTAGCTCAAATGCACCTAATCAAAATGGAAGAAAAAATGTTAGCAGTTAAAATTGGGTAGGTAGAAGAAGGTGAGAAGCATCATTGTAAATATTATTCATCAGGGCTGCAAATAACTAAATTCCCCTTCCCATAGCCATTAAACATTCTAAGCTATCAATCAAAAAGGCTCAAGGCATTTCCTTGACTTTTGTTGGAACCGGACCCAAGGCTCTATGGCTGATTAGTTGAAAAGTGGTAAATGTCTATATTAATCCCTCAAACTCACATCATTATTTCATGCATCCATACCCCTGAAAAATCCTAATTAAAACCTCATTTTTACTTAAAGATACTATAATTCCCCTTTGACTAATTTCCCTCATCACATGAAAACACTAAACCCTCAAAATTACATTTTATCATAAGTAAAAGTAATGAGGTTAGTATGATGCAAATTTTCCTTTTAAAACTTCACTTTACTTGATTATGTTTATGTATTTTGAGTATACCTTGTCCCATTTTCATATTAAATTTAACTTATTTAATAATTCCCTATAGAATAACCTTTCCCTATATGATATAACTCCCTTTTATAAAATAGCCCCAAAAACCCATTAATAAAATTTTAGCCAAAGTTATTTATCCCCACATGTTTTAATAATACCTAAAATAAACCCCCTTTGGCTAAATATATCGTTATATAAATATCCCGCCCCTATGGTAGTTAAATCATTTTGATTTAATTTACTATACAATAAGAATATGTGAAAAGCCTTTAAACATGTTTTATTATGTGTTTAAAACAAAAATATCGAAGTTTTTTTTAAACTAAACTTCAAAACCCATCCCTTTGTTTATTTCCCGACTCCATTTAACCAAGGTTAAAACTATAACCTAACCATTTCTCCGCGATACATATCCCATCTCTGCAAATATTAACCCTGGTTTAAAGCCATTTTACACCTCTCGACTACCTTTTTCATTGTATAAAGTCTGATTTATACATAAATCCTCATAAATTCATCCACCCTCTCGGATCAAATCTGAACCATCTGGTCCCCAACACTTCACTAATCCTACAGCTCCAATCAAAAGCGATGAAAAGTTCCCAAGACCTTACCATTCGCCATCGCGCTGCATTTTAGCCGTCCGATCATCCCTTGCAAATCCAACGATTCAAATTGAACGCGATCACCAACCTCATGCCCCCACCTTTCCCACTTCACTTTTCCCACATCTTTCCATTAAATCCTGACCGTTCGCTTTCCGATGTCATATCTGACTGCCCGAAACTTATATCGCGCAAACAAAGTGCTCGGCCCATGTTTTATAAAATTTACACGATATGGGTTGTTTTCCCAAACCACCTCTTGCCAACGTGTCTAAATATAAATGGATCGTGTGCAAAAAGTAAATTTCTTCTTACCACCTCAAAGATGCACAAAAACCGCCCGGTCCAAATTAAAACCACTCCTGCCATTATAGCATTCCTGCAATAAATATGATTAAATTTTTATTAGACTCAAGGTTTTATGCCTTATTTTTTCACTATTTTCATCATATTTCACACATTCACCATTCAAACTACTGAGAACCCTTTGCAGAGCCTCTCGATGCCATTTTCGAGTCTTCTCTGTACCTGTAAATCGTTTCTACTCTGAAAGTTGTTCCTGAGAATCTCCACAACCTCTGCCAGCCAAATTCAACAGAATTGAAGATTGTTGCAGACATACAACCCTCTTCGACCGCAACCATACCTGTTCAGGGTATTTTTCAACAATCCAACTTGCGAATTTTCAATTCCCAAGAACAAGATTAAACCAATTTGAATATAAAATCCAAAATCCTCATTTTTCAGTCTCTTTTTGAAAACAAATTCTGAACACAGATTAATTAAAAGACTTCTTTTCCACATTTGTACCATTCAGGAAACCCTGTTTCCTATCTTAGCCCAGTTTTCATCTCTCAAAAGCCTAATTTGAGCAAATAAAGCCCAAAAGAAGCCATCCTTAATTGCTCAATTTCATCTCTGTTAAAGTGAATAACTCCTGCAAACAGTCTAATCTTGTAGTAGCTACCCAAAATGCCTAAAAAATAGAGTTAAACCTCCACAGACTGATCTCATTCCATAGGACTTTCAAAAACCTTCAAACACCTCCCTGCACACTTGGATTTCATTAACAAATTGTTTGATTTTTGCAGGTTATTATCAGAATATGGATTTGGGAAAATAGTTTCAATACTAGTTGACATAATTGTTTGCTCCAAATTCTCAGATCTTAACTCAATATCTTCATTCAACAAAAAATTTTCATACAAAGAAAGAACAAAATCAAGTCAGAGAGAGATCATAATGATGAAGTTTTCATAGTGAATGGTAAAAGTGAAATCAGAATTTACAATGACATTGAAAACATAACAGTTAAAGAGTATCAGTGGTTAAAGTGTATCAAGTAAAAGTCAGAGTGAAAGTTAAAACAAATAAATTAAAGTCTATCACACACCCTCACTTATGGATACATATAGGTCAACGTTGGAGGACATTTCATACATCACATCATCGCACATTCTCTCTCATTATCTGATTGGTTCGATCACCTTGGAGACTCTTCTTCTCTCACACATGGGAAAATTTTAGCGAAGGAAATTTTTGTTTTGACCTAGGGTTTCAGTGCCAATTTGACCAGCGTTGACTTTGGTCAACCATGGTCAAACTGACCCTAAAATATCTCAAAAATATGATATCTGAAGTCTTCATTTATTGGCACAGAAATCGAGGTTGTATGTTGACTTTGACCGGCCTGCGTTGACTTTTGCTGCCACTATTTTTGTGTTGACCATTAACTGGGACAACATTGACTTTTGATGACTTTAGGTTGACTAATATAGAGCTATCTGAGATGGTTGTTTGACACATTCTGGTTGGTTGACCGTATTGATACATTGCTCGTTGAAGCATCCCGTTGACCGCCGCAATGCACCACAACACATATATTTTGCTGATCAAGTTAAGTGTATTTTGTCTTGTCTTATGTCGATCTACTGGTATGTTCTATCATCATTTTACTTTCTTATTTATGTGATTGTTGTTTTATATTTGGGATAAAAGTAAAATTGCATCAAGCATAGAACATCTATGAAAATTTACATGGTATCGAAGATGAGCTGAAGACAAAGCCCAAATTTGTAGCAATCACCGAAGAAGAGCAATGGTACCTCAAACTATAATGGCTTCCAAGATGCTGACAAATTGAATAGAAAGGAAGACTTCCATGCCTGGAAGATGACTTTGGATCTTATGTTGGAAGACCAAGATGTCATGGACTATGTGCAGGGTAAAATCCAAGAGCCCCCATCACCTATACCTACTACCACCAAGTCAAAATATAGAAGGGGGAAATACAAGTAAAGCTGATGATCTGGGATTTAATTCATAAGAGTCTAGTAGACTACATATCTGAGTTGGGCACATCAAAGAAGAAGTATGAAAAGTTGGTCAACATGTAATTCATTTTCTTCAAGAGCCAACTGAAGAATATGAATAAAGGCAGGGATGAATCTATCCAATCATATTTTATGAATTTGATCAAAATTAGAAATAAAATTTTGGCCATTGAGGAGACAATTGATGATCGAGAAATGGTTCTCACTGCACTTGGAGGTCTCTCCTCTGAATGGAATGTATTCAATACTACCATTCTCAATAACAATGTGATACTTGATTTCAACGAAGTATTATCGAGATGCGTACAAGAGGAAACAAGGATGAATGAATATGAAAATGAAGGAAATGTTTCCTTCACTACTTGTGCTAAGAAGAAGAACAATGGCAGTCTGATTAACAAAGGAAGAGAAGGGGCCCAAGGAAATAAATGAAAATTTTACACATGTCACAAGATCGGCCACTATGCTAGAGAATTCCCTTTCAATAAGGATTCTCCTAATGATGATGATAATAATGAAAACCAGAGGAATGGAAATCAAAGGAACAATTGGTTCAAAGGGAAGAGGAAGGCTCCCTCTGGTGGAAATGGGAAGCCTTTCAAAAGGTTGAGAAAATCCAAGTAAGAGGAATATAATTTTGTTGACTATAAATGAAATGAATTCATTATTGTATCTACCCTCTGTGCTACATCTCCACCCGACACTATTGATGTCTAGTTGATCGATAGTGGTGCCTCAAGGCACATCACTGGGTTCAAGGAAGCACTTTCTGATATGGTTGAGAAGGATGTTAATCTGAAAATTATCCTTGGAGATAATGCCACATATCTCATGAAAGAGATATGGACTCTGACCCTCCACTTATCTCAAGGTCAGGTACTCTGCTTGCAAGATGTACTATATGTACTTAATTTGAAGAAGAACCTTGTGTCTATCTAGGCCATGGAAGACTAATGTTGCAATCTGCCATTTGTTGATGGAAAGGTGCACATGTGGCAAAAAAGTTTCAAGGAAGTTATCACAATTGGGTTTAGAGTTAATACACTCTACCAGGTTGGAGGAAGTCCACTGGGATCGATGACATGTGATACTATTCGACAAACTGAACTATGGCACCAGAGGTTTGGACACCTTCATTATAAAGCCCTTCCAGAAGCAAGGAAGGTGGTGACGGGGATGCCTGAGTTAAAAAATGATCATGAAGGTGTATTTCAGGGTTGTGTCGAAGGAAATCATACAAGGGGACCTTCCCCTAAAGTGTCACAAAGACATATGATGTCTTAAAATTGATACATTCTTATTTGTTTTGTATGTTGCACATGACTTCCTTGGGAGGATGTTCTTATTATATGACGTTCCTAGATGACTTCTCGCGCAAAACCTGGATATACTAGTTGAAGAAGAAGGATGAGGCTTTCATGTGGTTCTATACCTTCAAAGCCTTCATGGAAAATCTAACAGGGAAGAAGATCGAGATTTTGAGGGCCGATAATGGCACTGAATATGAGAGGTGTGAGTTCAATAAATTTTGTAGAGAAGTTGGCATCAAGAGGGAGACTGTTACACCAAATTTTGGTCATCTAACCTGTTACTATTAGATGGACCAAAGTACACCATGTAAGACCAATATTTCCCTAATTAAAATTGCTTTCACTATTAAAAATAACTTAGTAATCCATAATTTATGAAGTTGTTTATGGTATAAACAGGAAACCCCATAAGGAATAATTGAATAAATCCTTATTTGTTTGATTTTCCTCAAGGAACAATTAGTTAACCAATAGTTTAATTAATATTCCTGGTCATATTTAACCCAAAATAGGAAAATTATTAGATAAATCATTATTTATCTTATTACTTTCTAGGAATAATTATTTAAATAATATTCCTTCTTAAATTTGACTAAATTATTTATAAATAATTGAATAAATCACTATTTATTTAATTATTACTCAACCACATCCTTAAAATAATAAATAATACATTTATTTATTTATTATTTACAAATAAAGAGATTTGAAAAAATTCAAATTCTTTTTCCCTCCAACAAATATAATAAAATATTCCATAAAAGTTCGATCTAGATTTGGTTAATAATATTTTAACTATGCACCAATATCTAGACTAACTCAATATTTTGTTATAAATAGAAGGGTTTTTCCATTCACTCACTACCTTTTGTTGCCTAAAGATCACTCTAGATCTATCCCCTTGGTCTGACTTTGATCCGTCATCATTGTCATCTTTTGCTACCAATTTGCTTGTGAGCTCCCTTTTAGTTCCATTTTTTGTCTGGGTTTTCTATAGCATCAAGAGAGACAGATCTTAGATCTGAAGTGCTGAGGACATACAAGAACCCATCCCATTGAGGGGGACTGGTAACATCTTTCTATGTTCCCTTCCCAGGTGTCATAAATACAAAAATTCCTTAAAAATATTATTGTCTTGTCTATTGGATGCATGGAGCAACTCTTGCTTTTATTTACTACTTAATGTCTTTTACAACATAGATTTGGGTTTTGTAACATTTATCTTGGTCAACTAACTCTAGATATAAAGAAATTGGTAGCCATATTTTATTTTATGGTTGTTTGTTATGCACAACTAAAGTGGGGATTTTTTGTAAGCTTGCGATTATAATTCATCCTAACAACTGGCGACTCCACAAGGGTTTACGATTACAACCTCTGTCGTTTTTCATATCCCTGCATGACCAACTACTTCAAACCTTAGGATTTCTCTTCAGCTTCTTGTTTTTCTTTTCTTGATGTTGTTTTTAACCTATAAAACCCTAAAACAATAAAAATTCTAACTTCTGTGTGTTTTCGGAACTGCTGCACAGGTGACAGGCATCAACCGCAGCTGAGACGACACTTTTTTCTGAAAATTTCTCCCGAGAGTGCCGAAAGTGCAGGTCACAATTTTTGGGCCAAAACCTGCAACCTCCACCTTCGGGGTGTAGAAAACTACCTAAAGTCTGTGACCTCTGCTGAAAACAAGTTAGAAACAACGACCTGTACCTTGTGCGGGAATTTTTCTGAGATTTTTTTGGGTTTGTCTGGGCTACTGTTCAGGGTTGTCTAACCTCTGTCTCCGCCTATTTTGGACCTATAATTTCTTTTTTTTAATCTTCGAAGTGGGAACCTATCCCCCTAGGGCTTCAGTACACTTCCACCTTTCTAGTAGGATTTTAGCTGAAGCAGTTCGTCTGAAATTTTAGTGTGTTCAACCTTTTTTCAGATTTGATCTTGTACCTTCAAATCCATTTCGAATTGTTTATTCATCCATCCAAAACACCTCTTTTCAATTTTGTTTGGTCCTCCTCTAGGGTCTCCTCCATTTCCCTTCAGGTTGTAGCCTTTTGCCACCTCATGTGTAGCACTTATCCCTCTAGTTTTTTGCTATCTTCTACACCTATTTCCAGTAGCTCTAACCTTTAGATCATTTTCCCACCCAACTTTAGATCCATTGGCTATTTTTTTGTGTTTTGACTATATTTTTTCCCACCCATAGACTAGTTGTTGGGAAGCCCACCTCCTTGGGTTTAGATTGATGAATATTTAGCTGTTTATTTTCTATTATATTCAGTTTAATTTAATGTTATTTGCAGATCTATTTAGTTATACAACACATTTTTTTCTTTTTCTCTACACATATCTAGGTTCAAAAATTAAAATTAACACACTTAACACACACACCCTAAGTGAAGATCACATGGTTTACACCGCCAGGAAAAGAATATAACATTGTAATCATTTGATCCCGCACCTCTTTGCCCTTGTTTCGACATTGTAATCATTTGATCCTACACCTACTTGCCCTTGTTGGACTCTCTTCCTTTTGTGATCCATGTTTGTTCTTCCATCATTGTGCCCCCAAGACGTTTATCCCGGAGACTTCTTGGCCTTCATCCTCATTTTCCGTTAGGAACACTTACTCCTCCGTGTAGGATTTGAGTTAGTCCTCCATCAATTCCCCATTATGACTCTGATTCTGGTTCATTGGGTTCCCCTTTTAGTTCTATCCCTGGTTCTCCCCCTCTCACCTTCACCATGTCTAGTTCAGGACCTAACGCTGGTGGTAGCCCTGGCCCTAATGCTGGGAATACTACTTGTGGGACCGCAACAGGAACTATCCCAACTTCTCCCTTGCTCCCTTATATGGCAGGTCTCAGTCTTCCTGATTTTAACTAGTTGATAAATGACCCCATACACCATGATCTTGGTTGGCCTGCTATGCTAACCAAGCCCCCTTCCAACATCCCCAATTTTGAAGGTCTTGCTGGAGAAGATCCTACAAACCATGTTCGATATTTCCACACATGGTGCTCATCTAAATCCATCACTTATGACTCTATCCGTCTTCGGTTGTTCCAGAATACGCTTACTAGAGAAGCTTCTAAGTGGTATGTTGACCAGGCCTCCTCCTATCATACAAATTTTGCGACTTGTCCAGGTTTTTCTGTCTTACTTACAGCTTCCCCTTTGTTATGACACTGGTACCAAACTTTTGACCTATTTCCATCAATCATCTATGACTCGCCTATCTGATCATGTCTAATAATGGCGAAGAAGAAGGAGCCTATATCGAGCCACTACCTTCGAAGACTGTGTCTACATGGACGGGTTTCTGATATCCCTTTTTCCTGCTATCGGCATAGATGTCACATCTCGTTTCTCTCATACTGAAGAAGGTGTTCTCCATATTGCGTTGAAATATGACTTGATCTATGCATAGTCTGGTTATGTTTATAGCATCTTACCTGGTCTTCCTAGACCCGGTGGTGCTAATGCACCGGGGGATCCCATGCCGCTAACGGTATTGTTGGAGCCCTTTCTCATCCGTACAATCATCCTCTCATGGGTTATGGTTTCCCTCAGGGTGGGGCCAACTCCTCCAGCACTTTTCTCCCTCTTAGTAGCATGTATCCAGGATACAACATGCCTCCTCCTTTTTCCCAACCTTCTTATCACAATGTTGCCCAAACTCCTTATTATCTGTATCCTCAGCCTGGTGCTCTAGCTCCTTCAGCATTAGCACCCTCGCCTCTCTTGTATTCTAAACCCTCACAATAGCAGCCACCACCCCCCAGGGGCAGGTGTATGCACAGTAGGGCATGGATAAACCTCATACTTCCAGAAAGAAGAGGAAAGGAACCCAAAATCAATCTTCCCCTGATAATACAAGACCTAATCCCCAAGGGAATGCACCTAACACTGCTAACAGCAATAGGGCACTCAGACCAAGCATGACCAACCTATTCGAATGAATAAGCCTTGTTCTTGTTGTGGTGTCTATGGTCTCTACACCCATGATTGTCCTCTTTTACCTTAGATGCGTAAGATGTGGGAGACTCAAGCAACATCGCGAGGATGACAAGCCTCCCCTTTGGTTCCTCCCAATGTTGCACCTATCCAGTTGATTGTGTTTACCAATCCTTTCCCCCAGCAAGGATTTGTGGCTACCCAACCCCCTGAAGGCCAGGAAACCACTCAACTTCTTCCATCTAGTGCCTCTGATTACCATATTCTCATGATGAGCTATAACCAACACATTACCATTGACCTCAACCTTCAAACTCGCTCCTGACAGTACAATAAGCCTCTTGCTACATCTTCCCTCGAGCCCCCTTCTTCAGGTTCCACAGAGCCTCTTTCGACAACCAATGGTCCTTTACATATCCCTTAACCTAAGGTAGAGTTTCATACCAAGATCCTCAAGGTACCATTATGCCGAAACACTGCTTCTGGAAAAGCTACCCATTCGTATAGTATAGTAGATGATTTGGCGCAATCCCCTATTGTCATATCAACGTTGGAGCTCCTTTAGTCATGCCCTTCACAATGAAAAGCTCTACTAACTACCATGGGCACTGTGGATCCTTCAAATGATCGTTTGATCATCTTTGATGTTGACTAGTCATATCATCCTCCCCTTCCTTCTTTCGTCGCCTTCCAAATCCTCGTCAAGATCCAGAATGCCAACTTCTCCCGTTGTATCATTGATGAGGGGGAATTCACCTATGTGATGTCTACTTTGGTTTGGAAGCAACTCAGATCTCCTGAGTTGGCCCCTTCCACTATCATCCTCCGAGCGTGGGATGGCCACTCTTCCCATCCCATTAGCCTGTTCCACAATTGTCCTATTAGTATTGCGGGAAAGATTGTTTTTGTTGACATAGAAGTCATTGATGCCCCCTTAGATTACAACATTATATCAGGCCGTATCTACAGTTATGCGATGTCTGTTGTCCCATATGCAGTTCATCGTAAGATGTGCTTTCCTCACAATGGAAAGATTGTCACCATCAACCAGTTGAATTATTATGAACCGAAGTCTTAGACCTCCCCTAAGTCCCCTGTTATTATTAGATGGACCAATGTACACCATGTAAGACCAATTTTACCCTAAGTAAAATTTCTTTTTCTATGAAAAATAACTTAGTAATCCATAATTTATTAAGTTTATTTTGGTCTAAATAGGAAACCCCATTAGGAATAATTGAATAAATACTTATTTGTTTGATTTTCCTCAAGGAATAATTAGTTAAACAACATTTTAATTAATATTCCTCGTCATATTTAACCCAAAACAAGAAAATTATTAGATAAATCATTATTTATCTTATTATTTTCTAGGAATAATTATTTAAAACATTATTTAAATAATATTCATTGTTAAATTTGAGTAAATCATTTTTAAATAATTGAATAAATCATTATTCATTTAATTATGACTCAACCACATCCTTAAAATAATAAATAAATCATTTATTTATTTATTATTTACAAATAAAGGGATTTGACCAAATTCAAATTATTCCCCCCCCCAACAAATATAATAAAATATTTCATAAAATTTGGATCTAGATTTGGTTAATAGTATTTTAATTATGCACCAATATCTAGACTAACTCAATATTTTGTTATAAATAGAAGGGTTTTTCCATTCACTCACTACCTTTTGTTGCATAAATATCACTCTGGATCTATACTCTTGGTCTGACTTTGATCCTTCATCATTGTCATATTTTGCTACCATTTTTCTTGTGAGCTCCCTTTGAGTTCCATTTTTTGTCTGGGTTTTCTATAGCATCAAGAAGGAGAGATCTTAGATCTAAAGTGCTGAGGACATACAAGAACCCATTCCATTGAGGGGGACTAGTAACATATTTCTATGTTCCCTTCCCAGGTGTCATAAATACAAAATTTCTTTAAAAATATTCTCGTCCTATCTATTGGATGCATGGAGCAACTCTTGCTTTTATTTACTTCTTAATGTCTTTTACTGCATAGATCTAGATTCTGTAGCATTTATCTTGGTCAACTAAGTGCATATCTAAATAAATTGGTAGCCATCTTTGATGTTAGGGCTATTTTTTATGCACAAATACAATGGATTTTTTCGTACGCTTGCAATTAGAATTCATCCTAACAAAGACCACAACAATATATACTCTTGAAAAAAATGGCATTGCTGAAAGAAAGAACATGACCATTGTGGAAGCTATCCGTCCTATGCTGTGTGACCAAGGGCTTCCGAAGTTTCTGTGGTGAGAAGTTGTGAACACTTCTGCATACATACAAAACCAATGCTCGCATTCTGCTCTGGACTCCAAAACTCTCGAAGAGGTTTTATCTGGTAAGAAACCTGATGTCTCACATTTTAGAGTTTTTGGTTGTCCTGTTTATTTTCACGTGTTGAAAGAAAAGAGGAGCAAGCTAGATGCTTCCTAGAAGAAGGGAATATTCTTGGGATACAACGAAATTTTGAAGGCCTATAGAGTCTATGTTCGTGGTCAAATGGAAGTGGAGTTATGCCACGATATTACCTTTGACAAAGATGCTTCCCTATAGAAAGTAATCAATCTTTCAAACTATGAGTAAGATCATGAAGTAAGGGTTGGAAATCAAGAAGAACCGAAGGATTAGACAATGCCCAATGTTGAAGGATCGATGGGACCCTATTGGTCCACCTCCTTCAATGAAGAGAAGACCATCATGGCTCAGGGACACTCTTGAGGATGCCGAGAATCATATGGCCTCAAGGGGGACATTCCATGAAAGAAAGAAGCAGAATAGGTTCCAAGGGTATCTAGTAGCCATGAGTACAATCATAAAATCTGAGCCTGGATCTTTTGAAGAAGTCATAAATCATCGAGTTTTTAAGGATGCTATGCACGAAGAATATGAGTCCATTATGAAGAATGATGTCTGGGATGTGGTTTCGAGATCGGAGGAAGAAGCAGTTGTCACCTTGAAATGGCTCTATAATATCAAGCATGGATCTAATGGTAGTGTTGAAAAGTTCAAGGCAAGATTCGTTGCCCATGGCTTCTCTCAAAAGGAAGGCATACACTATGATGATATATTTGCACCTGTGGCCTGATATAGCACCATATAATCTATCATAGCCCTTGCTGCTACGCAAGTATGGAATCTTCATTAGATGGATGTGAAGACCACATTTCTACATAGTGTGATAAAGAAAGAGGTGTATGTGGAGTAACCTCTGGGGTTCGAAATCCAGGATCAAGACACCCATGTGTGTAGGTTGAATAAATCCCTATATGGGTTGAAGCAAGCACCCAGAGCTTGGTACGAGAGGATAGATAGCTATCTGATGAAGCTGGGCTTCACTCGTAGTAATGATGGTCCAAACCTTTACTTCAATGTTGATAGAGAAAATCCTCTCATTCTGCTGTTGTATGTGGATGACCTCTTCCTGACAGGTGCTGACCCTATCATTCATTAGTGTAAGAGCGAGCTCACTTATGAGTTCGAGATGAAGGACCTAGGACTAATGCATTACTTCCTAGGCCTGGAGGTCTGGCAGAGACTTGGTGAGATTTTCCTTTCTCAAGGAAAATATATTGTGATGCTGCTGGAGAGATTTGGAATGGTGGACTATAAGTCCGTGTCGACACCTATGGAGCTCAAATTAAATAATTTGAGTGGTAGCACTGTTGGGCCCCTACTAGAAAATCCTACAGAGTATTGTCAACTCATAAGGGCCCTGATGTTCTTAGTGAACACCCGTCTCGATGTATGTTTTGCAGTGAAAACTTTGAGTCAACATGTGGTTGAACCTCATCACATTCACTAGGTTGGTGTCAAGAATCTGTTGAGATATCTTCGAGGCACGATAAACCATGGGCTAAGATATACTTTCGAGAGCGTGACACTCCATGGATATATGGATGTCGAATGGGCTGGCAGTGTGGTGGATTGCAAGAGCACATTTGGATGCTGCTTCACACTTGGGTTTGCGTCGATATCATGGATGAGCAAGAAGTAGAAGTCAGTGGCTTTGAGAACCACTGAGGCTGAATACATTGTAGCGATTATGGCCTGTTGTGAAGCAGTTTGGTTACGAAAGCTCTTCAGTGAGATGTTTGAGCATGTGCTAGATACCACTGTGATACTATGTGTTAACCAGAGTGGGATTCGATTTTTCGAGAATCATGTGTTCCACGATTGATCCAAGCACATTGATATCAGGTACCACTTTATCTGGGATATGGTACAGTGAGGCACCATAAGGCTCGATCATATAGGAATTGATGAACAGGTCGCGAATATTCTCACAAAGCCCTTGGGAAAGGTCAAGTTCCTAACCTTTCGTGAGAATTTTGGAATCATGGAATGGACCTATGCTGAGGGTGCTATTGGATGATGAGCTCTAGGAGCTCCAGGAGACTTTGGGGATAACTCTTTGGAGTTATAATCAACCACAGGGCTAGGCTTGCTGAACCTTGTTGGCGTGCTTTTGCCCCACCGTTATGATAATTATTTGGTTCACCTCTCATAATATGTGCCCCGTATGCATCCTACCCATTAAGTCTCAGACTCATGGGAAGTACCTCTCATTTGGCTAGTGAGGTGGGAAAAGCTAGAGACCAGTAGAAAAGACCAATGGATGCATCAGAGATTTCCGTACTCTCTATGTCTAGGATGGCACGTGTCCAACCACTTGATCTGGGATCAAGTCTAGTGAGGTTTCAGACCTCCAACTGACTTCAGGTTGGTATGTGACTCTCTTGAGGCCTATAGAGGTTTCAGACCTCTATGCTGAATTTTTCAGCCGATAGTGATGTCTTTGTGACTCACCCTTTTTTCTGAAATAAAGAAGCCAACAAAGCAAGTTATGACAGGATGACGCACGATGTTTGGATGGCACAAGTGGATGGATTTATCCCTAGTTGAGAGGGAGTGATAATTTTGGACAACTAGGTCAAAAATCCATGTTGTGATGCTCATATGAATATGCCAATATTTTTATTGGATTCCTCTTTCGAAGAGGTGCAAGATCGATCTAAATATCATCTTGATCCGATGAGAAAAACATTTATTTTGAATCAAATACACTTATGTGCAAGGTCGGCCAGAATTGAAATGTAGGTTTGAAGCCCCAACAGATGTGTCACACACCATCACTGATAGATCTATATAGTTCAAAATTGGAGGAAATTTCATCCATCACATCATCACACATTATCTCTCATCATCTGATTGGTTTGATCACCTTGGAGATTCTTCTTCTCTCACAAGTGGGAAAATTTCAGCGAAGTAAATTTATGTTTTGACCTAGGGTTTCAGTAGATATTTGACTAGCATTGACTTTGGTCAACACATGGTCAAACTAACCCTAAAATTTCTCAAAAATTTGATTTCTGAAGTTTGCATTTATTGGCACAGAAATCAAGGCTGGATGTTTACTTTTACCGGGATGCATTGAATTTTGTTGTTGTTGTTTTTGCGTTGACTGTTGACTGGGACAACGTTGACTTTTGTTGACTTTGGGTTGACTAATATAGAGCTGTCCAAGAGGGTTGTGTGACACATTCTGGTTGGCTGACCGTATTGAGACTTTGCTAGTTGAAGCATCCTGTTGACCATCATAATGCACCACAACACATATTTTTCTGATCACGTTAAGTGTATTTTTGTCTCGTCTTTTATCGAACTACTAGTATGTTCTATCAGCATTTTACTTTCTTTTTTATGTGATTGCTATTTGATATTGGGGATAAAATTAAAGTTTCATCAAGCATTGAACATCTACAAAAATTTACACAGAGTAATTTAGGATTGAATCAGGGAAGGATGACATGAGAGAGGGCCATAAATATTGCAAAAGCTTTTAACTTAGGTTGAAATTCTCTTTAACATATTGGTGACACTATACAGAATTGGCATCATTGACACAAAATGAGATCAGTGACCAATTATGAATGCTTTCAATGAGGTATGATCAACATATAGGTAAGTGGATTCCCCATCCCAATCAAACACAAAATTGAAAGAGTGTCATGTTCAAGACCGACTCACTTCTAAACTTAGACTCTATACCTTACTTTCCCAATTTTCCCAACCATATATGGCAAGTACCTATTTATTTTTACAGAATATTCTAGAGGATAAAATATGCTTTTAGTTTAAAATCATCTCAGTAGATGAGTCCTTCGAAGTATTTTTAACAAACCCTTAGAAGGAATGGTTCGGTCTCATCATGATTGATGAGTCCTATACTGTTTATATTTTACAAGTCTAATAAAGGGGTAACTAAACTTCTTTTTCATATTCATAGAGTTTCAAAAAAAGATAAAAATAAACCTTCACAATGTTTTATTTCATAAATTTAGACTCTCGAGGCTCAAAAAAGTGTAAAATAATACAAGGGAGAACTCTTTTAGTCATGATTGACCAAAGTATACCCTTTTCGTAAATAGTTTGAATAGTGTGTAAAAGGAGTAAAATTATACTAAGTAGATGTTTCTTCATATGCTTTTACCAAAATGAGATAAATAATTTTACTCGAAAATCTTTTAATATTTTTATAGTATAAAAATAGCTTAAAGAGAAATCTAAGGGGTTCATTTTTCATAATCAGTTTAGTGAGCCCAAAAAATTGATATAAGTATACTCAACGTCAAAATGATTTGTTTCAAAAATTATCCTATAATATACCCATTCATATTCAAATTCATCATAGCCACTTAAAAAAAGTACAAAATGAATGAAATATTCAAAATTTTGAATAAATAGGAAAAAATGTTATTTTAATAGACCTCCTTCTCGTTATAAAAGGTCAAAAGGTGATTTATTTTTACCATTTTGTTTTATACCATTTGAGAGCTCTAAAAGTGCACTTTACATCAAATCTTTAGGAGCTTATTGCTATCAAACAAGTGGATGAATTTGAGTGTTATTTTTTCTAGGAAAGATTTCTTTCCCTTTTCTTTGCATTTCAATGTTTCATTTTTTCATTTTTCATTTTTCTTGAATTTTTTAACAGGGGGAATTTCACCCTCAGATCATTTCACTTTTCCTATATCAAAAGGTATGATTAATCTCAGTTTCCTTCAATAGGAAGTGTGATTGATTGTTGTTTTTTTCAATTGGAAGTGAAATTAATCGCATTTTTTCTATATATAAAGAGTGATTAATCGCTTTGTATCTATAGAGTCAAAGCGCGATGAGTGCGAGAGTTACTGAAAATAAAATAAAATTTAGTAAACAATTAAAAAAAAATTCCATGCTCATAATCTAATGTGTTCCTTCCTTGTTATGGACAATTCTTTAATCCAAAATAATTATTGAAGAGAGAGAGCGACAGCACGAAGCTCAATATCTTATTTCATAAAATGATCATGGAATAATACAGGCATTAAGAGATTGTGGTCTTGCAAAGCTCTTTCTTACTCTGGGTATTGGGGGGGGTGTGGGAATTGATTTACTGCAGTATCTGGTGAGATCCTGGAGTGTATATGAAAAATGTTTTCGGATTGGTGAGAATACACTAACAACTAACATATAAGACATATATTTCTTAACTAGGCTCTCATGTATAGGAACTCATATTTCACTCTCTAGTCCTATGGGCAGTGATTAACCGACTCATTACTATGTGGCATAATATTGTGTATGTGGATCCAAAAGAGGTTCTAGTGGGGAGATTAAAATTAAAGTTATTAGAGATATTCCTTTAAACACCATATTGTTTACCATAACATGTGTGACTAGAAGTGCAACTCTCCTTTTGGATACTAAATCTTAGATGCAATATGCATTGGATTGTTTGGATCCGAATGTATTCAACTAGTGTTTTTAGGTACCTATAATACTAGTGTATCCCCCATATTGTTATTGTTCTGCTCAATAGAATCCCACTATTTTTGTTGTCGTGCCCTTGCATTATTATTTTTATTTAGGCCCTAGTCATATGGTGACCCCTTAAACTTCTATATATACCAAGGAGGTCTTGTCATTTGAATCTTCCAAGAATTATTTATTTATGTGATCTAAAAGGAGGTTTCCCCTTTGAAGAGACTTATTTTCAAGTCATTGATTCATCTTTTCTTTTCTTTTGTGATCTAGTTACATAACATTTGGTATGAAAGCTAGGGATTCTAGGGTTTCACTGCTTCAAACAGGCCATCCCATAAGTTTCGCTATAAAAATATTTCTACGAAACTTCAAAAGCTAAAATTTATACCATTTAGATCTAAATTATTATTAAACCTCATGTAACAATTTCATATCTTGGTTCGACATATGTTTTGAATAAGTTAGGGTTTCTGTATGCTCTATAATTTTGACTCAAATAAATTTCCTAAGGAAAATTGTCATAAATTTCTCTTTGAGCATCAAATTTGAATTCTGTAAAAAAATACTAAAATTTCATGAAATTTAGTTTCTTGAGTTGTTTTAGGGCCGAAGGTCAAAATATTGACACATGGAATTCTATACAAGTTCATTATATTGAACGAGTCCATAATCAGGTCATCGTGGAAGAATTTTCATATGTTGTAATGAAATTTACATGCAAGGAGATATTTCTTTGTGATATTCTATTCAAATAATATAACCATATAACAAGAGAAAAATGGCCAATAGATAGAAAGTAAAATCCAAACCAAATGCTTAAATATGCAGCAAAAAAATGGTTCTAGATGTTATAAAGAAAAGAGCATGCACCTAGACTCCTCACAGGTCGGTGAAGGGTTTTGAATTCGTAGCAGAATTCTCATGCTCCACTTAATTGATATTCTTCCTCTACAATTTATTTCAACACCTACACAAAACCACAAACACTCAAAGATGACAAGTGATCTTCCTCGGAAGATCGCTAGCCTAAAAATTCATAGAATCAATATATGTAATTGTTGCAAATATGTAAATACATGGAATGAACATAGATTCCTATTAATCATGAATCAAATGGTATAACTATACCTTCAAAAATAATATCCTCTCCTCAAGCTTGTATCATGGTATCCTCTCCTATAACAACAAATCTCTCGCATTATGGTGTGGATACTTTATCTTACTCCCTTTCCTCTTCGTGAGATTATATAGAATCATTTCATCCTTTGGGAGAATGTATCTAGACACCTAGGGGCCCGATAAGTTAGGAAACTTCCACAATAATGGACCCATATCCAACTCATACATAAGTGGGTCAAGTTTATCCCCTTGGGAATGGAAAAATCTAGAAAACGTTTTCACAATTATGAGATTTTTCTCAATTATCTCAATTATGAAATAAATATTATCTCATAATTATAATATTTTAGAAAAGTAACGATGAGAAATAACTTTATCATGTAATTCCACCCTTTTATCATGGGATAAATCTCATATAAGTAAAGGAAAAGGTGAAAAGTGATGTATTTTAGCCAAAAAATTTAGGTAACTTAGTTGACATTGAGTTTCTCTCACTATAATGGCGTGACAAATAGAGTTATACTTTAAGCTTATGTGGTTATCAATTGAAGAAGAATGATCCAGATTATCCACAGTGTTACAAGAAATTTGTCGATGTTTCGAATCCCAACAGGGATCCATCTTCAGGAATTTTTTGAGTGAAAGCTTGAAAGAGGGAATCAAATGAGAGATAGATAGTGATAGAGAAACCAATAAAATCAGAAAGAACTGACTAGATCATTTTTTATTAATTTTTACTAATAATAATTTAATTTTAATAATAATTAATAATTATTTTATTATTAATTAATATTAATTATTATTATTATTAATTCTTTTTTTAATTAAAAAAAATATTTAGTTAATTTTTTAAATTATTTAAATTCATTAATTAAATTTTTTATTTCTAATAATTATTATTAAATTTATAATAATTTTAAGCTCATTAATTAATATTATTTATTTAACAAGAAATTTATTTATTTTTTAAAATAAATAATGTTATTAATTAATATTAATAATAATAATTTTTACCAATAATAATAATTATTAATAGTAATAATTAAAAATAATAATAACTATGATCATTTTCATTATTGAGTTAAATTTTAAAATTAATTATTATTTTTATTAATAATTATATTTAAGAAATTTTGATTATTCAATTTTTTTTATGTTAAGAGGAACTTAATAATAATAATTTATTAATTAATCTTTACTTATCATGATAAATATTTATTAGAAGGTAATTTATTTTATTCATAATAATTTTTATTATAGTTGTCTATTAATGGCTTTTTTATTATAGTTCTTTCCATTATTAAACCCTAAAAATAAAAAAACAAATGATGAGAGGGAAAGAAATTATACCGGAGATACAATACCTGGAAGAAAGAGCTGAAATAACATATTTGTCTAATGAGAGGAAGCCAACTATCAATTATTTCAGTCCCTCCATCCATGTTAAGATTATGAGGATGCATAATAATCTCAAGAGATTCTCTAATTTTTCTTTCTCGATAGTGTTCTTCTATGGTGATAATTTTGGCGTTGTCTAAATAGACATGATGGCTAGTATTTGAGGTGTTCTACAAGAATTGAGGTGTTCTTCCATGCTCTTTCAATCTCCTTTACAAGGAACACCCTGTTTCCCCAATACAACTTTTCTCGCACAAGCAATTAATCTTCTAAACTCCTTTAAGCTTCCTGGAATAAAATGAATAGCATGATCGCCATCACAAATAGGTGGGAGTCCTTTGGGAGTCTCAAATATCTTGGAATGATTTTCCAAGACTTTTTGGAGATATGGAGAAATAGATGATTTTGGTGTTTGACCCTCTAGTGAGCATAATTGTGCAATTACACCTTGTTTTTCTTCTTTCTTCAAAATATTTTTCATGACATTAGAGATTATTATATTTCTTGGCTTCCCTGTGATACCCCGTAATTCAATTTCCTTTCCTTCTGAAGAAATTTCAAGAAAAGTTCTTGAAAAATAAAAGTTACCATCCCCAAATATTGTAACCATTGTATTCCCAGGACAACATCAGCACGAACCATTGGGATGGAGAGAATTAGTCTATTCAATACATATTCCCCCATGGTTAGTTTAATATTATGTCACTTTCTAGATAAATTTATAGTTCCTCCATTTGCAACCATGACTTGACACACTAGTGTTGGGTATAGCAAGCAATTCAATTCCTTTGATACCTTACAATGAATTAAATTATGGGTACTACCCGAATCAATCAACACTATTACATTTGTCTTCTTGATATGTCCTTCTATATTGAGAATTTGTGGAGTGGTACTTCTTGCTAACGCATTATAGGATATGGTCAGATTCATTTATTCTTCCTCTAGGGATGGTTCGTGGTGTATATCTCTTATTTTGAAGTTTCTTGTTCCTTTTCTTCCTCCTCTTCACAATCTATGTAAAATAATTTCTTCTCATCACACTGATAACTTTTAGTATATTTGATATCACAACTATAGCAAAGCACTTTTTCTCTTTTTTCTTGCAATTGTTTTCATGACAACCTTGTATGTTGTGGAAGTATAGAAGTAGCAACACTTCCATGTTTATAGTTGTGAGTGGTAAGCTTCCATGTCGCATAATTTTGCTTTCAATTTTTCTTGCCAACCTGAATGCCTTATCTAATGAATTAGGTTCGCAAAGGCGAACCTCATGTTGGATGTTATCCTTTAAAGTACCTATGAATACATCAATATTGTGTTCCTTTGGAATATCAGTTGCCCTTATATTAAATTTTCTGAAGTCCTCAATGTGCTCCACTATCAAACCCTTTTGTTTGAGAGTTATCATTTGGCTAAAGAAGGTGTTTCTCTTTGTATCCTCATAATGTGCTATCATTTCCTCTGTAAAAATTGACCAAGTGACAATTTTTTTACGAGAGAAAAGCCATAGATACGATCGAAAATATATTTTGTTCTAAATATAAAGTTTCAATGCATACCTTTTGTGTGTTTTTCACATTATGGATACCAAAATATTTCTCCATTTGTAGTATCCATGTTACTGAATCCGTCTCATAAAACTTTCTCACATCGTTCTTTGGAATATGGTGGGTCTTCAATCCAAAATTAGAGTCTATGAAATCATGGTTAACATTTCTTTTTTTTTCTCATCATGAGTTTCATATACTATTGTTTCTCCGTTAGGAACTTGTATCATATTTGTCAAACCTTCCTTCAAACTTTCAATTTCATTCTTCATGTCTTCCATATTTCCTTTCAGTTTTTGTTATATACAATTGATCTTATATTCCACAACATTCTTCAAACCATTCATCTTAGCTTCCATTTCATTTTTTGTTACTCTTTGCGGGAGCGAAATTTGTTGCACTTGGTCTCATAATTTTGATATATCATGTTGCACTTCTACCTCTTCATGAGTCATAGTAGAGCCTTCTAAGGGCTTAATCAGTGTGGAATTATTTTTGGGAGCATTTTAGAACCAAATAATGATATCTATGCTTCAATATTACCTTGGAATAACTTCAAACAAATTTTTCAAATAAGACTTATGCAATTATAAAAAAAATTACACACCTTTTTCTTGCTTTTGAGGAGCTCGATATTGAAACTGATGTATCTCTGCAATTTGAGATTCAAAATAATTGATCTTCAGTACTGTAGCAGCCCTCTCTGTCTTATTTCTAATGTAATAAGTTTGACCTAATTTGGATTCTTCAAGGTAAATTTATGCTTGATCTCCCACAATGACCTAATTATGGACTAGTTTGGTTGAGCAAATGTGTCACTTTTTCGACCTTCAGATCCGAAATTCATTTAAAATAAACTATAGTCTATGATATTTTAACCAATTTTTACATAATTCCAATCCGATGTCTGAAACGAAAGTTTTGACAGTTTTCCCTCGACCACCTGGTTGAGATGAAATTTTGGAACATGTAAAAACCCTAACTTCCTCAGATCATATCTCCAAAAATATAGCAAAAAAAGATCTAAAATTTTACACGAAGTTCCTCAGTATTTTGGCTCAAATTGATTTGTATTTCAGCTTCTAAACCTTCACATAAAAATAGTTATATCGAAACTTCCAAGATGACTTGTTTGCATCAGGGAAACCCTAGAATCCAAAGCTTTGATACAAAATGTTATGAAACCAACTCACAAAATAGAAGAAAAAATATGTCAATGACTTATAAATCAGCCTCTTTGAGGGGGAAAAATCCTTTACCTTACATAAATTAACAAATTAGATTTTATAAATGAAAAAACCTCTTTTCTATATATAGGAGTCCAACGGGTCACAATATAATCTTATAGCCGACATAACAATAAGAACATAAGGGCACAACAATAATATTAGTTGGCTTCTATGGGGAACAGTAATAAAAATGTGGGGACTACATGGGCACATCAATCACAATAAGGGGGCTATACTAACAATAAAAATAAGGGGGCTACACTAACAATAAAAATAAGGTGATACACTAGTATTATAGGGAACTAGCAGCAAAATCCTAACTACCAATATTCCCTCATTTGCACCCCCCATCATCGAGCACCAAAACCACCTCTATATGCAATGTCCACTTACGTCGTGTCATGCTTCTCGCACCAGCCTTGTGCTATGGTCCACTCATACCTCTTGCTCTCCTCATGCCTACTGCACAACCTTATACTTACAAAAATTAAACAAATTGTTTTTGGCTCCAACAATAGTATAAGGGCATTGAGGTTGAATCCAAGATGAAAGGAAGAAGAGGAAAATTTACACCCTTACATGTGAAAGTGACAAAGAATTTTGCATGCATACTTAAATTGGAAAATATAAATTCCTTCCCTAGTTTGCCATACATGGATGTCAAGGAAATAATGCAATTAAGCTAAGTTTTTAATTTCAAGATTATTTATAACGCTAGATTTAAAATGGTTTAAAAGCTTAGAATCAATTCTAATAAGGATAAGGTTGTCAACATAAAAAAAATATATTATGAGATGGATTCCTACTTTCTTATTATAGGAATTTGGCTAATAATAATAACTAGAAAAGTAGATGCTAGGAAAAAAAGTTGTCCATTTTAGCATATTGGGCTTGAGGAGATTTCATTAGACCACAAAGTGATATTTGAAGGTATAAACAAAATTGGAGTCATTTTGAAGATAACTATGAGGTTGTTCCATGTAAAAAACAGTTATGCAAATTCACATATAATAAGGTGGATCCATCTAATGGATCCCTCATGTATGTGAGGTGGAAAGGGTTAGAGCAAGGTGGAAGGAATTCATTTTGGTTATGAGGGTGAACATTTCATTATAGTTAATTCTTTCAATTTAAAAAAAAACAAAATCCTTTGGAAATTAATGAGGTTTTATGCCTTTAAACACTTCCATTTTATGAATACTTACTTCTATACATCTATTTACATTTGAAAAGTTTTACTCCTTTTTTTAAGAGGTACAAGATCCAAAGTATAATTTTCAATTAAGGAATGATATTGATCATTAATTTTTGTGTCCCAATTCGGATGGCCAAAAGATTCTACAAATTCTTTTGGATCATGGACTCTAAATCTTGATTTAAAATAGGGGATGCTTGTTAGAACTATGGAGTGTATGGCATTGACTTGTAGGATCATTGAACAAATCATAGGAAATTTTGAAAGGACCCATCTAGGAAGCTATGGTTTTGGACCATTTTTCATGTTTAATGGGATCAATTCAAAGTTGAGTAGGTATACGTGAATTTTCATCCACATTATCATCATTTGAAGAAGAACCTAGAATATGATCACCAATAGAAAAGTCAAGAAGAGAAGATGGAACAAACAAACACTAAATTAACTCATAGGCCAAGAGATTTTATATGAACACAAATATATTCTAAGAATTGTTTCATGAGAATGAGGTTAACAAAGCCTACATCCTTTTACTTATTTAGAATATCTATAAAAAATGCACTACTCAATTTTATGCTATAATTATTTTCTTTTCTAATTAGGAATGTAAACTCAAGCTTCACTACCAAACACATTGAATTGGATTACCTCTAGTTTAATTTTATTCCATGCTTCCTCTATTGCTATATTTTTTTTAGCCTCTGTGGAAGTGCAATTTACTATGTTGTTGGTAGAATTAATGGCTTTCACCTATTGATGAATATTTAATCTCTTCAATTCGATCATGCAATTCTACATAATGTAACATTCTTCTATTCCAAATTATTTTTGTTTTCCTAAATTTTCTTGTGTACTGACATATAACTAAGTTATTTTCAACTTGTAATATTCATACCATAATGGAGGTATATTATTGACACCTCTTCTCATTAAATATTAGGGTTATTGAAGTTGTAGTTCTAGTTAGCTTTTAAAATTGACATCTTATCATAATATGAGTTGATTAAAGCAAATTCAAGTTTAGATTAAATCAAACATTTGTTACCAAAAAAAAAGTCAAATTTAAATTATTTCAAACATTGGTTACCAACAACTACTTGTTGAAACAAAGTGAATTTTATCAGTAAATTAAAATAGTCATTACAATCCCATTAATACAATATGAAATTTTAATATATTATTATTTTTTAAAATGAAAAAAATAATCTATTTTAATATAGAAAACATTACAAGGTTTAATTAATCACAATTGTAAAACCTTTATCCTTCAAATTTGATTTTATTCTTTAATACCTCTCAGAGTAGAAGAAAAAAAAAAAGACAATTAAATCATTAAAGTGCCATTTAATATAATTTCCACCACCATCTCCCTTACTTGCTGCCCATCACAATTAACAAATTTAACTCGTGTTGACGTAATGATTACTTTTAATGTTTATAATCCCAAAACAATATATTGATAAAGAGAAGGGCTTGAAAATTTCCCTTAACATTGAAGGACTTATGATGGATAATATCATAAGCGTTGATAATTTTGCCTAACATTTAAAGAACTAACATTATATTTAATGGATAAGACACAATATTAAACTATCATGGGAACATCTGATTAAAACTAAAAATGAGGGAGGACTAGGTCCTAGGGACCCTTATATACTTAATCAAATAATGGGAGCAAAGATGTGGTGGAGGTGGTTATAAGGAGGTAGAGATCTCTGGAAAATAATTTGGGAGCGAAAATATGACATGCTCCATAGTATTGTTGATAAACTGTAGCTACACAACACCCCTAAAGGCTCTGCATTCTGGAACCTAGCTTCTTTAAACAAAAACCTCATCAAAGACCACAGTTTTTGGGAGATCAGGGGAGGAAATACAACTCGGTTTTGGGAAGACTCTTGGCAGCATAGAGAAAAATTGTTTGGTATGCTTGACCTAGCAAAGATTTTTCTATTTATAAACCAAGTAAATATCAAAATGGTTGATTACTTCTAGGAGGCAGAGAATGATCAGTATTAGCGGAAGTGAAAGTAGAAGCAACATTAGCAGAATGCTTTGGAGACTCAACAGTAGGGAAACATTGATAAAGAACTGCAATCCAGAATATTCCCTATTTTCACTGGGAATGACATCCTATGGTGGGAATACAGAACTAAAGGCATGTTTACAATTTAGGAAGCTTGCAACATTAAAGCTAACAATTTTCAACTTCCAAATGTAGAATTATGGGAGAGATTTTGGTATAATAAACATTGGCCGAAAATCGAATACTTTTTATGGATTATCAGTCATGGTAGAATACTTACCTAGGATCAATTGTAGAGACGAGGGATGTTGGGACCCTCTTCTTGCGTTATATGTGGAGAAAATTCCAAAACCCTGGAACATTTGTTGAACAATTGCTCCGTTTCTCACCATCTGTGCCAGAACTTATACATATTGTTTCAGCAAACTAATAGAGATAAAAAAAAGCATCCAAATCATGATTTAAAATTAGCGACGAGGGGGGTATCAGAGCCCTGTTGTCAATAGATCCTGGTCAATGTCTATAGGTTTCCTACTATGGGTAGTTTAGAAGGAAAAAAATAGGCGAACTTTCAGAGACGAGGAACGGAAAACCACAGAAATTTGGAAAACCATTATTAAAAATATAAGAGAAAGTATGCTAGCTGAAAAATGGGCTCTCGATGCTTGGACAGTGAATGGAAAAGAGGTGCGGATCTCGGATCAACTAAACATCAAGCCCCAAATGCTGGCCCAGGCATCAGGGAAAATGAAACCGATGGCTTACGATCTAATAGATAAGTAAAATCCACCACAATAAGGCTTCCTTAAGTTGAATTGTGATGGGGCTTCTAAAGGCAACCCAGGTGAAGCAGTGGCAGGCAGAATTTTTCGAGATTTTTTAGGCCAAGTTAAAAGGATTTATGCTATGGAGTTGGGTTATGCCAGTAACACTGAATCTTAACTTACTGCTGTTAAACAGGGACTCATAATTGCAAGAAGAGAAGAGTACCATAGGCTAGTGGTGGAAGGATATTCGACCATGGTTATAGGCATACTCCAAAATTTGTAGAGAGGAGCACATTGGGAGAAAATCAGTAGTAGTTGGAGAATAGCTCGACTTATCTAGGAGATCAAGGAAATTATGCCAAGAATAAATTACATAATTATGTCTCATGTTAGGCAATCAGGTAATGAGGCAATGAATCTACTTGAAAATTGGGGCTGTAATAACCAAGGCACAATCCTAGATAACTCTTGGGATAAAACCATACAGGATACTAGACTGGATACTCTGCAAGAGATAGTGAAATGAGATAACAATGAAAACCACAACCCCCAATCGGGGTGCCATGTGGAGAGGAGCGTGGTGCGATGTGGTGATCGCATTCAACTGCCAAATCGCCAAAGGATATGAAACGTGCTCACAGAGGAGGGCGAATCCACCCACAGAGATTGATGATTGAATTTAACGAACCTACCAAACAACAACGCATGTTAGGAGGCATGTGAGAAGGGTGTAGGGGAAATCTTTGGCGCGAGAGGATGTGGGGGCTCGTTAAAAACATTTTCTCTGCAGGTTTTTGGAGTACGATAGAAAGGGGATTGCAAAGCACCAGGAAGAAGACGATGGATTAGGCGCGAGCTCTAGCAACCTCAGCGTATCATCTACGTGGGTATGTATGCAATTTTCAGATAATTATTGTTGTGTATGTATTGGTTCATCCATCCTTGTTTAGAAACATTGTTAATCAGTTTCCCAATATATCCAAGAGTTGATTAAGAGGAATGGGCCTGATACAATTTGCATGCTTGATTTTTGTGTCTTTATGGAGTTGTGTAATATGGTTTTGGTCAAATTGCAATAATATACCCCTATGTAACTCGAGGGAGGGTTTCTGTTTTACGTTCTAGACATAGAAAATATAGAGGAGGTGCTGATGCAATGCCACAACCCTCGTGAGTTTAAAGCCTCTATTAATGTTGCATGTCTGCATTACATCGACTTATATTGGTTTGTAGCCCCTGCATGTTTGTATTACATCAACTTATATCTGTTTGTATCCCCTGCATGTTATATTGAAGATATTGCATGGTATAGTGAACACTTTCCATGTCTGTTTCCCACCCTTGGTTATTGTTCTCTCTGCTATGAAATCCTGTTTCATATTCCTCTTACTCATCCCAGCTATGAAAGCATGTTTCATATTCCTCCTACATACTTTTGTCCTCTACATGGCTCTATAGTAACTCCTACAATAATTTCACATAATTACTTATGTTATGATTTAGATGGTATTCGGAAATTAGGGAAATCGATCGTATGTCCTACAATGATAATTTCGTGAGTAGAAGTTTGGTAACGAATGGTTATACTAGTTGCGGAAGTAGGGATGTTAGCAGTTCAGTCAAAACCATTTGTGATGTCAATGAGAATAACACCAGAAACTTAATTCTTGGGCTGGTAGGGGATGGTATTTGTTCTTTGGTTTGGATTTGTAACGGATTTGACGTGACAAGTATGGGGGTTCTTTTGAGTCTGGGCAGGAGCATAAATTTCAGGATGTTAGGGAAAGCCTTATTTTTTTGTAGTTGAGGTTTGTAAGGAATTTACAGTTAAGATTAATGGGGTTCTTTCAAGTTTGATCTCAAATTTTATGGTTTGGGTTATTATCGAGAAGGGTAGGCATAAAAACATTTGGAAAGTTGTGACCTATCTAGATGTAAGGGAGGCTCCAACTATGAAATTGGATATTACTTATGGGTAGGTTGATAGGCATCTGTTGGCTCCTAGTCAACAACATATCATTATTAATAATATTTATAACTTTCATACTATTATGTTGTGTTCTTCTGTAGGTCTTCCTAGAAATTTTCACCTACAGGTCATTTCACGTCGGGTCAATATCCCGATGTGGAGCTAGGTGAAAGCACATTTGTTGGGAGACCGAGATCAAGGAAAAATGGTTCAATCTCAGTTGGGTAGAAAGGAAGGTAAAGACAAAAGGGAAGGCTAAAGAGGGTACAAATAGAAGAGGATGGAAGTCTGAGAAAGAAATTATGGAGAACCCGTTTTAGGCCTATTCAGAAGGAACACCTAGCAAAGTCAAATCTTTGATTTCTAGGTGGGAACAAAATGTCAGGACTAAAGTGGAAGAATACCTTGTTGAAGAAGATATGGATCCACTTATAATGGATCGTGGTAATACCCGTAGTATATTGTATCTTTTTCAACAGTCTATTCACATTTACTGGACTCTGAAATGTCTATACGCTAAGGCGATTGTCATAGTTCAAGAGATCAAGGGGGACCCCATCTGTTTTGGACATATTGATAGACAGCTCCAAAATCTACACCAAGTTGACATGCCTGGGTCGAGTGTTAAAGACTCAGCACCTATTGAGTATTTAGAAGACTGAATATTCTAAATTTATGTTTTTTGTTGATATGAATATGGATAGCATTTACTTTTTCTATATGTTTATATACGTTAAGATAGACAATACACCTTTAAAGAAAGCAAAAGACCATTTTAAGCTCTTTAAGTGTTGGATGGCTTATCTCTCTAAAATGACCAAAAAACCTGGTTTCCTAAGAACAAATTGATGTCAACAACATTATATTTTGATGTAACTTATTTTTTGTTAATATGGAATGAATAGCAAGGCATTACCAAGTTTAAAAAAAAACAAAGCATAATATTAAATAAATGCAAATACAATATTAAAAATTAAATTAAAAAAAATATTTATATTTTTTAAATTTAATAATTTCATGTAAATTAATACATTTATAAAAATTAATTAATTACATAATTTTTTTCACATTATAATAAAAGTTAAAATTTTAATTTAATTCTTAAAATATATAATATTTTTATAAATATATAATTAAAATTTGAAAAACAATAATAAATTAATTAAAATTAAAATAATGGGAAAAGAAAATTTATGGAAACGAAAGTTGACTGCAGCCTCATCCTATATCTGGAAAAAAAAGAATTAGATATAGTTTCCTTCGGCAGGTACGATAGAGGCATAGAACGGAGGTGAATGGTTTAGAGGCCTCCAATAATTTTACATCCAACTTGGAAAGGTTAATCACACATAAAAACAGAGAAATAGATTGAATGATACGTTGGATTATTGATTATAATAAAGGCATTGAAAACAAAGTCAAGGTTTCAGAAGCCTATAATAATTGTTTTCCCAATATGGAAAGGTTAATGATAAATAAAAACAGAGAAGCTGATGGCATGATTGGTTGGACTCTTGAAAAATACATTCACGTGTATTTGGTGGTATGAGTAGGGCCCAAGTGTTTCCATATTTTTGTGGACATATTTACAATGCTATGATTGAACAATGGTTCTGGGCTACTTGTTATTGTTTTTCTCTGCTACACGGTACAACCAATGGAGAATTCAGCTGAAACACCACTCCTTCAAGAAAACTACACAGACAACATACAGAGCACACATGAAATCTAATAGCACAGCTCATCTCATAAGTCGGGGTATGTAATCTCTTCGTTATAAACTAATTCCCTAGGGCGCTCATATTATTTTGTTTAAAGATGTGTTCGATGTTTCCAGTGAACATTTCACTCATTTTCAGGACATGAAACTTGATTGATAGTAAAATGTAACATTAATGATATTTTGTTTAAAAGTATGTTTTATGTTTACCCATCTTCAAAAACATAAAACTTGACTAATGAGTAAAATGTTCACACCTCACCTCATCTCTGAGTATAATATTTTCGTTCTAATCCAATTCTCCAGTGCCCAAGCACTCTATGAACTTGCACTGAATAATTAGTATTGGTGAAATACTTGCAGATCCATGGTATCAGGTAAGTTTCATTCTGATAACAACGACGAACATGAAGTAACTTCACTCATCAGTTAAACTTCTTGTGCCTGAGAAATGGGTAAAGTGTTCACTCAAAAATAAAACACATCCTTAAAAAAAATTCAGAAATTTCCAACAACCTCATGCCAAAATTTTCTAAACTTGCACTGAATAATTAGTATTGGTGAAATTCTTGCAGATCCATGGTATCAGGTAAGTTTCGTTCTGATAAAGACGACGAACAGCGCGTATATTTTAGGCTATTCCGGAATCATCATGGTTCCCTTGGGATGGGTAGCGGGTATTTTGGGGTTGGTGGCAATAGGCTTCTTATCCCTTTATGCAAATCTCCTCCTTCGCGCCTCAACCAAATTGATGGAGTGCGCCATATTCGATACCGAGACATTACTGGTCATATTTACGGTATGTACTCAGGAACTCTCCCTTGTGATTCTGGAGTAACAATAGTACTTGCAGTCACTGTTATTTTACAACAATTTGTACCAGTTAGAATATTATAAAATTGTGTTATAGAACAGGTCACTTAAATTGGTTGCTGTGTTGGAATATTCAAGAATTCCAGAATAAGAATGGAGAGAATAAAACTCCCCTCTTTAACATAGAGAAATTAAAAATTTCACTCACAGGACAGAGTTTTACACTTTGAAAATTTCTATTTCATTCACACACAAAAAAACTATTACAAAATTCCTCACACAGAGGCATTCACAAAATTTAGACTACTCCAAGACGCAGTGCTAAAACGTTCACTGTCTCACTGTAAAACCGCACTCTGTCTTTGTAGAATAATAACACTGTTGTGTTTTCTAATTCATGCACTGCTGTGCTGTTTGTAAAACAAAAAAAATAACAATACATCAAGCCTACAGGCTCTCGGGCCTTTTCTTTTATATATGCCGCGCACATTACATAACATTACAAAACAATATAAAACATTTTAAAAAACAAATATATTTAAAAACTATTGGGGCCCACTACCATAGTGCTTGAACGCGCGATTTAATTCTAATCTATAGACCCATCGGGTCCGCGATTACATTAAAACAAATGGACCACAACAAATCTCTGATGCGATTGACATAACGGACGCGATGGTCCAAATTTAAATTCGCCACATAATCCTCCATCGGGTCCGGGCTCATAACAAAACATGCGATCATAATAAAAGTTCTGATCGCGATTTAGAATTGGATGCGATGGGCGAATAAACTCCGTTGCATAAACTGGATCGAGTCCGGACTTTCCATCAGGCCACACTCAAAGAGGTTCTGATCTCCGATTGGGATCAGACGCGATCAACAAATTAACTGCGCCTTAATAAAAGGTCGGGTCTGCCCTTTGGATAAGTCAATCAAGGTGTAAACAAAAAGGGTTGTGATTCAAACTTGCGATTGTTTAATATAACTGCCGCGTGGTCTATGGACCCACGGGCCTCGGCATTAGGTGGAGGGCGATTCTTACATAACATTTAACTGTGTAATATGAATGCGATGTGTGCATCGCATCGGCCCAATACAAAAGGGCCGTGGTATATATGAACGTTCCACTTGCGGAACTCGCCACATCAAAAAGACACTGTTCCTCCTAGGGACCACGGGGTTTAAAACTAAACGCCCGCGTACACAGAAAATATTTGTTTGACTGGGTATATAAAAAAAAAGTACTCTGTTTTTCCAAAAACAGAGACTGTCCCTGAACAAATCAAAAGTCTGTTTTTCAAAATAAAAGACTGCATTGATCAAAACAAAATCTGAAACTGATTGTTCAGCAAAATTAGAAAGCGGCTGAGGAGAAAAAAACTGGAGATTTAAAATAGAAATCGGCTCTTCACAGGACTGTTAAAAATAACATTTCAACACTCCCCCTTACTTTCAACTGCTGTGTTATCAGTCATACCCAAGCATTTTCTCAAAAATTCGAAACTCTTCTGTCCCAATGGCTTGGTCAGAATGTCTGCAAACTACTCCTGAGTTCTGCAGTGTTCCAAAATAATTTCACCATTTCTTACCAATTCTCTGATGTAATGAAATTTTGTGTCAATGTGTTTCATTCTTTTGTGAAACAAAAAATTCTTAGATAAAGCAATAGCTGAGCTATTGTCACAAAAAATCAATGTTCCTTTTGTCTGCTCTTGGCACAAACTCCTTAACATCCTCCTCATCCAAATTGTTTGACACGTTGTTGCTGTAGCTGCCACATATTCTGCCTCTGCTATAGACAACGCTACAATGGGCTGTTTTTTAGAAGCCCATGAAATGGCTCCTGAACCCATGTGAAAAACATAACCAGAAGTGCTCTTCCAATCATCTACACTTCCAGCCCAATCACTGTTAGTGTATCCAACTAAATATGAACATTCTGAAGTAGTATATAAAATGCCCTACCTTTTGGTTCCTTTAACATACCTCAGAATTCTCTTTGCTGCCTACCAATGTGCATCCTTTGGCTTCTCCATGAATCTGGAAATCAAACTAACAACATGCATTATGTCGGGCCTAGTTGTAGTCAAATACATGAGGCTGCCAAGTATGCTCTTATACAAGCTAGGATCAAAATCCTTGTTGTTGTCCTCTCTGCTGAGTTTTAATCCCATTACTGTGGGAGTGATTGCTGCCTTGCTTTCCTGCATATTAAATCTTTCAAGCACTTCATTAACATACTTTTCCTGTGAGATAAAAATCCCATTTTCATCTTGTTCTACTTCTATTCCTAAGAATTATTTCAACAAACCCATGTCTGTCATTTCAAACTCTTCTTTCATGACTGTTTTAAAATTTTTAGTAAGGTAATCATCATTACCTGTGAAAATAACATCATCAACATATAAAACTACAATCAACATTTTACCATCATTTTCTTTGATGTAGAGGGTGGGTTCTCCCTCACACTTTTCAAATCCATTTTCCATTAGATAGGAGTCTATTCTACTGTACCACACTCTTGGTGCTTACTTCGGCCCATAAAGAGTTTTCTTCAACTTGCACGCTTTGTGCTCTTGGCCTTTCTTCTCATAACCGAGAGGTTGTTTAATGTAAACCTCTTCCATTAACACTCCATTTAGGAATGCTGACTTCACGTCCATTTAGTAAACTTTCCACTTGGTTTGTGCTACTATGGACAACACTGCTGTCACGGTTTCCATTCATGCAACTGGTGCGAAAGTTTCCTCATAATCTATCCCATGCTTTTGCTTATACCCTTTGACGACAAGTCTTGCCTTGTGTCTCTCTATTTTGCCTTCAGCATTACTCTTGGTCTTGTAGACCCATTTAACTCCAATGACATCTTTACCTTTTGGGAGTTCAACCAAATCCCAAGTCTTGTTTCTTTCTATGGCATTAATCTCCTCATCCATAGCTTCTATCCATTTCTTATCCTTAATAGTTTCTTCGAAATGAACAGGGTCATCAACATGACAATATAAAACAAACAAAGAATTGATACCTTCATTTGCTGCCTCTTGTGCATAAATGTCATTCAAATTTCTAAAATTCTTACCTCTTTCACTAGGTGTACAAATGCTTGAAGAAACACTTGAATTTCCTCCTTGTGGTGTGCTTGGAGAAGAACTCTCATTTCTCCTCAAGGGTGTCTCTTGCTGCTCTTGTGTTGGTGCTGCTGTTTGGGGATGTATTTTAGCCAATTCATCTTCATCTTCATCATGAGATAAACAGTGTTTAACATTCACTGTTTTCTCTATGCTTCCATCCCAAGCTTCCTCCTCAATAAACTGAACATCTCTGCTCACAATAAACTTCTTGGTGGATGGGTTATACAACCTATAAGCCTTGGATTCCTCACTGTATCCAATGAAAATACATTTCTCCCCCTTGCTGTCCAACTTCTTCCTTAGCTGATCTGGAATGTGTGCATAAGCCACACATCCAAAAACTTTCATGTGTGTGACACCTTGCTTTGTGCCACTCCATGCCTCTTCCGACACTTTGTTCATAACTGCTTTTGTAGGGCATCTATTTAGAATGTACGCTGCACAATGTACAGCTTCAGCCCAATAATCATTAGGAAAATGCTTTGCCTTTAACATACTCCTTGCCATGTCCATTATGGTTCTATTCTTCCTTTCGGCTACTCCATTTTGCTGCGAAGTATATCTAGTTGTAAACTGCTTATGAATACCATTTTCTCTACAAAAACGTAGAAAATCTTTAGAGATATACTCACCTCCTCTATCAGTCCTTAAGACTTTGATATGCAGCCCACTTTGGTTCTCAACAAGTGCTTTGAAATTGCAAAATTTTTCAAACACTTCACTTTTATTTTTCAAAAAGTAAACCCAAGTTTTTCTTGTAAAATCATCTATGAATGTTAACATGTAGTGGCTACTAGCAAGCGATGGAGTTTGCATCAGTCCACACAAATCTGAGTGGACAATCTCTAAGGGTGCCTTTGCCCTTATGCTTTTCCCGGAAGGAAAACTTTCTCTGTGTTGTTTCCCCAAGATACAACCTTCACAAAGGCTGTCCGGTTTCTCTATCAATGGTAAACCTCTTACCATTTCTTTTCTGTTCAACAAATTAAGACCTCCAAAGTTGAGATGTCCAAATCTCAAGTGCCACAACCAATTTTCATCTTTTGGTTCGCTTTGGATAGCCTCTTTTGCCACTGCTGCTATCTTCTCTTCATTCTTCAAATTTGCTCTCATTCTAAGAGGGAACATCCTGTTCCTTGTCATCTTCACTTCAGCAATACATTGTTTGTTGGGTGGTTTGTCCATGATGGTACAAACATCATCCTCAAAAAATACATTATACCCCTTTTGAACAAGCTGTCCAATCCTTAAAAGGTTACACTTCATTCCTGGAACATAATACACATTTGCTATGGATTTCTTTACACCTTTCTTTGTTAAAACATTTACATTTCCTTTTCCCATAACAGAAAATTTGTTATCAGTTCCTAGTGTGACTTGTGACTTCACACTCTCATCTAACATAGAAAACATTGCTAAGTTTCTTGTCATATGGTTATTGCAACCGGAGTCTAGAAACCATAAATCCTCACTTCTTTCTTCAGCCATATTACAAGCTAAAAACAAATTATCTTGGCTGATATTTTCTCTAGTGAAATTTGCACTGGTTCTACTTCCCATATCATGCTGCTTCTTTCTACATTCATTAGCATAATGACCATATTTTTTACAATAGTGACATTGGACATTGGACTTATCATACCTTTGTCTTTGAGCATTCTGCTGACCACTTTGCTGGCTGCTACCTTGACCTTGGTGTTGGTTTGGATTATTGCCCCTTCCTTGAGCATTTGTTGGACTGTTCCTTCCACCTCTATTTTTTCTTCTACCTCTTCCTCTCTTGTTTCCTCTTCCTTTCCCTTTTCCTCTTCCAAAAGACATTTGGGTCTTAAAGGCATGCTCCAGAGATGATTTTTCACTCCTACCCAATCTCTCCTCATGAGTCATCAGTGATGCATGTAGCTCATCTACTGTGAACTTTGCGAGATCCTTAGTCTCCTCTATGGTGGTGAAAATCACATCGAATCTTGAGGGTAGACTCCTCAAGAGTTTTTCCACAATCCTCTTATCTTCAAGAGTTTCTCCATGATATATTATTTGTGTGACCATTCCAATCACATGAGTGAAGAATGAGTCAATAGTATCTGACTCTTTCATACAGAAAGTCTCAAAGTCTCTCCTCAACAACTGAAGTTTTGTTGTCTTCACTTTTTCCATACCTTGATAGGTTGTCTTGAGAGTTTCCCATGCTTCTCTGGATCTCTTGGCTACTGCAATCCTTGGAAACATGCTCTCATGCACTGCTTGATACAAAAATAAAATAGCTTTGGAGTCTTTCTTCTTATTACTCTTCAACAACTCCCTTTATGCCCGAGTTAAATCTTCAAACTCTTCTTCATTTGCTGGCTCTTCAAAGCCATACTCAATAAATTCCCATAAGTCCTGGGAGACAAATAAAGCTCTCATAGTTATTGACCAGTAGTCATAATTTTTCCCATTAAACATTGGGAGATGGATATTTCCCATACCCATACCAGTGCTGGCTCTAGCCATTCTACACTCTTAACTATTACTCAAAAACACTTGACTGTGTGTTTAAAAATTAACTGACTGTTCTGCAACAGTAACACTAAAACTGTATAGAGAAATACCTTTGGATTCCTTTTGGCTGAGTCTTCACACTACTAGAGAAGGCTGCTGCAACAAAGAACTCCTTCCTTCATCTTCTTTGATCTTCAAAGAGCTTGGACTGGCTCTGATACCATGTTGGAATATTCAAGAATTCCAGAATAAGAATGGAGAGAATAAAACTCCCCTCTTTAACATAGAGAAATTAAAAATTTCACTCACAGGACAGAGTTCTACACTTTGAAAATTTCTATTTCATTCACACAAAAAAAAAACTATTACAAACTTCCTCACACAGAGGGATTCACAAAATTTAGACTGCTCCAAGACGCAGTGCTAAAACCTTCACTATCTCACTGTAAAACCGCACTCTGTCTCTGTAGAATAATAACACTGCTGTGTTTTCTAATTCATGCACTTTTGTGCTATTTGTAAAACAAAAACAATAACCATACATCAAACCTACAAGCTCTCGGGCCTTTTCTTTTATATGTGTCGTGCATATTACATAACATTACAAAACTATATAAAACCTTTTAAAAAACAAATCTATTTAAAAACTATTGGGGCCCACTACCACAACGCTTGAACGCGCGATTTAATTCTAATCTATAGACCCATCGGGTCCGCGATTACAATAAAACAAATGGACCACAACAAATCTCCGATGCGATTGACATAACAGACGCGATGGTCCAAATTTAAATTCGCCACATAATCCTCCATCGGGTCAGGGCTCATAACAAAACTTGCGATCATAATAAAAGTTCTGATTGAGATTTAGGATCGGATGCAATGGGCGAATAAAATTCATTGCATAAACTGGATCGGGTCCGAACTTTCCATCGGGCCACACTCAAAGAGGTTCTCATCTCCAATTGGGATCGGACGCGATCAACAAATTAACTGCACCTTAATAAAAGGTCGGGTCTGCCCTTTGGATAAGTCAATCGGGGTGTAAACAAAAAGGGTTGCGATTCAAACTTGCGATTGTTTAATATGACTGCTGCATGGTCTGTGGACCCACGGGCCTCGGCATTGGGTGGAGGGCGATTCTTATATAACATTTGACTGTGTAATATGAATGCGATGTGTGCATCGCATCGGCCCAATACAAAAGGGCCGTGGTATATATTAACGTTCCGCTTGCAGAACTCGCCACATCAACAAGACACTGTTCCTCCTGGGGACCATAGGGTTTATAACTAAACGCCCACGTACACAGAAAATATCTGTTTGACTGTGTATATAAAAAAAAAGTACTCCGTTTTTCCAAAAACAGAGACTGTCCCTGAACAAATCAAAAGTCTATTTTTCAAAATAAAAAACTGCATTGATCAAAACAAAATCTGAAACTGACTATTCAGAAAAATTAGAATGCGACTTAGGAGAAAAAATCTGGAGATTTAAAATAGAAAGCGTCTCTTCACAGGACTGTTGAATGTAACATTTCAACATGCTGTTATTAATTTTTACCAGTTATAATATTATGAAATTGTGTTACAGTACAACAGATGGACTTAGATTGGTTGTTGTTGTTAATATTGTTGAATGTTAAAGTCATGGAATATTGGACTAATTTCATTGTTACGTGTTATTATTAGATATTTAATTAATCCTAAAGTATTTGAATATTTTTAAATCAGTGGATTAGAATTGAGAGTAATTCATAGTAGATTTTGGAATATTTTAGAAATTTCACTCTAATAATTTATTTTGAGTAAAATAGCTAGAGTTAAGTTAAATAATACATTAAATGAAACAGTTGATATTGTTCACTTTATTATTGGTAGCTATTTTTTTGAAATATTTTAAACTCTACAATCAACAAAAATAACTAAATAAATAAATCAAATAAATATTTGAATAAAATTTGTAAAAAGTCTTACTTTGCACTATGAAGATGCATCGCTCTTTACTATTTACCATATTTTCAAATTTTCATTTATATATATATATATATATAAACCATTTCTCAAATTCCCACAAATATTTATTTGAATACGTTTATTCAATTTTTCATACACACATACATACTTGATTGGCTAGCTGGAGTTCATATTAGTTGGAAGTGATTTACCATTACTAGCAAAGCCCACCTGAGTGGGAAGGGCCTATGTTACCATAAACAAGAAGCTAGAAATGAAGTGAAAAACAACAACTAGACGAGAAAAAAAAATTAAAGTTTTTGCATTCAAGAAACTAAGAAAGAGAAAAAAAAAAAATATGAAAACCATAAAACAAAAGATTTCAGAAAAACTATTTCTCAAGAAAACCCTAGAAAACTTGAGTGATATGGTTACGCTTAATCCTTTTGCAACTAATTTTATAAGCACCTAGAATTTCATTCTTTGTATCCTATTCATTTTCAATCCATGTGAAGGTTATGAGTTGGAGGCATACTAACATGCAACGCCCCTAAGTTGACCATGGGGATATTTAGCTCAGTGACACCTTTTAATTCTACATACTGGCTTATAATATTTGCACCTTTATTCATCTTGTATGGCTTTGGCTTTATGACATGTGCAATATATATTGTTTCTGTTTTATACCATGGATTTTTCCTTTCTTTTAAATACTATTAAATTATTATTGGAGTTACATGATCCCCTTAGTAGGAATTGATGTTTAAGTGGAGTCATTTAATTTACATTAGTTTGTTTAATATTATGGTTTGATCCTTATACACATACGCACACTTGCATGGAGAAAATATACACACTTGCATGGAACATGAGGTTCTTGGGTTTCACCATCCATGTGACTTGTACACCTAGAAACTTACCCATGTGGCAAATCACCATTTTCATATGACATTCCTAATATATGGCACTGATGGATCGAAGTAATCCAACGGTCATGGTTAATAAGTGCTCTTTCGACTAGGATTACTTGCTTTCCCGTGTTCATTTTCACTAGTTATTTTTTTTCATCACTAGGGTTTTACTCTGCAAGGTTTTGACCTTTTTTCTTGTCTAGAGGCTCTTTTCTTATTTTAGACGTTTCTAACAAGGTAAAAAGATAAAATTGGCCAAAGAATTGTCACCTATGATTAACATGGTCAAACCATGTCCACCCATAGTGAAACCATGGTTGATTAAGGTTTACAATAGCCAACCATAATTAACCATATCAATATTAGTTAACTATGATCAACCCTAATTAACATATAGTCATATTAAATTAACTATAATCACCATAATCAACCATGATTTTCCATAATCAATGAATTCACACATAGTTTAATATCAACATCATGGTTAACTTGCAATGTGATAAACAATGGGGAATGTTCTTACCTGAATAGATGGAAGGAATGAGATAATAATGCCTTACATATGATGATCCACCAGTTGAGGATCATACGCCAGTCATAGCCAAAAGGTCATATTAATGGCATTATTGCTATGCGTCAATATGGAATTATAGAGCTTTGTTTTGAATCATGCATGCCCCTCTCTTTCCATTCACTATTGCAGGATAAATCATTCACAGATCATAGCCCCTTGCTCCTGATGCATTCCATGAATGGAACCGTAAATTTGGGGTGAATTTGAGCCATCTAACTCTGTCTGGGCGCTAGTTGGATCTATATCTATCTGTGGATGCCTACCATTTTGAGGTTAGGGCTATTTATTCTAGCTAAGATAGACTTACTTGTTATGGCTAATATTCCAAAGCTCCTGGGCTTCAATCCTGGATCCAACAGATCGAGATCAAGATTCTGATCTTTGTAGTCGTAATTCAGAGTTTGATGCTCGTCGTAAAGAGCCTGGTGTTCGGAGTGCCTTTAGAGATTGAAAACCAAAACCACCAAAAGCAAGGACAGAGGCAGAAACATAGGTTTGAACAAGAGCAACTCTAACTGGCTAATTTATTTATCTTCTTTTCCCCCTGGTAAGAACTTCTAGGAAGCAGCATGTTGGAAATACTCCCAACCACTGCCATGAATAAAATAGCAGCAGCCACATTTGAGTTAAATGTTTTGTTGTAGGGAAGGAAAAGCTCAAAGCATGTTAAACCCGCGAGATGATTTACTTCACGCAATTTTCCGTAGTGATTAGAAAGAGAGAGTACCCGACCATCACTATGTGTTTAATTCCCTTCCCACCGTATTCACCCTTCTGCCCGCACTCCGTAATCGCAAGTTCTTAACCTTTCCGCATAATTCATTACCCCAATATTTTATCTCCACCAATGCAATTTCGGTGGGACGCATCAACCTTTACGCATTATCCAAATCCACAAACGAACCTTTGCATTTCTACATTTCCTTACCTTTTTCATTTTCACACTTCCCAGTGTTTAGCGCGTCACATATCACACTTCACAAAATGTAACCCTTACCTTTTATGCTCTGTCCGAAACCATTGCGATGGTGCAATGAAAAATCGTCATCGCACATCGCAATCGAAACATCTTATTTTTTTCGATAAGTCATGACAGGTTATTTGTTGTCCGTTACAATGCGATATTGCCATCGCATATCGCAATCGCAAGCTCAAATTGATAGCGACAGGTAAATGTTGTCATCGCCGAAGAATTTCATGCGAAATGGGTGTGGATGCGATATCACTCACAACCGAAACTTAAAGAATTTCAAGTCCAGCGTAAAAGGCTGTGTGCGTTGTGGTTAATGAAGAAAGCCAAAACATGATAGAAGGAAGTTTGGTTTTTAACTGTCCGATCAAACATTGAATTAGCATTCAATTTTGTTGCTCGACAATTTTGTATTAAGTAACATTTTTTTCATATGGTCGAATAGAGATGAAATAATGAGTTAGTTGTTGAAGCCTGTCGCAACAGAAGAATATGATAAAGAATTGTTCTATGTTTTTGTCTCTTTGTGTATTTTTGTGCTGCCATTGATTTAAATTTTTCATTCTATGTAAACTGTTTTGTGCTTCTCTATTTGATGTATGTTATCGACATAGCATCAGAGCATACTAGAATTTTCAACATGGTATCAAAGTAGGTTGAATATCTTAGTGAAAGAAAGTGCTCTTTATTGAAGAAGCTGAAAGGTTGTTTTGAGAATCGAATTCTCCAGTAGTGAGAAGGTTTTGTTTAGACAGTCAAGATGGTAGCAGAAGTCACAAGATTGACTAATCCTAAACTACCACAGTTCAATGGAAAGAGTTATGATTATTGGGCCATTACAATGAAGGCCATGTTTTCTTCACAAGATATTTGGGAGCTGGTTAAAAATGGTTTCCAAGGACCAACAGATGCAACAGCATATAATGCTTTGACACAAGAAGAAAGAGATTTGTTAAGAGACAATAATAATAAGGAGTCCAAATCCCTCTTCTATATTTTCGAAGCAGTACATGAGAGTATCTTCCCAAGGGTTGCAGCAACAACAAAGTCCAAGCAGGCATGGGATACTGTCCAGACAGCCTATCAAGGCATGGAAAAGGTGAAGACAACAAAAATTAAAATGCTGAGAAGAGATTTTGAAACTCTCTGTATGAAAGAGTCTAATAATACATACTCATTCTTTACACATGTGATTGGGTTGGTTACCCAGATCAGGTCTCATGGTGAGCCACTTGAAGAAAGGAGAATAGTTGAGAAAGTCTTAAGAAGTCTACCATCAAGGTTTGATGACATAGTTTTGGCCATAGAAGAGACAAAGGATCTATCACAGTTTTCAGTGGATGAGCTTCATGCATCACTGATGTCTCATGAGCATAGATTGAACAGAGCAAAAAAATTCTCATTAGAGCATGCATTTAAGACACAAATGTCTTTTGTTCAAGGTAGAGGTCAAGGAAGATAAAACTACCATGAAAGAAGAAGAAGCCCACATAGAGGTGGAAGAAGCAACCCTGCAAACACAAGTGGAAGGGGAAGCAATGAGAATCCAAGCCAAGGCTCAAGCCAGAACAAGCACAAGGAAAGAGGTATGATAAATCTCATGTCCAATTTAATTATTGCAAAAAGTATGGTGATTATGCAAATGAATGTAGAAATAAGGAAACTGACATGGGTAGTAAAACAAGTGTAAATTTTACAAAAGAAAAGAAGAACCATGAAGATTTGTTTTTATGTTGTAATGTAGCACAAGAAAAACAAGAAGATATATGGTTCTTATATTCAAGGTGTAGTAGCCATATGACTGGAAACATAGAAATGTTTTCCAATCTATATGAAAGTGTAAAAACTAAAGTGACATTGGGGAATGATAGCAAAGTCTCTGTCATGGGAAAAGGGAGAGTAAATATTCTAACAAAGAAGGGAGAGAAGAAGTTTGTGCCAGATGTCTATTATGTCCCTGGCCTTAAATGCAACCTTATAAGCATTGGAAAGATCGTGAAAAAGGGCTACAATGTGTTTTTTAAAGATGATGTTGCACAATCATGGATAAACCTCCATGTAGAAATCTCATTTCAAAAGTGCATATGACAAGCAATAGAATTTTTCCTCTCAAGATGAGATCAAAATTAAAGGAAGGAGGTGTTGTAGTAGCTGTCACACAAGAAATATTTCAAGAAGAAGTGAAATATGAGAATTGATTATGGCACTTGCGATTTGGTCATCTCAATTTCGGAGATTTGAATTTGTTGCATAGAAAAGGAATGGTAAAGGGATTACCACTCATAGAGAAACCAGACAGCCTATGTGAAGGCTGCATCTTGGGAAAAAAACACAGAGAATCATTTCCAGGAAAGAGTATAAGGGCAAAGGCACCTTTGGAGATTGTCCACTCAAATTTATGTGGACCAATGCAAACACCATCATTAGGTGGAAGTCATTATATTTTGACATTCATAGATGATTACACAAGTATGACATGGGTCTATCTTCTAAAACATAAAAGTGAAGTTTTTGAATAGTTCTACGACTAAAAATCTCTTGTTGAGAAGCAAAGTGGACACTACATAAAAGTGTTGTGAACTGATAGAGGTGGAGAATATATCTCCAAAGACTTCCTACATTTCTACAGGGAGCATGAAATACACAAGCATTTTACTACAAGGTATACACCTCAGAAAAATGGTGTAGCGGAAAGAAAGAATAGGACCATCATGGACATGGCAAGAAGTATTTTGAAGGCAAAGCATTTGCACAATTATTATTGGCAGAAGGTGTCTCTTGTGCAACATATATTATAAATAGATGTCCAACCAAAAGTGTTATGAATAGAGTTCCAAAAGAAGCATGCAGTGGAACAAAATAATTTGTCACTCACATGAGGGTGTTTGGATCTGGGGCATAGGCACATGTCGCAGATCAGTTAAGGAAGAAGTTGGACAGAAAGGGGGAGAAATGTATATTTCTTGGGTATAGTGATGAATCCAAGGCTTACAAGCTCTATAATCCATCAACGAAGAAAGTAATAATCAGCAGAGATGTTCAGTTCATAGAAGAAGAAGCATGGGATGGAAGTTTAGAGAAGACAATAAATGTGAAGACATGCATGTCTCATGAAGAGAAATAGGAATGGACTGCAACAAGAAACTCCTCAATGGTGGCTCCTCCTCCACCTACAGAGGCTCAACAGAGCACACCACAAGCAACCAATAGAACAACATTGATAAACCAAGGAAGTGCTTCTCCAAGCAGACCACAGGGATCAGAAACTCCCTCGAGTTCAAGTGAAACTCCAAGCACCTTTTGGAGATTGATGACCCAATCTATTTTGAGGATGCAGTCAAATAAGAGAATTGGATTGAAGAAATGAATGAAGAAATAGGATAAATATAAAGGAATGACACATGGGAGTTAGTGGACCTCCCACAAGGAAAATAATTTATTGGAGTGAAATGGGTCTATAAGACGAAAATCAACATTGAGGGCAAGATAGAAAGGCACAAAGCAAGTTTTCAAAGGCTACAAGCAGCAATGAGGAAGAGACAATGAGGAAACCTCTACACCAGTTGCAAGGATGGAGATGGTGCAAACAATGTTATCTATAGCAGCACAACAAAAATGGAAATTTTATCAAATGGATGTCAAGTTAGCATTCTTGAATGGAGTTTTGAAAGAGGAAGTGTATGTTGAACAACCTCATGGCTATGAAATAGAAGGCCTAGAACACAAGGTGTGTAAGCTGTGGAAAGCTCCTTATGGACCAAAGCAAGCACCACATGCATGATATAGTAGGATTGATGCTTACTTGATGGACAATGGGTTCGACAAGTGTGATGGTGAACCCACACTCTACATCAAAGAAAATGACTGTAAAATTCTTATTGTTGTTTTGTATGTAGATGATTTTATTTTTATAGGTAGCGATGTTTCTCTCATTGTTGATTTCAAAGAAGTCATGAAAAGTGAGTTAGAAATGACTGACTTGGTTTTGTTAAGATATTTTTTGGGAATAGAAGTAAAGAAAACAGAAAATGGAATTTCTATCTCCCAAGAAAAGTATGTTGCAGAAATTTTAAAAAGGTTCAATATGAAGAACAAAAAGCCATAATTAACTCCAAATGTCATGGGGTTGAAGTTGAGCAAGGAATATTGCAGCAAGAATGTCAATCTGACATTGTACAAAATCATGGTTGGCAATCTAATGTATTTGACTGCAACTAGGCCTAATATAATGTATGCAGTAAGTTTGATATCCAGATTCATGGAGACACCCAAGGAGACACATTGGCAAGTAGCCAAGAGAATATTGAGGTATGTAAATGGAATGAAGGAGTATGGTGTTCTATACTCCGCAACTGATGATTGTAATTTGATTCATTACACTGACAGTGATTGGGATGGAAATGTTGATGACAGAAAGAGCACATCAGGGTATGTTTTTCATTTGGGGTCGCGAGCCATTTCATGCGCTTCCAAAAAGCAACCAATAGTTTCATTATGAAAAACAGAAGCTGAATATGTAGTAGCAACAACAACATCATGCCAAGAAGTTTGGATGAGAAGGATGCTGAGGGATTTATTTCATGAACAAGACAAAGGAACCACAATTTTGTGTGATAACATGTCATAAATTTCATTTTCAAAGAATTATGTTTTCCACAAGAGAACAAAGAATATTGATGCCAAATAACATTTCATAAGGGAATTAGTTAACAATGGTGAAATTGTGTTGCAGATATTCTCATAAAGCCATTGGGATATAAATTTTTGTTTATCTTAGAAAATGTTTGGGAATGGTTGATGGCAGTAGTTTTGATTAAAGGGGAGCGTTGTAAGTACTCCCAATCACCGCCATGAATAAATTGGCAGCAACCAAATTTGAGTTAAATTTTTTTTTGTAGGGAAGGATAAGCTCCAAGCATGTTAAACCCGCAAGCTTATTTACTTCAGACAATTTTCTGTAATGGTCATAAAGACAGAGTACCAGGCCATCACTCTACATTTAATTCCCTTCCCATCGTATTCACCTACCTTTTTCCAACACTCCACAATCTCAAGTTCTTAACCTTTTTACATAATGCATTACTGCAATCTTTTATCTCCACCGATGCCATATTGGTAGGACCCATCAACCTTTATGCATTATCCAAATCCACAAACGAACCTTTGTATTTCCGCCTTTCTTACCTTTTTCCTTTTCGCACTTCCCAACATTTAGCGCGTAGCATATTGCACTTCGTGAACCTTAACCCTTACCTTTTATGCTCCATCCGAAACCATTTCCATTGTGCAATGCGGCATCGTGCACATCGCAATCGCGACATCTTATGTTTTCCGATAACTCCCGGTAGGTTATTTGTTGTCTGTTGCGATGTGATATTGCCATTGCATATCGCAATCACAAGCTCAAATGGATAGCGTTAAGTAAATTTTGTCACCGTCGAAGTATGACATGCGAAATGGGTGTGGATGCCATATAGATCAAAACCAAAACTTAAAGAATTTCAAGTCTGATGTACAAGGCTTTGTGCGTTTTGGTTAATGAAGAAAACCAAAACACGATAGGAGGACATTTGGTTGTTAACTATCTAATCTGACATTGAATTAGCATTCAATTTTGTCGCTCTGCCATTTTGTATTAAGTAATATGTTTTTCATATGTTTGAATAGAGATGAGAAAATGAGTTCGTTGTTGAAGCCTCCCACAACAGAAGAATATGATACATAATTGTTCTCTATTTTTGTCTCTCTGTGTATATTTGTGCTATCATTGATTTTAATACCGCATTCTGTGTAAACTGTTTTGTGCTTCTCTGTTTCATGTATGTTCTCGACATAGCATTAGAGCATACCAAAATTTTCAACACAAAAACCAATGAGATAGAAAGCATGTATATTAATATTAATATTAAAATACATTTAGTATTAATAAAATTTAATAGTGAAAATTTTATAAAAATTTAAAAGTTAACATCATATTCATTCTTTAAAAAAAAAATTAAACTTGCAATTTTTAAATTAAATGTTATGAAACGTATGAGTGGAAGAGGACCGCCGTTCGGAACTGGTGGTAACCTGAAACTAAATTGGACTGCAGCAAATTCTATTGAACAGGGAGGTTTGTTCTATTTTAACAAACAAAAAATGTTCGTAAAAACCACCTATTTTTGGAGGAATCAATTTCATAGACCCTGAAATGAAAATGACCGTAAAAAATGTTCTTTCCTATCCCATTTTGTTTCTTGTAAGTTTTCTTCTGGAAACGAAAGCTCCCATTCCATTTCTAGTAACTAGGGGAGGTGTTAAACATATTCCATAAGAGCACCCACTTCAGACAATATTCTTTACGACTAGGTATCTCTGGTAATATAGACAATCAAATATTGTTTTCATAAACTGTTCAAGTTCAAAAGAAGTGCCATTTTTCGATGCTTATTCACCACCTACCTCTTCCTGGAGGAATATGGTATATGATTCATCTAGTCAATTGAAACACTCTTCCTTCAACTACAAAAGGGTTTATTACTGAATCTAGTGACCTATATTGGGAATACCTACTAGATGTAGACATTAAGAACAATAACTCAAACAACTAACCAACATTGTGACAATGGCCACAAGAAGGGAGGAGAAATTTTGTCACCAACACACCAGGAAATAAAACCATATCTTGCCAATCCAGTAGTTGTAACTGGAATTTGATCGGCTAAACTTACACTAAAAGAAGCCCAAAATTGAGAAGAACCATTTAGATTAGTTAGAGAATATGTTGTTTCTCAGCTGATTCCAACATCTTTTAAAACATCAATGCAGTACTCAAAACAACAACTTTTCAAACATCAATGCGGTACACAAAACAACAGCTTTTCAAACATCAATGTGGTACTCAAAACTGCAGCCAACTTCCTTTCACTGTTGGGGAAAACCCAATGCATGTTTATAGAAACGTTATGTTGGACCCTTCATCTATCTAAAAAATAATTTCTACAACTAGGAATTTGTGTCACCAAGTTCTACTACAGGAATATAATCATAGTTTTAATAATCCATGCAAACAACCCAATGATATTTTTTGAAATATTAATTACTCTCCTAAGAATATATAGCAATATCCAATTCTAATGATGCATAAAGAGATAAGCGGAGTTAAGTGCAATCCAAATTTAGAGTGTGAGTTGACTAAGTTAAATGTAAGTGAGGTTGAGTTCAGTATATATTTTGAGATATCCTAATTTAGTGTGTGTGCATATAAATTTATTTTGGGCAAGTCGTTGGTAAAGAAAGTTTAAATACCCTTCACATGTTTCGTTGTAATCAAGTCAAGTAAAATCAAGTTTGTGTGATCAATTGAAAAGCCATAACTCGTGTTATTGTGTGTGTGAAATATTTGTGTTAAAATTTGTGCTTTACTTCCTCTCCCTTTCTATCAATTCGTATCAGAGCTGTGGAAGGTTCACAACATCTGTGGTGCCTCAAGAGGCAGTAAGAACAGGGCCAAGTGAAGAAGGTCGTCAATTTAAAAAAAAAAAATTGCGTTGCAAAATTGTCGCATTATTAAGGAATTAAATTGTTCAAGTTTGTCCCTGTTGGGGGTGTGAAAACCCCCTAAGGTATTAAGAAAATGCGGAGCATGTGAGTAATTACGGAATTTATAAAAGGGAGCTCGTTGGTCAAAAGCCAACTCATAAAATTTTATTTACTAGCAATTGCACCAAGAAGTGCAAAGCAATGTCAAAAGCTAAATAAGGCCAACATTTTTTTTTTCACTATTGTGCATGTGGTTGTCTTCCACTTTGTCTCAAGTTCATTGTATTTTTCTCTCCTCACTTCTACCTCTCTCTGCGTTGAGGGTGAGGTAGAAGTGAAGCGTAATCTCAAAGATATTATGAAGAAAACAAGTTGATTCATAAGGATCAACCCTTGACGTGTAAGTGCCAGACAATATTAAGTTTGACCCACACGTTTGGTTGTTCTAGGGGATATTGCATCGGCCTGTCACGCATGAAAAATGAAAATTTGATGGATTATGGGTGTTTATTCACGATATTACACACTTTGTTTTAGAACTTATACAAATTTCAGGTAGAAATAACATAAAATATGATTTTTGGTCATACAACCATCGATCAAGTGATAATTGAGACCGTTCGACCTCATTCATATTTTAGATCCCGACCCATTAACCATTATTAAAAGAAATGTGATACTACAACATCAAAAAGAAAGAAAATGATAATTGTCTACCATATATCAACAAGGATGAGGTTGAATAGCTCATACTATCAACCTCGACAACAATATGACTAATTTCTTACCTGGGTTGGACTATGAGTTTTCTGGCCGATCCAATTTTCACACTAGTTCTGACTTCTCGAAACAGAAGTTCCCTTTTTCCCTACGTGAAGATAAATCTCACTTAGTCTTCGGTAATTTTTCCTTAATGTGTTTGTCAAGCTCCACCATGGGAGCAGATGAAGCATGCATACAATTCATTAATGGTGTATCTTAGGGTAGAGAGAATGTTTTCCTTAAGGATTTTTCCATACTAAACACTTTTCCTACCTTTTTCCTTCCCTGGTAGAGTAATGGTACTCCAACTACATGTGATTTCTCCTCCTCGTCTGTTTATAAATGGAAAGGATTCTCCAAAGGGTGGTGATTTTACATGGTACTCTGTAACATTGTATGGTATCTGGATTTACGTCATCTTGTCATGCTTTGCACGATGTCCTATGTGCGTCAATATTCATTCATCCATACCAAGTTGAGGGAGGAACTTGAGGTTAGAGAGTAGTTTTATTCCCAACGGTTCCACGTTAATGATTTTTTTATCTTGTTCTTGCACAATGCACCCTCAAGGATAGTTTTAAAACTTGTGGGCTTCTCTCATTGACGTTGTAGGGCACTGACTATTGAGGTATTTCTTTCAATTGCCCAGTTTTTGTGTGCAGGGTCTGGTACCCAGATAAATTTTCAATTTCATTTTAATGGTTTACTCGTTCCTGGTTATTCAAAGTCACAATAGTGATTATTTTGATTTTTTATGCTTAATTGTTGGTGGAGTAGTCTCTTGTTTAACGTTATAGGGGATTTTCCTTTGCTTAGGTATAATGTAGGCTGCAAAGTACTTGACTTCAGCCAAAGTGTTGTTTCTCGTCTCTCCTTCCTGCCACAAGAACTTGTCCATTGCATCAATGATGTTTCTTTCATTCCTCCCCTATCTAAAGCATCTATCGACTATGAAGGGTAACTCAATTGCAATTTGGTTTAGTTCTCTCATGGCATCAGTCTTAATTCCCTTTCACTTTGTCTATAGAGGGGTTTTTAGACATTGTGACTTTTGTCTAGTTTTCTGCATCATGGGGTCTAGTGATGATATTTTCCTCATTCAAAGTGTCTTACATTCACTCCATGTGAATTCATTTTTACCCTTGGTCAAAATCCCTCAGGGTAGTCTTCGAGATACTTTACATATTCTTCCCGGTTGATCCAAGTGGCTCTAGAGACACACACAGGACAAAGAGGGCTTATGAAAGCTCAAAATCAAAGTATTCAGATTACTCTCGAACTAGGCTCAAGTTGAAGATCTCGTCGTCCTTATCGCAATGGTGTGAACGATTCGTCTAAAAGAGCTCGTATGGAGAAGTTAGAAGAAGTCAAATTTTATGGGTTGACTTGGTGACTTGGTAGGTTAAAGAAGGCGCAATTTCAACCTTTTCCAGCCACCAGATTCTGGCGAGCTCCAGCCAGATTTTGGGCAAAATTGTGACCTCCTTAAAATGACTCCTACGGCCTAAAATTATGATTTTAAAAATGTATTTGTTTGTTATAAAAAATCAAAAAAATAATTAAAAAATGGGGTGGTGGGCCACCAACCTCGCCACCCCACCACACGGTAATAACAATAAAAAATTATATATTTGGGCTGGTGGCCATGACCCTGCCGAACACCACGCCACACCCACATATCCATAACCGTTATGTATATACGGTGGGGTGGTTGGCGGTCAACCCCGCAACTCCAACGAACACTACCCACTACCACATAAATGCGATGAACATGGGATTGGCGGGTGGGCCACCCAAGGCTGGCCCGACCCCCATTTAAAAATCATTTTTTTGGGTTTAAAACATACATTAAAATTTGGAGGGGGCGGGGTTTGACGACACGACCTACCTCCAATGAATTTTCTATTTTAACCATTGTGCCAATCGCCCGGTCTTGGGAATCTCTTCCATGAAAATTTATTTAAACCCATCATTTCATAAATGTGCCCAGCAGACCTAAGCAAGGATTTCGAGGCAGAGGCAGTAGGTTGGAGCATGCAATTCGAGACAAATTCATGTTTGATGCCAAGGGAATATTTTGATCCCAAGGAGGTAAAATTTTCAGAATGTATTAAAATTTATATGCATTTTCACCAGAATTTTGTAGGGAGTACGATGGTGCACCCAGATTTTCCTTTTGGGCAATGGTTTTTAAAATTCCCTGTGGAGGAGAATCTTCAGGAATATTGAGGGAATATTTTAGATTCCTTGGAGGCCAAAATTTTCCGATGTCAGAATGAGGTAAACTTTATACCCATTCTTCTCAAAATTTTGCAAGGATCTCAATGTGAGATCAAATTCCTATCTTGAGTTGTATATTTATAGATTCCTGGTGGAGAAGCATCTTTGAGGAATTTAGGGGGGATCTAAAAGAGTCCCTAAGGCCTAGATTTTCACTTTGTCAGAATTCAGCAAGTTGACAGTCCATCCTACACCTATCAACGACACGAGTTCAGTGGTGCAATTAGATTTTTCGTTTGAGTGTTATGGTTTCTACCACTTTTCAAAGTGTAGTTGTAGGTGTCAGCATTTAATGTGTGAGTAGTTGCTTTCAGGATATGTTAGTCATGAGTATTTTTCACTTTTTGGTGATGACTAGTTATAACAATCAAGTTTTCTAGCAGCTGATCTAAAAATTTATCAAATTTGCCAGCCGGAAAACACACATAAACATTTTTTGCCCTCTTACCTTTCAGTCCGCCCATGACAAGATGAAACCTCATTATCAAGCCCCATCTAGCCTCAGCCATACTATTTTTCCCATCAGCTCCAAAGAAACAATCCAAATCTATCCGAAAAAGTTTCCCCTAAGTTAGGTAGTGGCGCTTTAGGCATTCCTCCCTTGGGAAACCACTCTAAAGCCAAAGAACCTCTAAATTCTATAGACCAGTCATAACATACCATTCCCATTCTGCGAACAAAGTTGGTTACAACCCTAGGTCGCGCCACTAATAAACCCTCAAGTCTCAGCTATACATGTACCATAGTGCAAACTGATTTTAGGTGGTTTTATAGTGTTTTAATGAATATTTCAAGAACAGAAGTAGGCCAGCATTCCCAGGAGACAGTTTTTGGTTCCACATGAGAAGACAACTACTTCTAAATGTGATTTTGAGCCTGGGATGCAGCTACAGAGGAGAGATTTTTTCATTAAGCTCTTGCGATCACAGTCAAAGCATGAAAGGACAGTGAAAGGAAAAATAACACTGTCAAAAGGTTGATGATATGACATGACTGAAAAACCTCCTTCATCTATAAGAAGAGGGTTTGAAGACTGAGAGTGCCTCCTTCATCTACAAGCAGAGGGCCAATGGATAAAGTTTGATGTTAAGAATATGCACTGACTAAAGGACATTTTTTGGGTACAGTGAGACAAAAACTAAGGGTTTCTGGATAAAAATGATGTCTAAGGCAGAGGCAAAGCAGTGGTGCTTTTCAAAGATTGTTTGCATGAGCTCCATTGTTATTGAGTTACAATATGAAGCTAATGAGTTGATCATCAATGGAGAAACATTATTGAGCAGATGGCCAAAGGAATCCAACAGTCTTAGCCTCTAACTAACTTCTGCCAACATATGTAAGAGAAACCACTATCAGTAGGTTCATCAAACATTCTTCTTTCGATTGAGACAGAGGTTGAAAGGAAATTAGGCATTTTGTTAAAATAGGCCTCCTTCATCTATAAGCAGAGGGCCAGAGCAGTGATTGATTTCAGGGTTTGACTGATTAAGAGACAAATGGTAAGAGAAGCAGAAGACAGTTGAAAGCTTCTGAACAGGGAAATCATGTCAAAAACAAAGGAAAAGCATGAGTGCTATAAAATATCAAAGAAGCTGACTCATCTCCTATTATAGATTCTCTTTCAAAGACATTCTGAAGCCAAGAAATGAAAAAACCTGGCTGAGGGGTATAAATTCCTTAAAGGTTACAAAAACTCATCTCCTTGATGAACGGGCTTAAAATTTGGTCTCTGTTAGGGCCAGAGCAGTGATTGATTTCAGGGTTTGACTGATTAAGAGACAAATGGTAAGAGAAGAAGAAGACAGTTGAAAGCTTCTGAACAGGGAAATCATGTCAAAAACAAAGGAAAAGCATGAGTGCTATAAAATATAAAAGAAGTTGACTCATCTCCTATTATAGATTCTCTTTCAAAGACATTCTGAAGCCAAGAAATGAAAAAACCTGGCTGAGGGGTATAAATTCCTTAAAGGTTACAAAAACTCATCTCCTTGATGAACGGGCTTAACATTTGGTCTCTGTTCCTTTGAGCAAAACAGAGTTGATAAGTGGTTGAGAGATGGGTCATGACACATGCCTGAGAGTGATGATTTCTTTTCAAAAGGTACTGTCCTTCCTATTCATAAATAATTTTCCTTCAAAATTACTCATCATAGTGGACAGAAGGCGATTTGAGTTTAGTTTTCCCAAAAATGCTTTACAACTAAACACACAAGCTCACAAATATGTAAAAAGGATTATGGCATGAGTTTCAAGATCCTGGAACAACATTCAAAGCCAATAATGCAGACCACTGTTACAAATGAAGGCATTCTCCTTATGAAAATAGGTCAAAGGTACCTTGTTGTTGCAGTTTGAGTAGAGAAGAAGTTTTCAGAAGAAGTGCCCTCTTGATGGACAGATGATAGTGAAGCCCAGGTTTCTTGCAGACCTCCTTCACAGAAGAACAAAGGGGCGGCTTCCCTTATTCACTTTTCAACTCTAGTACATCATCCCCTATTTTATTTTTACCCATAATCAAAAAGAAACTCCAACAGCACCTACCATCTCATTTAGTTTTCACAATGAGCATGACCATATCCAAAGCATCAGGAGCAGACATGGTCAATGGAGGTTTCAAAAGGGCGAAGCTATCTCCCTCATAGTGTCAAAGAAAACCTCCAATAACACAAGGTCTCTCTACAGGAATCATTTTTCAATAAGAAAAAACAAATAGGTGATGATGATATTCAGAGGTTTTTCTCTTTCTATTCATAAAGAATTTTTCCAACTGATCAAAAAGTGACAGAAAATGAGCAATACAAATAGAAGAGGTGGAAAGGGATATTGAAATTTGCAGTTAAGCTTCTTCCCCAGAAAAAAGGCATTTGATCTCAAAAGGAACCTCTACAGTCCTTCATGTGGCTCAGAGAAGAATCCTCCTTCCACAGTGCAGACATTAAAAGGAAAGACATTTTTCATTCCTTAAAAGAGAAACAGCGAAAGTTTTAAGTTCTTGAGGAAGTTGTTTTACTTCAAAAAAGGGGTCAGGCTTATAAAGGAAGTGGTCATTACCACTATGAAATTCATCTAAACAAAAGAGCCTTAGGTTATGTTTTAGGGGACATAAGATTCATTTCTGTTTTAAACCCAAAGGCATTTTCAAAGTTTTCAAAAAACCTCACCAAACAAGTGTGAAAGGGAGCTTGGATTTTTCACTTTCAAAAGGGTTTAAGGACCGTTGCAAATATATTTTTTCATTACCAAAACACGAGGCAACACTTCCCTTTGGATGTCCATGAGACCAGAGAAGGAAATTTCGAGAAAATTCATCAATTTTTCGGGCTTGAAGGCTGTGCGGCGCGCATGTAGGGTTGCGGGACGCGTTCAGGCAAGTTTGTTTCAAAGGATTGCACTGCTGTGCGGCGTGCCTGTAGGCGCCAGTCACGACTGCCTAACAGTGACCAACAACCCTTCTTTGTGTGGCTCTTTCCCTTATCAACATGCCGCGCACATGTTAATGGTCCAAATGCCTCCAAAATGTCTTGAAAGCGGCCCAAACTCCTCAAACAATGCCATCTTCGATTTTAGAGGTATTTTATGAGCCTCCTTGGTTTTTTTAAAATTCCTAGAAAGTGATCAGTGCCGTGTTTTTCAAAGGACTAAGTAATGGTGAAAAAAAAAATGAAACTCTTGGTGTAAGTCGAGGTGTGTCGGGGTGAAAAGGTTTGAAAGATGTTGTTACAGTTCGTTGAAAGAAAGGTGGTCATTCTTGTCTCAAAGAACCTAAGGCTGCCCTCGAAACTGAGATAAAAACATAACCTATGTCAGATGTATATAGTGGGAACAAAACAGTCGTAATAAGGGTTGATAGTTTTGTTTAAAACTCGAGATTTACAGTGGAAATGATTTCCCAACACTGACAGGGTAAAAAGGATGGGTTCTTATTTATGTTTAAAAACCTAACAAACTGCCCTCAAAACAAGTTGAAAGGTGGAGGCAGTGTTTAAAGGGAGGAAAGATAGGGTTTGAAAAGTGGAACAGTAGGCTTGATTTCAAACAACAGTGATCTTTCTATAAGTGTTTTGTCATTTCAAAGTTTTCCTTGGTGTGGAGAAGAGCAAAGTCAGGGCTGCCTCTTTGACCATAAAACAAGCTTTAGTGTGTTAAGCTATCATTTCCATTTGGAGGTGTTTGTAAAAATATGTGTGAGAAAACAGTGAAGACAAGGAGGGTATTTGATTGGGAGGATTTTTTTGCCTTTGTCTAAATGCAAGGTTGTCTTGTTCTCCTCAAAACACCTAGAGCCATGTGACCTTACACAAACACAGAAATCACTTGACTGTGTATGCATTTTAGATGACTGTGTGCATGTTATTAAATTATTTGTTGATTGGCATACAAAGGGGAAAGACAGTGTTCTGAGAAGAGTAGAGACCTATACCAAAGAAAACATTTCACACAGCATTTGAGGAAAATTTTCCTTGATCAAATAGTGATTGACAATGAAGACAGATTTTTGTCTGAGAAAACATTTTTGAAAACCTTTTTGAGGTAGTTTGGTTTTTCAGAGAGCATCTAGAACAAGATGCCTCCCAGGCAGGATAGTAGGAGTGGATTTCATAAGAGATATGAACATATTTCCACTGAAGAAGTGAATGCACACCCATCAGTCTTGTTTAATTTCCATGAGGTCGGGTGTTTAGATTTTTGTCAAAGGGTGCAAGAGGTGAAGAGTTTTTCTCCTTTGACACACCTTTGCGCTTTGAGGTTTTGAGACAAGAATTTCCAGCTGGAAGGCCTTGACTTCAAATTTTCTCCAAGGTCCATCTCCAAGGCCACTAAAATCCCCTATATTGGTGAGAAATGGTTTAAAAAAATCCATTTGGACTCAGATGATTACAAGCCCTTTCTAAAACATGAGCACAGAGAATCATGTCCTATTTTCCCTTTCTCATATCTTTTAGCCAGCTACGCCCCTCTCATGAAGATTATCATGAAGTACTTCACTTGTGAGGGAATATTCTCCTGAATTTATGCCTATCACATTCGACTGCTCATGAATTTCACTAGGGCCATATTGCTAAATCTTCCTTTCTTCTTACATAAGAGCATCGAGAAAATGGCCTCCACTATTCAGAAGAAGCCTCCTTCACATCAAATAGCCTGTCTTTTCCATCACTCTCTCATCAAAATCATCATTCTTCATCAACTTGAAAAGAGAGAGGTATCTTGGGATGTTTTCATCACTCATCTGGATTTCTCCACTATCCCTCCAGTCCATACATCCCCTACACTTCCTACTCATCATCCCTCGCCTTCTTCTAGCAAACCTGTTCCTAAAAAGCTCAAGTTTACTACAAAACAAACAAAGTAACATGAAGAAGGAGAAGAAAGTGACCAGCAAGAGGAAGAAGGACATGTGAAAAAAGAATAAAGTGTTGAACAACAACATGACATTGATGATGAACAATAGCAAAGGGAGGAGGAAGAAAGTGCTAAATAGCAGCATGACAGTGATGAAGAACAACAGACTCATGATTAGGGTGAACAACAGCCTTATGATGACACACAAAAACATCACAGTGATGATGCACAGTAGCAAGGGGATGAGGAAAAGCAACACAGTGATGGGGAGACAGAGCAACAGCATGAAGATGATGAACAGGGACAGGAAAGTGATGAACAGGGGCAGTCAAAATATGACACACAGAAGCTACATCATGATGAACAGGGGCAGCCAAAAGAGACTGAACAGGGGTAGCATGATAGTACTGAACAGGAGAAACATGAAAGTGATGAGCAAGGACAGCCAAAAGATGATACACAACAACCTCCTCAAGAACAACAGCCTCCTCAAGAAGAACATCCAACTCAAAAATAAGAGAAGCAAGGTGACAAAGGTAAAAGGGCCATGCCCTCTTCTCCTAAAAATGCCAAGCCCTGAACAGCAAAGAAAAGAGTGTCTAGAGTTGTCACTCCAAATGTGACAAGGGCCCTCTGAAGTAAAGGGAAATTGCCAAAGAAGCCCATGATTGATTTGCCTAGGAGGAAGAGCATTAGAATAGCCACCCAAAGCAAAGGGAAGGGTAAGGAATAAGGCAGTCATGAACAGGAGAGTGCATTCGACATCATCCAAATCCAAAGCGATGATAGTGATAATGAGGCCCGAATTCTAGAAAGCCTCTTGATCCATAGAGAAAGCCAAATTTATGCATTGAAGAACGATCTTCATAGAGCTAGGAATTTCAATCAATTTTTGCAAATCCAAAATAGGCAAATGAGTGTCCATATGGTTGTTTCTGAGACACGGGCAACCAAGTACAAGAAGGAGGCCTCCAAAGCCCAAGCAAGGTTGGAAGAACTCATGGGTGATTTCGATGAAAGTGAAGGCGGAGATCAGCCTAGGCGAAAGAGGCCAAGAACCATGGGGCTTAAAAAGGCCCTTGAGAAACAAAAAGAAGAGGAAAATGCCCTTCTCCAATCCACCCCTCTCACAGCATTGTTCGAACAGGAGATAGAGAACAATAAGGAGGCATGGCTTGAGAGATTCAATGAACACTTGGAGAAGAAATTGGAGAAGGCAAACAAGGATTTATACCTTCAAGGGAGAATGACGGGGCATTATAAAAAGTTAAATCAGTTTGCCCGGCGAAAGTTGAAGGCTGCTCAAGAAAAGCTCAAGGAGGCTAAAGGGAAGCGCCCGACACAGAAAGTGAGGAAAGAAACATAATGAATTTATATTTTGGCCTCTGCTTCACAACATGTTTCTGAGAACCCTTGAGGGTCATGCTCACCAATTTTGGGCAAATTTCGACATATTTTGGTTTTTTGTCATTTTTGGGTTTTTGGCCAAAACTCATGGGCTTCGCCATTTCAGTTTGGGGGATCATCAAAGGATGAGAATGGTATCATTGGATGCCATAATTCTAGGATCACATACTCAGCGATTTTTAGGACATTTAAAGATCATTTTCTCCCCCAAAATGGCGGAAAATGCTCGCTTTTTCTACACTCTGCCCGGTCTATCAGCAAACCTTATTTTTTTGGTTTTTTAGACATAGGCCTGTTTTTGGGGGACTTCCAAGAATCTGATTGGGAAATTTCAGTTTCTCTAGAAATTAGACACTCAGAGCTTTCCAACGAGCTATCATGAGCCTCATTTCAACATCGGGAAGGCTGCCAAAAGTTGTCGGCAAGTCAGGGACCTTTTGCTAATGTATTTTTTGAGTATTTTTGAAAAAATTGAACCTTTAAAAACTACTTTTTCCTCATGTGCGTTTAGCTATTTTTGCGCATGAGAAGTTACGAAAAGTAAAATTTATTTCCCTCTTTTAGAATTTTTTAGATATTTTATGAGATATTTCGTGCCTTGGGCTTTGCAAAGCGTCAAGGACAAGATTAGATATTTTGGATAGGCCAATGAGATTGCAAATTGAACTAAGAGGTTTTCCTCACTTGGGCCTATATATTCCAAAGGCTTTCATTGTAAACAAGGCTGAACTTGATGATAGAAGCAATATATGGTCATATAAGCTTTGGAAGAAATACTTGTCTCATGCTTTTGGATAGTCTCTTGGATGTTCTTGGATGATGAAAGAGGATTGTTGTTTGATTCCATGACTTGGTAGAATGGTATAGTGTCTCTCTCTTTGTTTTATCTCCTAGTTTTCATTCATAAATACATGTTTCTTGCTTGCTATAGAACAGTAGAGAACAAATTTGAGACATTCCCTTAGAGGCACCTCAAATTTCCTGTTTCTTCATAGCTTCCATGTTTTCTTCTTTCTTAGTCACATTAAAGAATTCTTGATTGCTCTTTAATAACTTCAGGATTTTGTTGCTTGTTTCATTCATGGTTTTATGCATGCTAAGTATGATTTACAGTATGCCCTGCTTACTCATGGCTAGCCATAGCTCCATCCATGAAATTTCTCTTTGACTGATTAGATTGTCATTTGTTGAACCAAGGAGGTCTTGTTCTGATCTTGCCCTTTATCTAAGACTATGCAATCTTGTTTTCAAAGTGCCGAATAACTTGAAGTACTGTGTTTAGGCATTCCGGCATAGTCATTTGAGTTGTTTTTATGTCTTAAGTGTATTTCCCCAAAGTCTGATAGCCATTTCCCAAAGTTAGAGAGTTATATATCTCTATGCATGGCTTGAATGTTTATTTCTATGTATTGATTAGCTTATAGTTACATTTCTCATGATTAATGGTTTTCCCTACCATGTTTATGTTATCTATTAAAATAGTTATGCTTGAAATCCTTTGTTTTTCACAAACTTGATGTCCATTTTACTCCATTTTGCCCAAAGATCCTTTCTACCTCGAATCAAATCGGCCCTTCAACAGCCTTGTATCACCATCTGATAGCTTGCTTGACCTCTTCGACCCCATAGCCCAGTTAATCTGACATATTTTTACCTATCTTATATCTTTGATTAGTTTCATCCCTCACAACCAAAAAACCAAAACCAAAAAATCTACTTCATAACTAGCCTAAAATCAGAACACAATAAGCAAACACACAGATATCCCTTACACAAATAGAGAGAGCCCTCTCTGAGTCCATGAAGGCTAGGTCGTTGGGCTCCAAAGATTGGTTTGATGTTACACTGTCATTTGGCTTGCCAATCAGTCAAATCACGAGACCCTAACATAATGGCGATCACGGTGGGAATTTGAGTCAAAACATCCTAGGTATCCCTTAAGAACTTTCAAAATCTCAGTCAAACTTAGAAGAGTAGAATCTGGTTGTCTCACCATCCTAGAAAAATGATGACTCAGTTGTAGGACACTCTTACAAACATTAGGACTACATAAAGAACTCAGAAAAACCCCAAAAAACTCCCTTAGATTGGTTTTTGTCAGTATTGGTGGTGGACCATACACATATACCTCAAAACAACTAAAAATCCATCTGGCGACTCCACTAACCTCCAGTAGGCCTTACTACTTTACTAAACTCTAGGCTACTATCCAATTGAGCCACCTCATCGCCAGACTAACATAATGGCGATCACGGTGGGACTCTGAGTGATAAACAAACTTAGTTTCCCTAATCTTTAGAGACTTTTGAGAATACTATCTGCTGACTTATCCCACCACTCACTAACATAATGGCAATCAAAGTGGGACCTACTCAAGTACATGAATGTCTAGAAAACTCTTATAGACTCTTTAGTCCTTCAATACTAAACTCGGACCATCAGCCTATAGAATCATTTAGAGTAAACTCCTTGTTTCACCATCTTAGCAAAGTGATGAATCAGGTTTATAACACTCTTACAAACTAGGCTGCACATAAAAACTCAGAAAATCCCAAAAAAAAATTCTAGATTGGCTTTTCCCTAGTTAGTGGTGGTGGACCATAACTACATCTTTACAAAAACAACCAAGTTCCACCTGGAAACTCCACTAGCCTCCAGTAGGCCTAAAAACTCCATAAAAGACCAAAAAATTCATAAACCATACCTTTCTGCTAACTCATCCTTCCAAAAACTTAAACTTAGGATGGAAACTCTGTAATCAGTGACAAACTAAGTATAAATTAGTGATTCAGAAAACCTCACCCAAACCTAGGAGATAAGAAGAAGTCTTCTTGCCAAGAGAACCATTAGCTTGTCCATATAGCCTAGAAAACTGTTGAAACCAAGTGAATCACTCTTCTTTGCAAGTTTCCATCTCAAAGTTTGCTATAAAACTTTTTCCAAAAGCATCTTTGATAGTGTTGGTGGTGGACCATAGTTCTCATAGAAATCCACCTGGCGACTCCATTATTCCATCCTTTTAGTTTTGACCATCCTTCACATTAGTAAAACCTTAGAGAGGCCATCCATCCAAAACATTCACAAATACCATCCTCTCTGTTACACTAAAAATTGTCACCTTGACATTCTGCTAACTGTATGAGTTCATTAACACTCATACATACCTCCTCTGCAAGTCTTACAACCTTTACTCCTCATGTCAAGCCTTGAAACAAGAAGAAAAACCCTAAAAACCTCTGAAATAATGGGTACGCATATAACATGAAGCATGCCTGCATTCCTGGCTTGGGTATGCAGGTAATACATGGCTTACCTGCGTTATAGAACGCAGTTTTCCTTAAGAATGACTACATACCCCCTCCAAACTCAAAAAGGCGAGAAAGTAAAGTTAAAAAGTTGGTTTGAGGTCAATTCTAGAAGGTTATAGATGATATTTTTTGGTGATGAGTACGCTTTGATAAGGTACATGTATCCCTCACCTTAAGGAACTAATCCCTTGATGTGAGGAGTCTATCCCTTTGAAGGAGGATTCTATCCCTACAAAGGTGGAATCCTAACCTCCTCATCTGCTCGATAAAAGGAGGCATTGGGTAGCCTGAAATGGTTAGATTTTAGAGATTAAGATATTGGAGATTGAGAATTGGAGTTCAAGCTTTATGTGTGATTGAGTTGAAGTGTTGTTGAGATTTAGTATTCTTTCTCTGAGATTTTGAGAGGAAAGATCACATACCTCTTTGTGCTCCTGGAGGAAGAGTGCAAGACTTATCAACGTAGAGGAGACTCCTGCTTCAGACCTTGGGAAGGCCTTTCGAACATCAAGGCTAAGGTTGTAAGGTTCTTCTGTTATTTTTAAGATTAATACAATCAAGTTTTGTTTTTCTCAATAAATTGTCGTTCGATTGTTTAATTCAATAAGCTGTCGTTTGATCATTTATTTCATAGATTCCTTGATCACTATGATAGGTATGTTTTATGATTATTTTTTATACAGGTGCTATTGATATTTTCTTGTTTGTGATTGCAGGTCGACGAAAGAAGACACTTTCTTGTTTCTTGCGACGAAAGAACTCTTGTTGCAACAGAAGCATTATTATTATGATGAAAGAACTCTTGTTGCGACGGAAGGATTATTGATGCAACAGAAGCACTACGACCGCAAATAAGCATTTGGATCTAAGGTAGGATCGACACCTTCATAGCATTTATTTGTAAAACGGATATATTTAGATAAAGACAAACTTAGTTGTTCATTTTTTGCTAGATTGTCTTCTGACACTAGGGAGATTAGTCTTGTCCGCAAGAACGATTTATCTGGCCAACAAATTGGCGACTCCACTGGGGAAAGAACTAGTTGTTTTTGGTTCTCTTTTATTTTGATTTGAGGAAAAGTTTTTCCTGGTTTTTGATTGATGGATATCTGCCTAGGTAGCTTAGGTTTTCTCTATTTTTGAAAATTTTGAAATCTTTTAAGTTTTTCTTGAACTTTTTTGGGTGTTAGAGTCGGTATCTTCATCCCTCCGTCAGAGATCAAAATCTCTTGTTGCATTTCATTTTAGGTGTCTCATTCAGTTTAGTCATCTGCATTCCATTAGGAGCATGGATCATCTGATGGAAGGGTCTTTTCACTCATATCCCTCATGTCATGTACTTGCTAGTCCGTGTCTGTTTATCAAAATCAATTTTAAAGTCATTTGCAGTCATGTTTTCCAAAGAGTCATTTTAGGGTTGTTAGGTCTCATTATGTCTAGGTTTTCGTTAGTTTAGTCTTTAGAATGTCTAATAATGTCAGCAGGCACATGAGGGAGGTTTGAAATAAGTTTTCATTGCAAAAATTTCATCGTCATAATGCTTGATCACGATTCTTCTTCAAAACTCTGTTTTGAAGAAAAATCGTCAAATTCATCCTTTGTAATAAATGTAATGTAATTTTCAAAGTTGTTTCAGTTGTGAAGTTCTTCAGGCGCAGCCCTGGTCGCCTTTGCCAAAATCCCATGCCAGCTATCCCTGCAAAAAATAGACAAGAGATTCATCATTCAGTCCAAAAAGCACGAAGGAAGAAAAATAGAGTTTATGTGAAAATGTCAAAGTTCAAACATTAGAAAGTGGGTTATTTCAAAACAAAAATCAAAATCCTTTGTATATATAAGAAATTTTCATATTCAAAACTTTGGTTGCACGCAAGAGTCATCAAAGAGCAAAGAAAAATCGTGAAGGAAGAAAAAGCCATTGTTGGAGGCCGAACTGTTAGTGATTTTACAGTCGCGGCGCGTTGGGAGGTGGTCACGACGCACAAGCAAGTCACGATGTGTACAAAATTTTCTCACCGTGAAAATCACAACGGTCGCGGTGCACATAGAGAGCGCGATGCACTGGGTTGTCCATGCGGCGCACAGGGCCGACAAACAAAATTTTTGCCACTACTCCATAAAATTCAAATCGACTCAACCTCCTATGCTCCGAGTAAGTTTATGAAATATTGCAAGTGCCATTGAATAGTGTTTGGTGTGGTTTCAAAGATTGGTTTTGAGAACTTGTAATGTCAAAATTCAAACCCTGTCCTTTTGTTAGAAATTTTCTCCCTTAGAGTTTGAATTTGAAGTTAAAATTTTGATTTTGGTGCCAAGGACTCCATTCCCTATCTGTTGTTCCTTTCCCATCAGTGTTATATTATAATTATAATCCATTTTTAATTTCCCTTACATCCCCAAGGTCATTCACTCCTAAGCTCATTTCCCTATCCATAAAATCATTGCATTTCCTATCACATTCCCTTCCCGTTTCATTTGTAAAAAATTCCCACACCCCAAGTCCAAACAACTATCCATACACCTCTAATTTCACTTGATTGAGTCACATTGTCCCCACTGTCTTACTTTTCCCACAGTCCCTCCCCTTTGACAATATTTGGAAACTAAGACAAAACAACCAAATTCTCATTTCTCATTTTCAGCAAGCCAAACATACACCTTGCATGGACATTATGGAGACAGACACTGATACATCCTATGACAGAGATAGTGATTCTACCACTGAGCTACATGCACTGAGAAGGCCTCGTAAAGGTGGAAAAAATGTGAGAGAAGAGCCCACCTCATTGACCCAATTACAGGCCTGCCCACTTGCCATGGCATGTTTTCAAGAGAAGTCATGCTATCAGTATTGTGAGATGATTTCTCAGATTCAGCATCATTAGGAGTTGGATCGGTTGTTTGTATTACATTTGCGTGATGGTCAGGTAACTCTTGCTGGTGTAAATTTCACCTTGACATCGGAAACCATTTGTCAAGCAACTAGAATACCGAATGTGGGTGAACAGTGGAACAAAATACAGTAGGTGGATAGAGTGCATTATGAACCATACATCAGGCCTAGCTATGTGAGACAGCTCAGCAGGGTATTCCCATTCCAGTTCCTAAAGGAATCCTATGCACCTTTGATGAAACTTATTATCAGATACTTCAGTTGTGAGGGCCGGTTCTCACGCCTCTATGCATACCACATCAGATTATCGATGCATTTCACTAGAGTTAGGATGATGAAAATTCCTTATTTCATGTGCCACAACATCGAGCGAATGACCGCTCTTGTGTAGAAGAAGATTCCTGAGCAGCAGTACAACAGTATTTATCACTATGCACTCATCAAAATTGTTGTTGTACATCAGCTTGGATTGCAGGGTATTGCATGGGAGGATTTCATTTCCCATGAATTCTTCACAGCCACTCAGCCTCATCTGGAGATTTTTCATGATGCAGGTGAACCTTCACATCAGCCTGAAGGTCCCGAGATAAAGCCTATCAGTGTGCCAGTGTTTGTTACTTATCAGAGAGGCACCAGAGTATTTTTTGTAGTAGCTCGACGAGTACTATCTCCACCGGGGGTGCAAGGGGTCTCGTTGCCATCATCAGTAGCACAGATATAGGTACAAGACAGAGGTAAGAGGCCTATGTAGGATGAGGGCCCTTCAGGAGGCTAGGATACTGATTTCATATTGATTGATGAGGATTTGAGCTCTCCAAGCTCAAAGTTGAGAGAGATCATTCAAGAGCAGAAGGCTGAGATCGACACATTGACCGACAAATTGCAAAGAGCTCAATGGATCATAAACTATCTGGAGCATCACAAAAAATAGTTGGAGGATCAACAGACAATCATGGAGTTGCAAAACATCCGTGAGAATCGGCAAGCTGCCCGAAGAAGCCCAACAGAGATGACACCCATTGAGCGGGAGATTGAGGCTGATAGAGAGACTTGGCTTGAGAGGGTCAACATTCATCTTGAGAAGCTGTTGGCAAAGGTAAAAAAGGAAAATAACATGCTCAGACACATGAAGAACCATTATTGGGCGCGACATCATGTTTGCAAGGCAAGGATGAAGATCCTGAAGGCAAGGCTAAGGAGGGCACTAAAGCGTCGCAAAAGGCATGATAGAATCCAAATTTTGGTCGAAGCTTCTTTGGCCCAGCATAGTGCTTGATGAGGGACCTTCAGCCTAAATTTCAAGAAATTTTGGAAAAATTTTGTCAATTTTGAATTTTTTGGCCTAAACATAGATTTTCCTGCCCGACGCGTAGCGCCACTTGGCGCACGCTTATAATTGGCAGCTCTTCAGGAGGAAAAATTTTCATTTATGGATTTTTCATCGAAATTTATGCATGCCTATGGATTACCTAAGGATTTCATCAAGTTCTGGGTTGCCTAAAGGGTCAAAAACACCCTAAAAATGGCCTTTCTACCAATTTTTGCACACACAGGAAGCAGTGTTGGGAGATTGAACTTCTGGAGGGGAAAATGGCAACCAAATCTATAACTTACACTTGTTTTGGAAAGTAGACAGGCATATATTTCCAACGAGCTATCCTGCACTGAATTTGGACTTCGGGAAGGCCTTCAAAATCAGCCTCAAACTTGTGCTACGCGTAGAGATTTCAGGCGCGGCGCATAGGGAAATTTGGCCTATTTTTCATTCAGCAGCTCAGAATTTTGCCTAGTTTTGGCCAGTTTGACTTTTTAATGTAACTCTCGATGTACCTTGATGTAATTTCATGACCATGATGTAATTTTGGCACATTTTTACTCATCTTAGTAGATTCATTCACCAAAAAATGAAAAGTAAGTGAATGGATCAGTTTCCTACCATATAGAGGCAAGTTGTTTCATTGACTATTTTTCAGTTCTTAGTTTAGATATGGTTGAAAAAACTCCTAGAATGTTCAGCTTGAGCCCTAGAGGCATGGGAATGAGTTAGGCTTGTCTATATCATGGAGTTCTTCAGTCATTTTCAGGGTTGGACACTTGGGATTGCTTGGCACTTCATTGTACATTTCATCTCTGCACTTTTGGAAAAGGAATAGACCAGGGTTTGCAGCACTCTTTGGGATCCATGTGGCTTTGTTTTTTGATGGTTTTTTTCTTTATGTAATTGTAAGTTCACTGATGTTTATGTGTATCATTTCCCTTCTCCTTTCTTCTTAAATTAAACAAATGAGTGATAAAGGTGGAATTCATTAGCTTGCTTTTCTCTGCCTTCAATTTTGTTTAGTTTTCCATGTTTTCATCTGTTTGAAGAGGATTCTTGAAAGCCTCTTTCCCTCTTCAGCTCCTCACTAGTATGAACCATCCATTCATTCAATCTAAAGCATCAAAACAATTTCCTTCCTTGCCCCAATCAGAACTCTGCAAAAACTAGGCCTCATCCCTGAACCCAAAATTGCCTTTCCCTTGATTCCAACAAAAACCCCTGAAATCAAAATCAAACTCCTTTACTTATATACCTAGCCTAAAATTAGCCTTTATTTCAAGTCATCTCAAGCCATATTGATTATTTTTGTTGAGATTGACCCGGAGAGAGCCCTCTCCTGTTCTGGTAGGGCTAGCTACCAGACTGAGCGTGGTTTGATGTTACCCTGAACTCTGCCATTTTCAGCCTGAGGTAGATTTAGGCTATAACACTGGGGACCGCACTTTGTTCTTTTTCACAGTGCGGGCAGCTTCGCACTTTCCTTAAGTAAACAGTGCGGGACCGCACCTGTTACTTCTGGAAGCCTACGGACCCTGTTAAATTTTTTTGAAAAACTTTAGATTTCTTCTTTCTGTTTAGTTTAGATTTGATTTAGGATTCTTAGTATCTACCCAAATCTGTATGTTTTCTGTCGAAAATATCTTGTTTATGAGTTTCTTTCAGCAATTTTTCATCTCATCAATCTCCATTAAGTTAATTGGGTGTTTTAAGTCTGTTTTTTGAGAAATTATTAATTTGATTACCTTTGGTCATTACTTGGAGGTTTGTCTCAGTATTTTCACAATTTTGCATCTTTTTTCTTTTGTTTTTGCGAAAAAAATTCCCCCTCATTCGTCGGGGGGGGGGGGGGGGGGGCTAAATTACATATGAGTGTTAATCTCCTTTGAGTGTTTTTTGATCTTTGGAACTCTCACCCAATTTTCTTGACTTACACTTGATTGGTTCTTAGATTACATTAGAATCATCTTGTGTTTGAGAATTCTCTTTCATAGATCACATTTGCATAATTAGAATTCTCATTTTCAGAATATGAATGAAAAATGTGCATAGATTACATTTTCATACTTTTCAAGTGAATTTTGCATAGATTACAATTGCATAGTTTACATTCTGAAAAATCAATCATAGATTTAGAACAGTTTTCTTTGATTTGAATTTAGATGATTTTATGCTTGTTTTAAAAACAAAAAAAATATAAAAATTGTTTTGGGATTTATTTGCATTAGCTTTTCTTGATGAAATTAGTGCATTAGAGAATTTGTTATATTTTCTCTTAGTGATCAATTTTTTTGCATTGTTGGAAGTGCATGGAAACTCTCTCCTTACTCTAGTTAGGATTCATATAATTGAAAATATTACATTATCATATTCGATTGCATTCAGTTTTGGGTCAAGTCATAACACCATTGGTTTCATATCCATTTACCCTTTGAGTAATAACAGCCTAAATAACACAGCGCTTAATAAAATTCATCTAGTAATTTTTACATTTTTAGGGCTCTTTCCACCAATCTAGCTCAGGATTAGTGCTTTGGAATAGGTTGTAGTTAACTTTCCAAAGCAACTAAAACAAACAAGTAGATAAATCTTGCGGTAGGAAATAAATCCAATTGTAACTGGTACAATCTGGGAAGTTTCTCTTAAAGGAGTTAATCACGAGATCATGTCCGAACCTTTGAGACAATCAATTATGTTTCATTGGGAAAGATAGAAGATCTGCGCGCATTACAAACGATAAACCTCGGATTAACCATTGTCGAGGAGCCTGGGGTCACTTGTCGGTAAACCTTGAATTGACCATGTCGAGGAGCCTTCAAGGGGATTGAGTTTTGTTACTCTACCCTTGCGTAGGGAATCAGACCGTAGATTGTTCCCCCGGGTGTATTTGTTACTGTTGGTAACCTTATTGTCCATAAGCTTAATATTATTTCCTAAGGTGACGGTGAAGGAAAGATCTCACTATACCTGGAGCAGAAGTCGACTAGACTCACTTGGACTCTCTGGGGGGTTCTCTTCACTCGAGATGGTTTTGTGAAGAAACTTGTGCCAGTCTGTTTCATTAAGCAGGTTGTCGGGGTAACTGTTCCAACCGCCCTTTCTGTATTAAATTTTACGATGTTGGATTTCATCACCAACTAGTGTTTTTAGTATGGGAAGTTACTGTTTGTGTGTGGTTTGAATCCTAGATTTGATAGCGCATGTTAATTTTTTTTTACTTTTGGAGACCATAGGTGTGAACTGTGAATTTTAATTGTTAGGTGTGAATTGTGAATTGTTATTTTTAGTTTTAAATTGTTAATAAAATTCATTGAAGTTGAATATAATGGCAATTGTTCTGGAATTTACCAACCAAGGAACCCCTCTTAACGAGATTCCTAGTACTTTTCCTTGCTTTGGAAATGTTGGTCCTCCTTATATGGCTACTTTTTCATTACCTGGATTTACAATAGGTTTACCGATATGGTTATTTTTAACTTAGTTGGCCTGAAATACTCCAATTGTTCCACCTCAACCGGATGCTTCACCTCAATAGAGTTCACCATATCAACATCACCAACCTTCTGTTGACCCTTTACCTTCTTCGCCTAATATTTCTTCCTCCATTTCTTCCTCTTCACTTGGTAAAAGCCTTGATGCTAGTAACCAGGCGGCTAAGAAGAAGAAGAAAGGGAAGAAGAAGAAGAAGAAGAAGCAAGATAAGAAAGAAGTCAACCAACCAACCATGGTTGTAAGTGTTAGTTATGTTGAGGAAACCTCCAACATGCATCGTAAACCCAAATACCCTTGCAAGCTTTGTAAGGGTGACCACTTCCTTATCAATTGTCTTGGTATTCCTAAGGTCTTGGAAGTATGGTCAGAAAAATATCATCAACTTTCCGTTGATCCATCAACTAGTGATAGTCAGGTTCCTGGGAAAAAGGGTAAAGTTAGGTTTCCTTGTAAGTTATGCAAAGGGAGTCATAAAACTCACATTTTTCCTCACATGGATGAAGCCTCAAAATTATTGGAAAACCTTACTGTTCCACAACAAGAATTTCCAACTGGTTACCGTAAAATTTCTCCCAACCTACCGTCAACTGACGGAGTGATTGATCTAATTTCAAGTACATTCGATCCCATTCTTCCATTGGAGAGTGAAACTCATATCACTCAGGTTGATGATCCTTTAGTTTATCAAGTGGTCGATTCAATTTTACATTCGGTCGATCCCATTCTCCCTGTAGAGAGTGAACTTCATACCACTCAGGTTCTTCTTGTTACATCAGATTCTTCTACGTCAGGAGGCATTTCACCTGTTTCTATAGAACCCCCTCCAAGTACTAAGGTCTTTTCCTTTGATTGGAATAGACTGACAGAACCTCGACTTCCTTCCTCCATACCTTTCCAAATCATTTTGAAGTTATGTGGTAGGGACATACACCGCACACAAGTAGATGAAGGTGCTTCTGTTAGTATTTTATCCTCAACTGCTTGGAAAGCTTTGGGTTCCCCTCAACTTGTGCCAATTACACAGAATCTAAAAGCTTTTAACAGAACCATTAGTGAACCTTTAGGGATCCTTCCTAATTTATATATTACTTTGGAAGGTAAAACTGTCTGTATTGATATTATGGTAGTTCGAGGTCCTTTGGATTTCAATTTACTCCTTAGGCGAGACTTTGTTTTAGCAATGAAAGCTGTCATATCGACACTCTTTCGCATGATGGATTTCCCTCACAATGGGAATATTGTGACTGTAGACCAGCTTTCATTCCCTAGTCTTGATTCGACTACCAATAATCCAACATCTCTAAATGTTCCTGATTCTAAAGTGGTATCCACCCCGCCACAGGTTAATTATGTGGCAATTAGTCCCATGTTTTCAGTTACCGATGTGAGCGAGCCTCTCACTGTTTTCTCTTCTTCCTTTGACTTAGATCCAGTAATTGACATGGAAAACTCTATGGGATTACTTGAATGTGATGTTCTTATCCCTTTTGAGTCCCTTGACATGTGTTCCTTCCAGAGAACTATTCTTCCTTCTGATGAAGACCTCTTGTAAGCCATGATCAAGGTGTGTCTATTGACATGTGTTTCTTCCAGTTGGAAGCCATGATCAGTGAGTCCAAGGATAGTTCCTTTTACTGTGTCAAACTCGTTAAAAAATGAATCAGTGAGTCTGAGGAAAGTTCCTTTTACTGTGTCAACCTCGTTAAAAAATGAATCAGTGAGTCTGAGGAAAGTTCCTTTTACTGTGTCAACTTCGTTAAAAAATGAATCAGTGAGTGTGAGGATATTTTCTTTTACTGTGTCAACCTCGTTAAAAAATGAATCAGTGAGTGTGAGGAAAGTTCCTTTTACTGTGTCAACCTCATTAAAAAATGAATCAGTGAGTGCAAGGATAGTTCCTTTTCCTATGTCAACCTCGTTAAAAATTGAATCAGTGAGTCGGAGGATAGTTCCTTTTACTGTTTCAACCTCGTTAAAAAATGAATCAGTGAGTCCGAGGATAGTTCCTTTTACTGTGTCAACCTCATTAAAAAATGAATTAGTTGGTCCAAGGATAGTTCCTCTTACTATGTCAACCTCGTTAAAAAATGAATCAGTGAATGTGAGGATAGTTCCTGTTACTGAGTCAACCTCATTAAAAAATGAATTACGTATGAGGAAAGTTCTTTTCTTGTGTCAACCTCGTTAAAAAATGAATTAGTGGCCTGAGGATAGATCCTTTTACTGTGTCAACCTCGTAAATAAATGAATCAATGTGTGTGAGGATAGTTCCTTTTACTGAGTCAACCTCGTTAAAAAATGAATTAGGTCAGAGGATAGTTATTTTACTGTGTCAACCTCGTTAAAAAATGAATCAGTCGGCGATGAGGATAGTTCTTTTCCTGTGTCAACCTCATTAAAAAATGAATCAGTAGGTAGATTGTAGAGAGTGGATTGATAGATTAGAAATAAGTAGTTTATGAGGATGGTTCCTGTTACTGAGTCAACCTCGTTAAAAAATGAATCAGGTATGAGGACAGTTATTTTCCTGTGTCAACCTCATTAAAAAATGAATCAGTTGGTCAAAGGATAGTTCCTGTTACTGAGTCAACCTCATTAAAAAATGAATCAGGTATGAGGACAGTTCTTTTCCTGTGTCAACCTCATTAAAAAAAAATGAATCAATAGGTTATATAGGTAGATTGTAGCGAGTAGATACGAGGATAGTTCTTTTCCTGTGTCAACCTCGTTAAAAAATGAAACATTTAGGTGAGGATAGTTCCTGGTACTGTGTCAAGCTCGTTAAAAAATGAAACATGTTGCCATGAGCATAGTTCTTTTCCTGTGTCAAGCTCGTTAAAAAATGAAACAAATCCTCCCCTAATTGAGTCGAGTCTTGGACTAGATCTCATAAATGCTAAGTCTTATATTTAGGTTAGTTATTTCAGTTTTTTTCATAATTTTCTTACAGTTTTAGGTCAGGTCTTTCATATGATCTTGTAAATGAACCTTCATTCCATCCGGCTATTAATTACCAATAGTGTATTTAGTTGAATGAAATGAAGCTAGGGGGGCATGCGCTCTAGCAGTTATGCTTAGGGGGCATCAAGCATAGTTTTCTTTCTGTTTCAAGCTTGTGTAAAAATGAAACCAATCTGAAGCATAGTTTTTCTCTGTTTCAAGATTTTGTAAAAATGAAACCTATCTTGAGTTGATTTCGGTTATTTTCAAGACTCGTTAAACTCATGAAAATCCTGAGATTATTTTTTTATCTTTCATTCTCGTAAAAAACATGAAAATGCCGAGTTCTTTCCATCTTTTCCTGCTCATAAATTAAATTGAAAGTTGGCCATAGGAGTATATTTTTATCCCTTTTTCGAACTCGTTAAAACTTACGAAAAAGTGAAATTTTGAGTTCTCTTTTAAGCCCTTTTCAGACTCTCTAAACATGAAAATATTGTCGAGTACTTGACTATTCGAACTCATTAAAGGAAATGAACAGTCATCCCTTCAGTATAAGTTTACCCCTTTTACGGACTGAAATGGACTATTTACGAAAAAGGTATACGTTGACTAATTATGGTCAATAGAGTTCTCTCCCGCATTATTTTATCCTTTTTTGGGCTCGAGAGACTAAATTTATGAAAAATTACACCCTTGGAATTTTCTTAAGTTTTTTCTTCTGACTCCCTAAAATTGAAAAACACCGAGTTTCTCCTATATTGGACTCGTTAAAACTTAACAATAAAGGACCTATTCAATTTTAAACAGGAACGAACGACTCCTTCTTAGGGTTCGAATCTTAAACTAAGTTGGACTCATCCGAAGGATGATCTTATAAAAAAGCAAATGTTATCCTCCTCAAGCTTGTCAAAAATAAAGAGGTACTTGCCAGAAATGGTGGGGGAAAAGAGAGAAAAATGAACCTGTTTGTTACATTTTGATTTTCAGAAAACCGTTAAACACTCTTGAACATGACACTTTGTGTTCACCTAGGTTGGGAAATCCTTTGCCTAACAGTTAATCAAACCACATTGAAAGTCTTCAGCCAGTTTTTGGGTATTATCTTTGGGTCAATTGTCACCAAGCCATCTGCAGTGTCATTATGTGTTCAAGAGGACAGTTCAAATAAACCATTCATCTGAAAAATATCTGTCATCCATTTTGACTATCCCTGAGTCAGTCCTTGCCAATATATTTCTTCAAAACTTGATCTATGATTTCATGTTGTGGGCTTGCCTACGACGGATCACTTTCTATCGACGACAGCTCATTACCTAGGAAGTTGATCTAGAAATCGTCAGTACCTTAAAATCTGCATGCCTCAATGACAGGTTTCTCGCCTTCGAAGACATGTTACATCATTAACCTTCGATCGAACAATTCCGTGATGTGTTCGACTTCAACTCATTCATTCACATTTCATGGATTGTACTGAGTACTTTGAGAGCCATTGCCATTACTGGTGGTTACTCTCACACTTGTTAACAGTTTACATCATTGACTGGTAATCAAGTGGTTTCTACCATGTTCGACTTCGATACATTTATTCACATGGATAGAATCCTACTAGTTTGAGATGTGGAAATCAAGACCCTGGATCTAGTTTCTACCATCTAGGCTACGAGGAGTTTTATTATTATACTATAGACTATTCATTACAGATGGTTGTGCCCATGTTGTGTCTACACTATTGATGTAATATTAAAATCATTTCTATATCAAAACAAGTTTAGTTAGTTTTTGATCTGAGTATGGGAATGCCTACCTCAGCGATGATATGTTCACATATATATATTTTGCATTGAATTTTTTTATAGGTTCTGACCGGGGTGTCCACAGGATTATCCTTGAAATGATAAAGTACTTCACTCTTCATATATGACAGACTTCATCTTCATCTATTTCAGAATTCGCACTTTAGGGGGCAATCTGTTACACTAAAAATTTTCACCTTGACATTATGCTAACTGTATGAGATCATTAACACTCATACATACCTCCTCTACAAGTCTTACAACCTTTACTCCTCATGTCAAGCCTTGAAACAAGAAGAAAAACCCTAAAAAACTCTGAAATAATGGGTACACATGTGACATGAAGCCTGCCTGCATTCCTGGCTTGGGTACACAGGTAATGCATGGATTACCTGTGTTTTAGAATGCATTTTTCCTTAAGAATGCCTGCGTACCCCCTCCAAACTCAAAAAGGCGAGAAAGTAAAGTTAAAAAGTTGGTTTGAGGTCAATTCTAAAAGGTTATAGATGAGATTTTTTGAGGATGAGTACGCTTTGATAAGGTGCATGTATCCCTCACCTTAAGGAACTAATCCCTTGATGTGAGGAGTCTATCCCTTTGAAGGAGGATTCTATCCCTACAAAGGTGGAATCCTAACCTCCTCATCTTCTCTATAAAAGGAGGCATTGGGTAGCCTCAAATGGTTAGATTTTGGAGATTGAGAATTGGAGTTCAAGCTTTATGTGTGATTGAGTTGAAGTGTTGTTGAGATTTAGTATTCTTTCTGCTGAGATTTTGAGAGGAAAGATCGCATTCCTCTTTGTGTTCCTGGAGGAAGAGTGCAAGACTTATCAAAGTAGATGAGACTCCTGCTTCGGACCCCGGGAAGGCCTTTCGAACATCAAGGCTAAGGTTTTAAGGTTCTTCTATTATTTTTAAGATTAATACAATCAAGTTTTGTTTTTCTCAATAAATTGTCATTCGATTGTTTAATTCAATAATCTGTCGTTTGATCATTTATTTCATAGATTCCTTGATCACTATGATAGGTATGTTTTATGATTATTTCTTATACAGGTGCTATTGATATTTTCTTGTTTGTGATTGCAGATCGACGAAAGACGACACTTTCTTGTTTCTTGCGACGAAGGAAATCTTGTTGCGACAGAAGGATTATTGTTGCGACGAAAGAACTCTTGTTGCGACGGAAGGATTATTGATGCGACGGAAGCACTACGACCACAAATAAGCATTTGGATCTAAGGTAGGATCGAAACCTTCATAAAATTTATTTGTAAAACAGATATATTTAGAGAAAGACAAACTTAGTTGTTCATTTTTCGCTAGATTGTCTTCTGACACTAGGGAGACCAATCTTGTCTGCAAGAATGATTTATCCAGCCAACACTCTCTAAACTCTAGACCCGAAATCTGGCTTCACGAAGAATCAACACCAGATCTCATCTAGACCCAAATCCCCCTATCATAGTAGATGACCCAGAGAAGATTTTGTGGCAAGCTTCCGAAACTGGAAATCCAACTACCGATAGATCCATCAGTAAAGCAAGATCAGTACCTGAACATCTCACTGCCTTACCAGATTCCCCCTTTGAATTAGAATCAGCAAAAACTCTTTTTAGAAGCAAGTCACAAAGTAAGATAGACTTTGATGATCTTGAGCCCCTAGATCTACCACAGAGTCTTAGTAGATAAGCCTCACCTACTACACCTCCAAACCTTCAGCTTCTCCATCACTTTGTCTCCTACCATCCCAGATCTGCTCAAAATCAGATCACTAGTCCAAGTACATCTGCCACACCTATCCAAGCCACTATTATTCAAACCACCTCAGCTCATCCCGCAAGCCCTCATTTTGTACATCACCCATTAGCTCCAGTCATGGCAGCTTGGTACGCACCCTTAGTGTTGCCACAGCCTTTGGCTCCCTTACAAAATTACTATCAAGCCAAAATCCCACACTTTACTGGAGATGAGACTACCACAGCTCAAAAACATGTAGATAGGATTAGCGATGCCTTTGAATACATGGAAATAGAAGAAGAGACCATCAGAATGAGAATGTTCGCCCAAATCTTGGGCAGAGAACCCAAAAAATGGCTTAAGAGCTTAACTCCAAACAGCATCCACAAACTCCCAGAACTCTACCAAGTCTTCATAAACAAGTGGGAAATCCGAAAGAACCCCATTCAAATCTTGTTAGAATATAACAATCTAAAATGGGAAAATGGGGAAAGTGTCCAGGGATACTGCACTAGGTTCAACAGTGTGTATAATGCCCTCCCACCTCACTTCAAACCCCCACTTGGTTCAGCCTTGGCAAAGTTCCCTAAGGGTTTTGACCCAGACATGACTTATCAGCTAAGAGACAAGGACCCCCTACCTTAGAAGAAATGCAAAAAGTGGCTATAAATGCAGAATCCAACTTAGCCGAAAAAAGAGCTAGGATAAGAGCAGAAAAGGGAGTCACTCATCATGATGATTTTTCCCCCTCGGTTTTTTCCTCAGATCCTAGAATAGATGGCCTGGTCAAATCCATGACAAATATGTGGGAAAAAATGAGTGAGAAATCACCTCTTAAGGACAACCAGCCAAATCCTCAAAACCGCAACCAAAACTTTAGGAGAGACCAATCTCAAAATAAAACAAGAGGAAAAGACCAACAAGCCAGGCCATCTTTCAGTGAGAATTATATTGATGAAGAGGATATGGATACTAAACCCATTGATGAAAATCATTGGAACCTCATAGGTTTTGATAACGAGAGTGAGGTTTACCTCACAGCAGGAGAGCAAGAGTTCTTCTCTCCGAGTCAGGACGAAACCAACTATAAAGATCCTGAATATCCTACCATAGATTTTCATAATGCCATTATAGAAGCTCACAGGTAGTATAACCTTAGAATCAGGAAAAACCAAGACCACTCCAAGAAGGGTAGCCCTGACACTGCTAAAACTTCTTATACCATCCTTAAAAAATCCATGGATAGCAACAAAATTGTGGCCAAGAAGATTGACCAAAACAAAGATAAAGCTATTCAAACAAGTCTTGGCTCAGATACTCCTAGTACCTCCACAAAGACTCCCGAGGTGACTGTGTCAAACAAGGTCCCAAACCAGAGTCATCAAATTAAAAGCATAGAAAAATTCATGTTTGAAAAAGATGAAACAAATCTGTCCAAACTACAAACTCCTTTTAGTTTCAAAGGGGAAATTTCCAAAATAAAAATTACCATACCCCTTACTGAGCTACTAACTGTAGATAGGTATAGATCACAAATCTTCAAAGTTTTTGATATAGGAAACGAGGTAGATACTTTAAATCTAACTGATGACAAACCCGAGCTCTTATTTGGCCCCAAAATAGAAGGTGAATACCAAGAAGGAACTATTTCTCCTTTCTATGTGAGTTTGAACATACGGGACAAGATCTTACATAATGCCATGTTAGATTCTGGTGCCTCCCATAGCCTCATGCCTAAAGCAATCATGGAGAACCTAGGACTAGAGGTAACTCAACCTTACAAAAATCTGTACTCCTTTGACTCAAGTCAGGTCAAATGTTTAGGTCTAATAAAGAACCTAGGTTTTTCTTTAACACAACTACCAGCGAAAAACCTAGTCATGGATGTAGTAGTGGCCGATATCCCTCCTAAGTATGGAATGCTATTATCAATGGCATGGGCTACCAAAATACAAGGTAACCTCCAAATGGATATGTCATCTGCTACTATCCCGGTTTTCAACCAGACTAGGATATTATACCGAGAGACTCACATGAAATACATGGTTAGCAACCGGGATAAGCCAAACAATACTCCCATTTATTCCATTCATTCCAATTTAGATTCTTTTATCTTATACAATGAAAGTGATATAAACAAGAAGTTAATGGAAAATGAAGAGGTTTTCAAACCATCAAAAATGCATTTCCCATTACTGGATGTAGAGACTAATGACCAAAGCTCCAAGAAACCTGAAAAATAGCTTAGTATCATGTATGAAAAGGAAGCTCTTTGGAGTATAAGCTTTGACGGTTCTTGTGGCAAAACCGGTTCGGGGGCCGGCATCTGGATACACAATACTAATGAAGGTCATTCTTTCAGATTAGAATTCCAATGTACTAATAACATTGCAGAATATGAGGCTCTTCTCATTGGTCTGCACATACTTAAGGACTTAGGCGCCAAGAAAGTATCTGCCCAGGGAGATTCAGAACTTGTAATTAGGAAAATCAAAGGTGAATATTCAGCGAAAAACCCAAGACTAAGAGAATACAGGAATGCATCTTTAGACATCCTCAAAACCTTCGAGAAGTATGAACTCACTTATATTCCTAGGATTCAAAATAGCCTGGCAAATGAGCTCGCCTTTGCTGTAATCAATGGCCAAATACCATGTTTGAGTGAGAAATATAGTATTCAGGTCAAACATCGCCCTACAGTTCCAGATAATATTGACCATTGGCAGATATTCAAAGATGATTATCAAATTGATGATTTCTTACAATCTAGGAATGAATTTGAAGTAACCAAAACAGACTTAGAAAATGAAGAAAGGAGGTATGGCCAAAATCAAGACCAAGAGCCAAATCCACCTTCTTGGACGAATCTAAACTTGATAGACCATTCATATGGAACTGAGATAGGAGAGGACATTGACCAAAGAGAACTCGAAGTCTTACATTGTGAAAATGACACCATACCCAGAGGGCTTGTGCCACTAGAGGAATTGTTTGATTTTAACGATGTGGCCAAAAAGCCAAAAATGGAATCTACTGAGGTCGACACAGAAGAATATAACATAGGAAGCTCGGAAGAACCTAGAAAGATCAAACTATCCAAAACCCTTCCGCCTCACATAAAACATAAGTACATCAAGTTGTTTAAATAATTTAAAGGTGTGTTCACATGGGGATACCAAGATTTGAAATCATACGACACAAGAATCATCCAACATAAGATTCCCCTCAAAGAAAACCAGAAGCCTTTCAAACAAAAGTTAAGAAGGATAAACCCAGTGTTACTACCTTTGGTTGAAAAGGAAATTAGAAAGATGTATGATGCTGGGATAATAGTGTCCCTCCGGTACTCTGAGTGGGTCTGAAATTTAGTATCAGTTAGGAAAAAGACTGGAGAAATCAGACTCTGTATCGATTTTCGAAACCTAAATAGAGCATGTTTAAAGGACAACTATCCCTTGCCCAAAATGGACCACATACTTCAAAAGGTAGTAGGTGCTAAAAGGATCTCATTACTTGATGGTTTTTCCGGTTATAACCAAGTGTTGGTTTACCCCACTGATCAACACAAAACAGCTTTCACCACACCTTGGGGCACTTTTATGTACTTTAAAATGCCTTTTGGATTAATGAATGTCGGTGCTACATTCCAAAGAGCCATGGACATAGCCTTCTCAGAAGACATAGGTTATTTCATAGTCATATATCTTGACGATATTACGGTATATTCTAAATCAGATGAAGAACACCTGGTACACTTAAGAAAGGTTTTCAAAAAATGTAGAAAATATGGTTTATCCCTAAACCCCAAGAAAACACTCTTTGGTCTAGAAGAAGGAAAACTCCTAGGTCACATTATTTCGGAAGAGGGAATAAAAATAGACCCCCAGAGAATCGAAGGCATATTACAAATAAGTCACCCCAGAAACATAAAGGAGCTGCAATATTTTATCGGAAAGATAAATTTCTTGAGAAGATTCATCCCAAACCTTGCCGAACTCCTGAGAGATATCACAAATATGTTGAAGAAAGAGGTCGGGGTTAAATGGACTACAGAAGCCAAAAAATATTTTGAACTACTTAAAAAAGCCCTAACTGAAACACCAGTATTGATAAGTCATGATTTCACCAAAGATTTTTACATTTTTTCATTTGCCTCTGAACACACAATAGCTGCTATATTGTTGCAAAATAATGCAGCTGGGCAAGAGCAACCCATTTCCTTTTTCAACAAATCCCTAAGAGATGCTCCCTTGAAATATAACATCATGGAAAAATAGGCATTCGCATTGGTAAAATCACTGAGATATTTCCGAGTTTACATCTTACATTCTCATGTCATCGCCTTTGTCCCTAATACTGTTGTCAAGGACATATTAAACCAAGATCCCGATGGTAAAAGGGGAAAATGGATCACTATCATCTTAGAATATGACTTAGAAATCCGACCTACCAAACTAGTTAAAGGACAAGGACTTGCAAGACTAATGGCTAAAACCAACCTCCAAGCTTTAGATATAAATTTTGTTGATGCCTTAGAAGAACATGAAGAATGCAACAAATGTTTCTAGATTCACCTTGGTATGCAGATATTCTTTATGTATTATTTTATCTAAATTCTCCTCCAACTTTATCAAAAACAAAAGCAAGATTTCTTAAACAAAAGTCTTTAAAGTTTTGCATTATAGATGGTCTTATGTATTGGAAAAATCCCACTGGTATGCTTCTTAAATGTTTGCTTGAGTCTCATGCAGAGAACATTATGCACGAAATGCATGAAGGGGAATGTGGGGGCCATCTCTACTGGAAAACCACAGTGAAAAAAACCCTTAGAGCCGGTTATTATTGGCCTAACTTATTTCCTGACACTCACAAGCTAGTTATGACATGCCATAAGTGTCAAATTTTCGATGGCAAGAAAAAGCTTTTACCTTTGCCCTTGCACCCCATCATAGTTGAAGGACCCTTCCAGCAATGGGGCCTAGATTTTATTGGGGAAATTCATCCTTCCTCATCCGCTCAACATAAATGGATCCTCACAGCCACTGATTACTTTACCAAATGGATAGAAGCCATACCTTCCAGGAATGCCACCGATTCAGTCATCATCAAGTTCCTAGAAACCAATATCCTATCTAGATTTGGCTGTCCTAGAAAGATCATTACAGATAATGTCGTTGCCTTCTCCTCCAAAATAATGGTTGACTTTTGTTACAAATATCACATTTCATTAGGACATTCCACAGCTTATTACCCTCAAGGTAATGGTTTAGCCAAGTCCTCTAACAAAATCCTAGTCAACATCATCAAAAAACTTCTTGAACAAAATAAAAAAGCATGGCATGGAAAAATAGTACACACACTATGGGCTGATAGACTAACCACCAAAAAATCCATAGGTATGTCTCCTTACCAACTATTTTATGGCATAGATGCCATTTTCCCAACATCTCTAGGGGTTCCAGTAATGAAGCTATTGCAGGAAGTTCAAATAGAAGAAAATGACATGCAAAGAAGGGTAAATCAGACTATCCATTTACAGCAAACCAGAGAAGAAGTTTACCAAAAGGCTCAGTTAGCGCAAGAAAAAATAAAACAGATTTTTGATAGAAGGACCAAGGAAAATGATTTTCAGATTGGGGACAAAGTGCTAAAATGGGATTCTAGAAGAGAAGACAAAGGTAAACATGGTAAGTTTGAAAACTTATGGAAGGGGACTTTCATCATCAACTCAGTTAGAGGAAACAATGCCTTTTTCTTGCAAGAACCTGATGGGACTGAAAATTTTGGGGGTCCTGTGAATGGTAGGACATTAAAGAATTATTTTTTTCAAGAGCTCCAAATTTAAGATATTTTCAACCATTGTATATACCACTGTTTGAAAAATAGATAAAACAGAAAATTAAAAAAAAAAATAGAAAAATAGAAAAGAGGGCGGTTGAAAAATAGAAAAAAGGCCCCATGTTCAAAAAATAGTCATTCAGAAAGCACGCAAGTCTAAATGCCGCTACTAGTACTCAAATGTCTTGTTCAATTATCTAGCCTAATCATAGTTGAACATGTTTTAAATTTATTTGTTGATAAGTTAGTGAGTGGAAAAGATGGTCAACATTGTGTAAGCTTGACTTATCAAAGAGATTAGATTAGGAAAAGGTATTGGTTCCACATGCTCAAAACAGAACCAAAGAGGAAAGCGGGGATGAAAACAAATTGTGCATCCTAGCCTCGTTCTTCCTAGTTTCCATTAAAATAATATTTGTGTGCAACTTGTCTTTCACGCCGCAAGTACATGACAAATCAGACTGTCTAACCCTAATTTGATCATTTTTCAATTTCGTGTTTAGATTAGAGAATAAAATCCTGTCAAACAGCTTAACCTTGACAGTTGATCTAGCATAGGTAGAGTAATGAAGGAGTTCATCAGTTTAATCTGAACTCCTGGCAGATATAAGTGTAGAACTAGATAGGTTCATTTTTCAAAAAAAAAAAATATATATATATATATATATATATATTGTCAAAAGGGTTGCTAGTCCAAATGCACCCAAAGGAAGAAAAAATGTTAGGAAAGATAGTGGGGTAGGTAGAAATATCATTGATGCTAATCATGCTGTCATTTTTTAGAAGTAGCATCAAGGAAGAATGAAATTTGTGCCAATGGGTAAGGCACTGGTCTTCATAAGCCAAAGATCTGAAATTCTGGACACCTCCTGAAAAGGATCTTCCCTCCCCAAATGGAGTCACTATTAATCATCAGTATTTTTCACTTGTTGGTGATGACTAGTTATAACAGTCAAATTTTCTAGCAGCTGATCTAAAAATTCGCCAAATTTGCCAGCCGAAAAACACCCATAAACGTTTTTTTCCCTCTTCCGTTTCAGTCCGCCCATGATGAGATGAAACCTCATTATCAAGCCCCATCTAGCCTCAGCCATACTATTTTTCCCATCAACTCCAAAGAAACAATCCAAATCTGTCTGAAAAAGTTTCCCCTAAGTTAGGTAGTGGCACTTTAGGCATTCCTCCCTTGGCAAACCACTCTAAAGCCAAAGAACCTCTACCTGCTATAGACCAGTCATAACAGACCATTCCCATTCTGCGAACAAAGTTGGTTTCAACCCTAGGTCACGCCACTAATAAACCCTCAAGTCTCAGCGATACATGTAACATAGGTCAAACTGATTTTAGGTGGTTTTACAGTGTTTTCATGAATATTTCAAGAACAGAAGTAGGCCAACATTCCCAGGAGACAGTTTTTGGTTCCACATGAGAAGACAACTGCTTCTAAATGTGATTTTGAGCCTGGGATGCAGCTACAGAGCGGAGAGTTTTTCATTAAGCTCTTGCGATCATAGTCAAAGCATGAAAGGACAGTGAAAGGAAAAATAACACTGTCAAAAGGCTGATGATATGACATGACTAAAAAACCTCCTTCATCTATAAGCAGAGGGTTTGAGTACTGAGAGCGCCTCCTTCATCTACAAGCAGAGGGCCAATGGATAAAATTTGATGTTAAGAATCTGCACTGCCTAAAGGACATTTTTTGGGTACAGTGAGACAACAACTAAGGGTTTCTGAATAAAAATGATGTCTAAGGAAGAGGCAAAGCAGTGGTGCTTTTCAAAGATTGTTTGCATAAGCTCCATTGTTATTGAGTTACAATATGAAGCTAATGAGTTGATCATCAATGGAGAAATATTATTGAGCAGATGGCCAAAGGAATCCAATATTCTTAGCCTCTAACTAACTTCTGCCAACATATGTAAGAGAAACCACTATCAGTAGGTTCACCAAACATTTTTCTTTTGATTGAGAAAGAGGTTGAAAGGAAATCAGGAATTTTGGAAAAATAGGCCTCCTTCATCTATAAGCAGAGGGCCAGAGTAGTGATTGATTTCAGGGTTTGACTGATTAAGAGACAAATGGTAAGAGCAGCAGAAGATAGTTGAAAACTTCTGAACAGGGCAATCATGTCAAAAACAAAGGAAAAGCATGAGCACTATAAAATATCAAAGAAGCTAACTCATATCCTATTATAGATTCTCTTTCAAAGATAGTCTGAAGCCAAGAAATGAATGAACCTGGCTGAGGGGTATAAATTCCTTAAAGGTTACAAAAACTCATCTCCTTGATGAACAAGCTTAACATTTGGTCTCTGTTCCTTTGAGAAAAATAGAGTTCATAAGTGGTTGAGAGATGGGCCATGACACAGGCCTAAGAGTGATGATTGCTTTTCAAAAGGTACTGTCCTTCCTATTCATAAAGATTTTTCTTTCAAAATTACTAATCATAGTGGACAAAAGGCGATTTGAGTTTAGTTTTCCAAAAAATGCTTTACAACTAAACACACAAACTCACAAATATGTAAAAAGGATTATGGCATGAGTTTCAAGATCCTGGAACAACATTCAAAGCCAATAATGCAGGCCACTGTTACAAATGAAGGCATTCTCCTTATGAAAATACGTCAAAGGTACCTTGTTGTTGCAGTTTGAGTAGAGAAGAAGTTTTCAGAAGAAGTGCCCTCTTGATGAACAGATGACAGATGACAGAAGAACAAAGGGGCAACTTCCCTTATTCACTTTTCAACTCTAGTACATCATCCCATGTTTTATTTTTACCCACGGTAAAAAAGAAACTCCAACAACACCTACCATCTCATTTAGTTTTCACAATGAGCATGACCATATCCAAAGCATCAGGAGCAGACATGGTCAATGAAGGTTTCAAAAGGGTGAAGTTATCTCCCTCATAGTGTCAAAGAAAACCTCACATAACAGAAGGTCTCTCTAAAGGAATCCTTCTTCAATAAGAAAAAACAAATAGGTGATGATGATATTCAGAGGTTTTTCTCTTTCTATTCATAAAGACTTTTTCCAACTGATCAAAAAGTGACAGTAGATGAGCAATACAAATAGAAGAGGTGGAAAGGGATATTGAAATTTGCAGTTAAGCTTCTTCCCCAGAAAAAAGGAAGTTTCTCTCAAAAGGAACCTCTATAGTCCTTCATGTGGCTCAGAGTAGAATCCTCCTTCCATGGTGCAGACATCAAAAGGAAAGACATTTATCATTCCTTAAAAGAGAAACAGCGAAAGTTTTAAGCTCTTGAGGAAGTTGTTTTACTTCAAAAAGGGGGTCAGGCTTATAAAGGAAGTGGTCATTACCACTATGACATTCACCTAAAAAAAAGAGCCTTAGGTTATGTTTTCGGGGGCATAAGCTTCATTTCTCTTTTAAACCCAAAGGCATGTTCAAAGTTTTCAAAAAACCTCACCAAACAAGTGTGAAAGGGAGCTTGGCTTTTTCACTTTCAAAAGGGTTTAAGGACCGTTACAAATCTATTTTTGCATTACCAAAACACGAGGCAACACTCCCCTTTGGATGTCCACGAGACCAGAGAAGGAACTTTCGATAAAATTCATCGATTTTTCAAGCTTGAAGGCTGCGCGGCGCGCGTGTAGGGTTGCGCTGCGCGTTCAGGCGAGTTTTTTTCAAAGGATTGCATTGATGCACGATGTGCTTGTAGGCGCCGGTCATGACCACCCGACAGTGACCGACAACCCTTCTTTGCGTGGCGCTTTCCCTTATCAACGTGCCGCGCACATGTTAATAGTCCAAACACCTCGAAAATGTTTTGAAAGCAGCCCAAAATCCTCAAACAACGCCATCATCGATTTTAGAGGTATTTTATGAGCCTCCTTGGTTTTTTCAAAATTCCTAGAAAGTGATCAGTGCTGTGTTTTTCAAAGGACTAAGTAATGGTGAAAAAAAAATGAAACTCTTGGTGTAAGTCGAGGTGTGTCGGGGTGAAAAGGTTTGAAAGCTGTTTTTACAGTTGGTTGAAAGAAAGGTGGTCATTCTTGTCTCAAAGAACCTAAAGCTGCCCTTGAAACTGAGATAAAAACATAACCTCTATCAGTGATATATAGTGGGAACAAAGCAGTGGTAATAAGGGTTGATAGTTTTGTTTAAAACTCGAGATTTACAGTGGAAATGATTTCCCAACACTGATAGGGTAAAAAGGATGGGTTCTTATTGATGTTTAAAAACCTAACAAACTGCCCTCAAAACAAGTTGAAAGGTGGAGGCAGTGTTTAAAGGGAGGAAAGACAGGGTTTGAAAAGTGGAACAATAGGCTTGATTTCAAACAGCAATGATCCTTCTATAAGTGTTTTGTCATTTCAAAATTTTCCTCGGTGTGGAGATGAGCAACGTCAGGGCTGCCTCTTTGTCCATAAAAAAAGCTTTAGTGTGTGAAGTTGTCATTGCCATTTGGAGGTGTTTGTCAAAATCTGTGTGAGAAAATAGTGAAGACAAGGAGGGTGTTTGATTGGGAGGATTTTTTTTCCTTTTTCTAAATGCAAGGCTGTCTTGTTGTCCTCAAAACACCTAGAGCCATGTGACCTTAAACAAACACAGAAATCACTTGATTGTGTATGCATTTTAGATGATTGTGTGCATGCTATTAAAATTATTTGTTGATTGGCATACAAAGGGGAAAGATAGTGTTCTGAGAGGAGCAGAGACCTATACCAAAGAAAACATTTCACACAGCATTTGAGGAAAATATTCCTTGATCAAACAATGATTGACAAAGAAGACATATTTTTGTTTGAGAAAACATTCTTGAAAACCTTTTTGAGGTAGTTTGGTTTTGCAGAGAGCATCCAGAACAAGATGCCTCCCAGGCAGGATAGTAGGAGTGGATTGCATAAGAGATATGAACCTATTTCCACTAAAGAAGTGAATGCACACCCATCAGTCTTGTTCAATTTCCATGAGGTCGGGTGTTTATATTTTTGTCAAAGGGTGCAAGAGGTGAAGATTTTTTCTCCTTTGACACACCTTTACGCTTTGAGGTTTCGAAACAAGCATTTCCAGCTAGCAGGCCTTGACTTCAAATTTTCTCCAAGGTCCATCTCTAAGGCCACTAAAACCCCCTATATTGGTGAGAAATGGTTTAAACAAAGCCATTTGGACTCAGATGATTACAAGCCCTTTCTAAAGCCTGAGAACAGAGAGTCATGTCCTTCTATTTTCCCTTTCTCATATCTTTTAGCTAGCTACGCCCCTCTCATGAAGATTATCATGAAGTAATTCACTTGTGAGGGAAGATTCTCTCGAATCTATGCCTATCACATTCGACTGCTCATGCATTTCACTAGGGCCGGATTGCTAAATATTCCTTTCTTCTTACACAAGAGCATCGAGAAAATGGCCTCCATTGTTCAGAAAAAGCCTCCTTCACAGCAAATAGCCTGTCTTTTCCATCACTCTCTCATCAAAATCATCATTCTTCATCAGCTTGAAAAGAGAGAGGTCTCTTGGGATGTTTTCATCACTCATCCATATTTCTCCAATGTCACTCCAGTCCATACATCCCCTACACTTCCTACTCATCATCCATCACCTTCTTCTAGCAGACCTGTTCCTAAAAAGCTCAAGTTTACTATAGAACAAAAAAAGGAACATGAAGAAGGAGAAGAAAGTGACCAGCAAGAGGAAGAAGGACATGAGAAGAAATAAGAAAGTGTTGAACAACAACATGACAATGATGATGAACAACAACAAAGGGAGGAGGAAGAAAGTGCTGAACAACAGCATGATAGTGATGAAGAATAATAGACTCATGATGAGGGTGAACAACAGCCTTATGATGACACACAACAACATCACAGTGATGATGAAAAACAGCAAGGGGATGAGGAAAATAAACATAGTGAGGGTGAGACAGAGCAACTGCATGAAGATGATGAACAAGGACAGGAAAGTGATGAACAGGGGCAGTCAAAAGATGACACACAACAGCTACATCATGATGAACAGGGGTAGCCAAAAGAGACTAAACCGGGGCAGCATGATAGTACTGAAAACGAGTAGCATGAAAGTGATGAGCAAGGGCAGCCAAAATATGATACACAACAACCTCCTCAAGAACAGCAGCCTCCTCAAGAAGAACAAAAAACTCAAAAAGAAGAGAAGTAAGGTGACAAAGGTAAAAGGGCCATGCCCTCTTCTCCTAAAAATGCCAAGCCCTAGACAACAAAGAAAATAGTGCCTAGAGTTTTCACTCCAAATGTGACAAGGTCCCTTCGAAGTAAAGGGAAATTGCCAAAGAAGCCCATGATTGATTTTCCTAGGAGGAAGAGCACTAGAATAGCCACCCAAAGCAAAGGGAAGGGTAAGGAAGAAGGAAGTCATGAACAAGAGAGTGCATTCGACATCATCCAAATCCAAAGCGATGATAGTGATAATGAGGCCCGGATTCTAGAAAGCCTCTTGATCCATAGAGAAAGCCAAATTGATGCATTGAAGGATGATCTTCATAGAGCTAGGAATTTCAATCAATTTTTGCAAATCCAAAATAGGCAAATGAGTGTCCATATGGTTGTTTATGAGACACGGGTGACCAAGTACAAGAAGGAGGCCTCCAAAGCCCAAGCAAGGTTGGAATAACTCATGGGTGAGTTTGATGAAAGTGAAGGCGAAGATCAACCTAGGCGAAAGAGGCCAAGAACCATGGGGCTTAAAAATTCCCTTGAGAAACAAAAAGAAGAGAAAAATGCCCTTCTCCAATCCACCCCTCTCACTGCATTGTTCGAACAGGAGATAGAGAACAATAGGGAGGCATGGCTTGAGAGAGTCAATGACCACTTGGAGAAGAAATTGGAGAAGGCAAACAGGGATTTAGACCTTCAAAGGAGAATGACGGGGCATTATAAAAAGTTAAATCAGTTTGCCCGGCGCAAGTTGAAGGCTTCTCAAGAAAAGCTCAAGGAGGCTAAAGGGAAGTGCCCGGCACAGAAAGTGAGGAAATACACATCAGGACTTCAGATTTTGGCCTCTGATTCACAACATGTTGCTGAGAACCCTTGAGGGTCATGCTCACCAATTTTGGGCAAATTTCGACATATTTTGGTTTTTTGTCATTTTTGGGTTTTTGGCCAAAACTCATGAGCTTCGCCATTTCAGTTTGGGGGATCATCAAAGGATGAGAATGGTATCATTGGATGCCATAATTCTAGGAGCACATACTCAATGATTTTCAGGACATTTGAAGATCATTTTCTCCCCCAAAATGGAAGAAAATGCTCACTTTTTCTACACTCTGTCCGATCTATCAGCAAACCTTATTTTTTTGGTTTTTTACACAGAGGCCTATTTTTGGACGACTTCTATGCAACAGATTGGGAAAATTTCAGTTGCTCCAGAATTTAGACACTTAGAGCTTTCCAACGAGCTATCATGAGCCTCACTTCGACGTCAGGAAGGTTGCCAAAAGTTGCCGACAAGTCATGGGACCTTGCTGATGTATTTTTTGAGTATTTTTGTAAAAATTGAACCTTTAAAAACTGCTTTTTCCTGATGTGCGTTTAGCTATTTTTGCACATGAGAATTTATGAAAAGTCAATTTATTTCCCTCTTTTATCATTTTTTAGATATTTTATGAGATATTTTCTGCCTTGGGCTTTGCAAAGCCTCAAGGACAAGATTAGATATTTTGGATAGGCCAATGAGATTGCAAACTGAACTAAGAGGTTTTCCTCACTTGGGCCTATATATTCCAAAGGCTTTCATTGTAAACAGGGCTGAACTTGATGATAGAAGAAATATATGGTCATATAAGCTTTGGAAGAAATACTTGTCTCATGCTTTTGGATAGTCTCTTGTATGTTCTTGGATGATGAAAGAGGATTGTTGTTGGATTCCATGACTTGGTAGAATGGTATAGTGTCTCTCTCTTTGTTTTATCTCCTAGTTTTCATTCATAAATCCATGCTTCTTGCTTTCTATAGAACATTAGAGAACAAATTTGAAACATGCCCTTGGAGGCACCTCAAATTTCCTGTTTCTTCATAGCTTCCATGAATTCTTCTTTCTTAGTCACATTAAAGAATTCTTGATTGTTCTTTAATAACTTCAGGATTTTGTTGCTTGTTTCATTAATGGTTTTATGCATGCTAAGTATGATTTATGGTATGCCCTACTTACTCATGGCTAGCCATAGCTCCATCCATGAAATTTCTCTTTGATTGATTAGATTGTCATTTGTTGAACCAAGGAGGTCTTTTTCTGATCTTGCCCTTTGTCTAAGACTATGCAATCTTGTTTTCAAAGTGCCCAATAACTTGAAGTACTATGTTTAGGCATTCCGTCATAGTGATTTGATTTGTTTGTCTGTCTTAAGTGTATTTCCCCAAAGTCTAATAGCCATTTCCCAAAGTTAGAGAGTTATATATCTCTATGCATGTCTTGAATGTTTATTTCTATGTATTGATTAGCTTATAGTTACATTTCTCATGATTAATGGTTTTCCCTACCATGTTTATGTCACCTATTAAAGTAGTTATGCTTGAAATCCTTTGTTGTTCACAAACTTGATGTCCATTTTACTCCATTTTTCCCAAAGATCCTTTCTACCTCGAATCAAATCGGCCCTTCAACAGCCTTGTATCACCATCGATAGCTTTAGCTTACTTGACCTCTTCGACCACCTTGGTCATCGACATATTTTTACCTATCTTATATCTTTGATCAGTTTCATCCCTCACAACCTAAAAACCAAAACCAAAAAATATACTTCATAACTAGCCTAAAATCAGAACAAAATAAGCAAACACACAGATATCCCTTACACAAATAGAGAGAGCCCTCTCTGAGTCTAGGAAGGCTAGGTCCTTGGGCTCCAAAGATTGCTTTGATGTTACACTGTCATTTGGCTTGCCAATCAGCCAAATCACGGGACACTAACAGGATATTCGATGCCACGAGATTGATGGTATAGCTAGATCTAGTAGTTTTTCATCCTTTTCTTTAGATAGCTCTAGGACGTGTGGTATATGCAGTGTGATCATGTACTTCTTTGTCTCTTTGCTATGAGATGCATTGTATTGTATAGATCCCTGTTGATGTTTGACGTGGGATTTTGTTTTGTTCTTGATGTGAGATTTAATTTCTATCATGAATTGTTTTATGTTGTTTGAGATCCCTTTGTTGCCATCTTCGTGGGATACTAATTGTCACATGTATGTTTGATTGAGATCCCTTTGTTGCCATATTAGCGAGATACTTAGTCACATGTATGTTTGATTGAGATCCCTTTGTTGCCATGTTAGCGGGATACTCAGTCACATGTATGTTTTATTGAGATCCCTTTGTTTCCATGTTGGAGGGATAATAGTCATTATATGTGAGTTATTGTCATACTAATAGGAGTCCTTTTTTAGAGTTAGAGTTCCTGTAGCAGAACATCTCGTGGAGAGGTCCAACCACTCCTGTGTGAGGGAATTTTCCTTGTATGAAAGAGAAAATACCATCCATGTACATCATCACTCTTTACAACACTTAATACAGTGACCTACACCATCTTGAAAGCGAGGCTCGGAGACACAATCCCTCCTATATGAACTCCGTTATCAATACCTTGTGTTGCTAATGCTTGTTATGTTCCTATTATTTACAACATGAAGACATGTTCATTTATGTTCATTAATGATTTGATGCAATTCTAAAACATCAGTCGAAGTAAAAGGTCTCGGCTTAAAGGGTATCAGGAATTTACCCAGTTCAAGTGGGATTAGAGCGGTCTTCTTGTTGATTGGATTGCAGGCGTGAACCATTGAACGTTCGCTGAGTTGAGAAATGGAGAATTTCAAAGACATGTATGAGACCATGTTGAGGGTATATGATAAAGCAGACATTTTATACAAATATTATGAGAAATAAGAAGCAGAAAACACTGAATTGAAGACACTCCTACAGGAAGAGAAGGAGGGCAAACATTTATTGTAGCTTCAGTTTCAAGCCACGACAGACGCGTTGGAAAAATTGAAGTGCCACGATGAAAGTCTTCAAATAGATCACAAGGCATTGAAGACACTCCTACAGGAAGAGAAGGAGTAGAAGAAGTGATTGCAGCTTCAGCAACAAGCCACGATAGAGGCCTTGGAGGAAGTGAAGTGCAACGAAGGCTTAGATAGGCCTTCTTCACATGTTTCAAAATCGAAAATTGAGGTAAAAAATGTTGATTCCTCTTCAATTTCTTCACATGTTATCATTTCTGTTGGAAGTGTGGAGATCCCCATTACAGGAACCGGTGTGAGACTCCTTACCAAGATGGGTTACAAAGGAGGAGGACTTGGCATTTATAGCCAACGCATAACTCATCCATTACAGGTTGTGCAGAGACCTCGCTACGTTGATTTGGGATATACTGAAGGAGTATGTTTGAAGGACACCAAAGGCAAACAAACATCGTTGAACTCACTAGGGAAGAGGATTGATGGGAACACTCTACCATCCTCCCATGGAAGTGCATGTTGCAGTGAAAGAGCTTAGTTAGACAAGCTCTCATCACCATGATCGTACCAGAGACCACCAAGGAAGGTATAACAAGTCTCCTTATTCCAGAGTTCATTTTGATTGTAATAATGTTGCTAAACATGAATGTAAATCACGGCATAAGAAATATTTTCATTTTTGTGGTTTACGTAACCATGTCGTTTCTGAGTGTTGGAAAAGAATGGCAGCACAAAGGAGGATGAGGCGCGAAAATCATTCTCCACAGCAGAAAAAGAAACTGGTTAAGCAGGTATGGAGGAAGAAGACCTTTAGCAGCTAGTTCAACCAAAGTGGCCATCAAAGAGCCACGTGTTCGAGGCTACATCCAGAGAAACACCGTAAGGATGAAGTGTTGGTGCATGAACTAGTTGAGGCAGTTGTTCGACAAGCGAATATGCCATAGGGAGATGATCCATTCACTTTGATAAGTGAGAGATGGATTTTATAGATTTCTTTTCTAGAGGTGTTAGCTTGTCATGGCCTTATGTTTGTAAATCATATGTTTCATTTTTAATTGTAAAAGTGATGATGTGTTTTCCATCACTTGTTAAGAAACCATGATATTTTTTCCTTTTGTTGTAAATCATGTGATGCATTTATTTCATATAAAAGTGATGATGTATTTTTTATCACTTCGAAATGCGACAATAATGTTTTTGGCCTTGTAATCATAGCTGGGGTTGATTTCCATTTGATCTAAACTTGACCACCGAGTATGTGTTATAAACTTGTGGCAAGTGTGGAAATGTTTGGGTCATAGTTGGTCAATTTGAGCATGTAATTTGCAAGAGATTCTACTACAGGTTTGTAGAGGATGCAGGTGTCGACTTATCACTTAAGGCTCTGAAGAAAAAAGGTGAAGGAGAAGGAGGGGTGACCTTTCAGGACACTTGTGGTGCAGACATGGTACACAACAACTGTATATTACTATTGATGCTTTTGGAGGACCAAAAGATCCTCAGTGGGGAGGAATGATCCAGGTGGCTCCAGAGAAACAAACAGGACAAAGAGGGCTTATGAAATCTCGAAATCAAAGTGTTCAGATTACTCTCGAACTAGGTTCAAGTTGAAGATCTCGTCATCCTAATCACAACAGTGTGAATGGTTCATCAAATCGATCTTGTATGGAGAAGTTAGAAGTAGTCAAATTTTATGGCTTGACTTGGTGACTTGGCGGGTTAAAGAATGGGCAATTTTGACCTTTTCTGACCACTAGATTCTAGCCAGCTCCAACCAGATTCTGGGTGAAATTGTGGCCTCCTTAAAATGACTCCTACGACCTGAAATTCTGATTTTAGAAAACGTATTTGTTTGTTATAAAAAATAAAATAAAAAATTTAAAAAAGGGGTGGTGGGCCACCAACCTCGCCACCCCACCACACGGTCATAAAAATAAAAAATTATATATTTGGGCTGGTGGCCATGACCCCGCCGGACATCACGCCACACCCACATATCCATAATCGTTATGTATATACAGTGGGGTGGTTGGCGGTCAACCCAGAAACTCCAACCAACACTACCCACTACCACATAAATGCGATGAACATGGGATTGGTGGGTGGGCCGCCCAAGGTGGGACCAACCCCCATTTAAAACTCATTTTGTTGGGTTTAAAACATACGTTAAACTTTGAAGGGGGCAGGGTTTGACCACTCGACCTCCCTCCAATGAATTTTCAATTTTAACCATTATGACAACCGCTCGGATTTAGGAATCTCCGTCATAAAATTTATTTAAGCCCATCATTTCATAAATGTACCTAGAAGACCTGAGCACAGATTTAGAGGTAGAGGAGGCAGGTTGGAGCATGCATTTCAAGACAGATTCCTGTTTGATGCCAAGGGAATCTTTTGATCCGAAGGAGGTAAAATTTCCAGAATGTATTAAATTGTGTGTGCATTTTAACCAGAATTTAGCAGGGAGCATGATGGTGTGTCGAGATTTTCCTTTTGAGCAACGATTTTTCATATTCCCTATGGAGGATAATCTTTAGGAATCTTTATGGAATCTTTTAGATTCATTGGAGGTCGAAATTCACCAGTGTCACAATGAGGTCAAATTTATACTCATTCTTCTCAAAATTTCACAAGGATCTCAATGTTGAGATCATATTCCTATTTTGAGTTGCAGATTTACATATTCCCAGTGCAACAGCATCTTTGAGAAATATAGGGGGAATCTAAGAGATTCCTTAAGGCCCCGATTTTTAGTTTGTCAGAATTCAACAAATTAACAATCGATCCTACACCTCTTGGCGACACGAGTTCAAAATTATAGTCAGATTTTATATCTGAGCCTTATGTTTTTCAGCCAATTTTCAAAGTGGAGTTGCAGGTGTCAACATTCAATGTGTGAGCAATCATTTTCATGATATTTGATGCCATGAGATTGATGGTATAGCCAGATCAAACCATTTCTCATCCTTGTCTTCAGATAGCTCCAATATGTGAGGTATATGCAGTGTGATCATGTACTTCTTTGTCTCTTTGCTATGAGATGCATTGTGTTGTATAGATCCCTATTGATGTTTGATGTGGGATCTTGTTTTATTCTTGATGTGAGATGTAATTTCTATCATGGATTGTTTTATGTTGTTTGAGATCCTTTTGTTGCCATGTTGGCGGGATACTCATTGTCACATGTATGTTTGATTGAGATCCCTTTGTTTCCATGTTGGCTGGATACTCATAGTCACATGTATGTTTGATTGATATCCCTTTGTTGCCCTGCTGGCGAGATACTCATAGTAATTATGTCTGAGTTATTTTCATAATGATAGGAGTCTTTATTGAGAGTGATAGTTCTTGTAGTGGAACATCTCGTGGATATGTCCAACCACTCCTGTGTGAGGTAATTTTCCTTTTATGATAGAGAAAATACCATCATGTACATCATCACTCTTTACAACACTTAATGTAGCAGATTACACCATCTTGACACTGAGGCCTGGAGACGTAGTCCTTCCTCGATGAACTCCATTATCAATATCTTGTGTTGCTAATTCTTTTTATTTTCCTCTTCCTTACCACATGCAAATATTTTCTTTAATGATTTTATGCAATTCTAGCACATCAGCCAAAGTAAAAGGTCTTGGCTTAAAGGGTATCGGTAATTTACCTGAATCACTGGTACACTTCTCTGAGCAACTATGCTATGGGGGCTTCACTCAATGAATCTCTAGCATATCATGTGCGATCATAACATATTAAACAATATCCTTAATTTGAGTACATATTGTAAAATTCCTCTAAAACTCACATTATTTAACCCCCTATCAATATAAACCCAATACACCTTCCTAATTTAAAAATCCCCTACTTTCGCTATATATTGTAGGTATCCATTTTTTCATTAACGTTTTTTATACCCCTTTATATTTTTTCATTAACTTTGAGCTCCATTTTTTAGACCTACCAATATAAAACCCTTTATCCCTATGTATCCTCCAATATATTATGTCATTTTTTCCTCATTGTATATCCCCCAATATGAACCCACGTGTTATAGTATTTCTCTTGCAGTGAAGCCCCCGTGGACTGTGCCACCTTAATAAAGAATGGAAAGTCAGAGGGGAGGCTCCAAAAACAAGTCTATCTCTAATTCTAGGAAATTATATGGATGAAACTTTACGGAAAATATGTTTGAAACAAACCCTTGAAATTTATAAAGGAGATTTATAAACTTGAATTTCGGAAATTTGTAGAAAAGGCATATTTTTCAGATTTTGAAGTGGGAAATTTGGAATTCCAATGGATTCTAGACCCTGACAAATTTAGAAAGAGGAAATTGCATTTTTATATTTTTTTGCAGGTTACTAGCAGTTGGATTCCCTATTCCATTTTGTTATCTGAGACAAACAAGTGGACCACTACAAGATATTTGCATGTCAGGAGTATTTGAAATGCCTTCTCAGAAGCATTTGGTAGTGTTTGGATAACATTATCGTACGTATACAAAGGGTGGAGAAGTATGTGGTGTCATATTTAGATTTAGATCGAGGAAAAATCTTTGACACCCTTGCGGTGATTAATGCTCCACCAATCAACATAGCTTCACAAAATAAATTTTTTCCTCCATCAAATGGAGACTCTCTTTCTTCAGGAGTTATCTCCTACCAGAGGTATTAGCATCACATTGCCTTTTGTTTTTTATAGTTTTGTTAAGCATTATTGGAAAACTTATGGTCTAGTGGATTACAAAGCATTATCATGGTGAATCAAGGTCAGTTCATACTCCTCTCCACAAAATTTTCTTTGTCATCCTATGCTTTTTATCTGGGTTTTCTTTTTTTTCTTTTTAATGAAAGGTTAGGTCTTTGTATTACACACATCTGATGGAACCTCATGAATAATGTCTAATTTAATATTATTAAAGGTTGGCACATGTTTTTTTTTTTATTAAACAACTTTTTTTTAATGATTTTTCTGTATCTTCAAATTGTCTCACTGATATCCATGTATTTTTTGTAAACATCTTTTGATTAATGGAAATTTTGTGCAAATTTACCCAAAGAAAAGACAAATTTATCTCCAAATGATTAACATAAAGGTTAAAATAAATTTATCTCAAAATTACTAACAAGAAAGATTAACATAAGAGATCATAAGAACTAATTATCAGTTTAGAAGAACTATAAAAATAAACACAAATAACGGCAACACCTCCCCCTCCACCAACAAAAAATAAAATAAAAAATATGGCCACATCTTGATGAGGTGGTGGTAGAAAATGAAATATTGAAATAATATGTGTTCAGGTCCCAAGGCTTTCTCAAAATTACACCTACAAACATTCAACCAAATTCAACTATTTTAAGTTTTTTTCTCAAAATTACACCTACAAACATTCGACCATATTAAACTATTTTTACATTTTTTTTCCAAATAATTAATTCTTTGCAACATCAATACATAAGATAGCCAAAAGTATTTCCAAAATGACAATCAAAATTTACATTCATTTCAATATTAACCATGTCAGTTACAATCCCCACATCTTGATAGGAAGGTGGTAGAAAAAAAAAAATTTAAATTATCTTTGTTCACATACCAAGACATCTGCAAACATTTAAACCATATTCAACTAAAAATTATTACACCTACAAACATTCAACCATATTCAATTAACAATATATATATATATTTTCCAACATTCAACCATATTCAATTAACAATATATATATATATTTTCCAGATAATAAATAAGGTAAATTCAGTGCTTTGCAACATTAAAATAGAAGATGACAAAGAAAATTCACATTCATTTCAATATTAACCATGAGAGTTACAATGCCAAATTATAACAACCTTGGTAATAAAATCTGACTTCTTTTTATATATAATCCTATATTAATGACATTGACTATTATTTTTCCTACTTATGTAGATTGATATTATAAAATCATATGAAATTGGATGTTATTTGGTCTTTGACTTAAAAGAACCGATTTGGGAAACACATATTATTCTTTGAGAAACTCATGGTAAATGACACTCCCCCTTTGCATCAGACATATAAGGTGGCAATTCACTCTCAGGTTCAAGAAGCCAATCAACAAAATGCATGTAGAATAAGTGTTCATCTACTTGATCAGAATCACGATAAGAAGACACAGAAGAATGACCCTCCTCCCATTCACTAACTCGAGATCCTCTAAAAGTATTTTAAGAATCTGACTTAATACCATGCTCTTGAAAAAGAGACTCGTCCTTTGCTCTTTTTGAGGTCTCAGGCGTAAAAGGTAGTAATTCACTATAATGATCGACCATTGGAAGAGGAAAATCAACAGATTGTATGGAAAACAAGTCATCAAAAGGGGATATTTCCTCTTCTAGTTCTTTTCCACTTCCACCAATGCATACGTTTCACAATTATTATTTTCCTTTCAGTGACTTACTATCACCATAGGGTATACTCATGGACAATTATTTACTTGTTGTAATGGAATTGAGATTATTGGGCACAAAACCTGCTAGTAATAATGGCACAGGTCTAAGATTAGAACTTTTCATTGAGACAAGGTGATTGTATGATGCAACAAGCTCAGACAATTTTTTGTAACCAAGATGTTGAACATCAAGAATTTTTCCTGTACACTCTTCAAAATTTTGGCACAGACTAGACATCAAGAAACTCTATGATAATTGACCAGTGAATACCATTGGATGTATATATTTCCTAAATTCATCCACCGAGGCTTTTACCTTTAGTTTTTGATATGTTTATGTCTTGGGTTTAGAATTTGGATTCACCCAAAGAGTTGAAGGCCCGTGGTTTTTCTAGTTATTGGGTTTAACAAAGGGGAATGCCATGCAGAAAAAATGATTTACTTCTTTGAGCACTACAACATCTTTGCATTCACTCACAAGATCGATTATCTTTACAAATCGCCACTACTACATGAAGGGCATTTTAAGACATTTTTTTAAGACAAAAGAAATCTTTTGTCTTAAAATTTCACTTTTTATTTTAAGTTATTTTACATTAAAATTTAATATCAATTGAATTGTCTTAAATATAAAATTTAAGACAAACAGTTTGAGACAAAAATATTTTAGGACAAAACTTTATATTTAAGACAAAAACAATTTGAGAAAAAAATATTTTAAGACAAAACTTTATATTTAAGACAAAAACAATTTGAGACAAAAATATTTTAAGACAAAAATTTATATTTAAGACAAAAACAGGTTAAGACAAAAATATTTTAAGACAAAAACAATCTAAGACAAACATATTTTAAGACAAAACTTTATATTTAAGACAAAAACAATTTGAGACAAAAATATTGTAAGACAAAAACAATTTAAGACGAAAATGTTTTAAGACAACTTTATGTTTAAGACAAAAACAGTTTGAGACAAAAATATTTTAAGACAATGGCCACTTAAGACAATGACAATTAAGACAAAACTCATTTAAGACAATTAACAATTAAGACAAAACCATATCAATTTAAGACAATATTATCTAATACTTGCAAAATTGAATCTGATAGTGCACCCTAAGTTTGTCAACTTGCAGGCTACTATTGTCTCGCGCCTATACCGAGGTTTTTATTTCACTTACCATTCATGTTACTTATATAAAGACAACAATTTGTTGGGCTTTTCATTTTGGTGGGGTAGTCGTCTCTGAAGTACGTGACAACTTTTCCTATAAATATTTCTCAGACATCAATTACTCTTTTGTCCCTTTGATCTCTGTTGATACGATTAGATACAACCTGCCTATCGTTGACCAATAGCCAGTTCCTCTAAGCAACTGAGTGCTAGCTAAAAATCTCATAACCTTAGTTTTTAAAGTCTATCTAAGCATCTTATTTGTTGTGATAAAAATATGTTTATGGGATTGTTCATGACATACATTTTCCCCAGTAATTGTGACTCTACACGAGGTGTGATATCATCGTGTACAAAAGCTAGTATATATGCTTCCTCTAATTGGAAATTGGGAAGTTGATACAAGTTTGTTTAGTTTGCAAAATTTGAAGCTAAGCTAAGTCTATCTCAACATCTTGTTTGTTGTCACAAACAAAATATGCCTATAGGTTTGTTCAAGATGTTCATTTTCCCCAAAAATTGTCACACTATGCATGTTGTATTATATCATCATGTACAAAAGCTACATAATATTTTCTTCCTCTAAATAGGAGATAGGGAATTTGATACAAGTTTGGTTAGTCTGCAAAATTTGAAGCTAAGATCCAAATTTAAATTTATGTTCCTTAAATTACAACAAATGTTTTTCACTCTTCTCGATGTACATTGTGTTCCCTTGTTGAAGTTTTGGATATAGCATCAACTAAGCAGATTCTTCAGACACTTTGAAAATAATTTCTCCCTCACCAGCAAATCATTGGTAGGTTGGTCTTCACACGTTCTAAAATAATCAAGTTGTCTTTACACTGGTTAAATATGGAAACATATATATGGAATTTAATAGTTAGTCATAGAGGGATATGTCACATTTTGGATCTCCATGAATAGGGGATCCTCAATCATTCTAGATTTTTCATAAATACCAATGGATATGGACATGGACATGGGGTGATATCCTAACGTTCCTTGGTCTCCATAGATGGTAGGATTCAAGTATGGGAAAATCAATGCTACCTTTTATCTCTTATCAATAATAATACTAAATTAACAGGTTATGTAAATTTGATTTTCTCACGTGAAACATTTTCTTTCTCTTGATTGAATTGATATTTACACTGGGTATAAATTTCCTTTGTTGATAGTATTAGCACAAGTGGTGAGTTCCTTGTCTAAGACTTGAACACTAAGCAAGTCAAACTCTTATCTAATTTTTAGGTTCGGGTTGTGTTGAATTTCTTCTTTTTAGGGTTGGGTTGAGTCTCTAGCTAACAAAGTGGGAGTTGTTAATATTGTGGGAAGCACCGTTGAAGATCTAAAATATGGAAGTGAACAATTGAAAAGGTAGTTTTCAACCTGGGAGATTCAGATATTGATGATGCTCATCTAGATCAATTGCTCATTGATGGAATACTTTATATCTTCCAAGAGAAGGAGTCAACTAGTGATGATGCCAATGTGATGTTGAATGGATTTTTTGTTGTGGATTTGTGAATTATTTAAGCCAGAGAGTCAAAACATACATTGTGGTACAACAAGTTGAGACTATATAACACGAGCGAAAAGGTTAGACAACATGTCCTTGTACCAGAGTAGTCTTGTGAAGATATATAATGAACTCAACCTTGTAGAGACCAATAAGAAATACACACAAACACAATAAGAAGTGGCACACAAACTTTGGTTTTAGTTTTCCACAAAACCATGCACACAAACACAATTTTTAGTTTTTCTCAAAACCTTTGCAAAGTTTTGATATGCAAACCTTCCCATGCAACCTGAGCTAGACTAGATTCCATATTCAGGAAGTGTAGTGGACAAGAACTATCCATAAAATTTCTAAAATATTCCAAAATATGAAATGAAGATCAAAATACAAAGACAAACTTTAGTTTTATTCAAATCCCTTAAATGATTTGATATGCAAGGTTTCATTTCTAGCTTGGTCATTTTATGAAGCGCATGAGGTTTGAAGTTGAGAGTATGTTCGATCTTCAGACTTAAGTTCATATCAAATCCTTATTTTCATTAAGTTGTGCTAATTTTCTATGCACTCACTACACCGTGTATTTAGTGCACACTGTGTAGTTGCACACAAATACACATAGATCGTTACTCAAGAGCTATCATACTCCTCATTTCATATTTTCATTATTATTGTAGGCCTACCTAGAATATGAAATGTGGAAAATTGTGGTGTTTATGGGTCATTCCATTTGAGGGGGTATTGCTTCTTTAGCCATGATATGCATGTTGTATAAAAATATGAATCCGTGAAAGCCTAAATATATTTTATGCATCACATTTGGCTTCACTTTCATTGGTGAAAAAATTATGGCACAACGAGTTCATTGTAGGAGGTGGGTGAATCAATTTTTACATGATGTTTTAGGATGTGATGTCTTCTCTTGAATCTTATTGGCCACTTCTATATATTTGTGTATGCACTTAGAGACATTTTTTCCTTATTGGCCGAAATCCACAGAGAGTGGAAGGTATTTCATGGATTACACTGACATAACAACGAAAGAAGCCCTCTCTCTAAACATAGATGGAATTACTGAGTTTTTTGGCATTGTCATCTAGCATTTTGGCCACAGTGAATTACAATAGTGTAGTCAACATGAGTCCCAACAACCTGTTCATTGTTGTAATGGCTCTCATGAAACTAAGCCCTTATAAACCATTTTGGCATTATATTTTTTTCTCCAAGATTGGTGGAATTAAGATAGAGAATCATTTTTCTTTGTTATCCATCCTTTTTATGCCCTTCAAAATTTAGATGCTAATTTGGAAGAACACATATTAGAGCATGTTGATTATGATAATATCTTACCCAGTGCCTTCTAAAACATTGTGAGGTTCAATGAGCTTTCAAAGCTTCCTTTGTCAGATGCATGATCAATTTATTAATACAAGAGGACCGTAACGCAATTAAATGCATTTGGATTTGGAATTCAGGTAAGCATTGACGTATTGCATTCTTCAATTCATTTTTTATTGTGTCTTTCCTGCAATAAATTTTGAGTATAAGATCTCACATTATATTCCCTGTATGATATGCATGTGGTGTTCAAACTAGCATAACATTGATATATTAGTCATGGGAATGTAAATATTGTAAACTAACCCTTTCATATATTAGGACAAGTTCAAATTATGAAATACAAAATCCTATAATACTTATATAAGAACTAACTTTGGATACACATGCCTGTGAAAAATTCACTTGAATATATATAGTCTTACATAGTTACACTAGCAATACACTAATTACTTGGTACTTTGAAATTGTTTTCCTAATTGTTGTCTCTCGTTTTGAAAGAATATGGGCTTAATTTATGAATGTAAATTAAATTCTATAAATATTCGCGGATCTCCAAATTGAAGGTAACAATGTAATTGTTTAAGTGTACAATCCTGTCTTCTATTGTCTATGAAGAAAGTAGTTTTTAGGAAAATTTTAATGTAATTTATATTTTAGAAACACTTTCTCTAGAAATTAATTGGCTAGGCTGCAATACTATGAGGAATGATATTGCTTGATATTTTTAGATTAGGAGGGAAAGTCTAGGATTAAATTTGGCTGATTTTTTTGTTATTTTATTTAGTGACAAAATCATAACCTATTTTATACAAGTTCAATAAGATAGCCTTTAAGAAGTTCTAGAAGAAGCAGTTTAATCTAGTGCTATTAATTGTGATGTGCTTACATGTAATAAAACAAAACTGCTCTCACAAAGAGAAGCAAAATGGTCTACATGAGCTTGATATGCATTGAAGTTCACTTTTTAGCAAACAATTTGAACTTCCATCTTTCTGTGAAATAATTGTGGCATTATTGGATATTTGTTTTGGAAACTTATCATTTATTAGTCTTTCAACAAACATTTTTCTTTTTCATTTTCATCTACACTCTTCCTTTTGTTGTTCCTTGGTTTTGATTCCACATTTTACTTGTTAAGAGTGACTGACCTGATTAAAATTTTGGTTGGATCTGTTCGGATCACTTGATCCTCTAGGGGTTTCATACCACAATCAAAAATATATACTCGCAACCCATCTATCTTTGGAGGATGAATCATTGAGATAAGAAGAAAACCCAACAAGGAAGACCTGCCAAATATCGTCTTGCCATTACAATTCGAGTATCCCAAGTTGTGAAAAATATAAATGCTTAGAAACTCTCTACTACCTTGAAAATATCAATAAATATGAAAATAATTGGCATATACCATACACATGAAAAATAATAGACTTCCTCATCAATCCCAGTACACCACAAAATCAAAACTCTTGAGATATCAATATCAACATCACTAACAACCCCCCCTCTCTCGATATTGATGGCAACATAAACATTGCTTAGTCTTGTTGATTTGGTCCTCCCCTTTTGGTATTTCTCCTTATTTATCATGGATTATTTATTACCTCGCCTTTGAAATCAATGGAAATGGGTTGAAATGTATTCACATTCATTACTTAAGACTCTTAGGCATCTACACTTGTAACTTGTAACTGCTATAGCCCATAGGCTAGGTTCCCTAACATCTACTCTGCCTTACAGGTCCAACACTTAAGCTAACAAGTAGAGAATTTTTTTTTGTTTTGGCATCCATATACATAAAATCTCTATTGTTATTACGATTTTGTAACTACTCTGACTATATAGCCTATAGCTCAAGTCTGCTCTTGCAACTTCATCTCTAAGATTAGTTGATCTGCCTTACACTTTTGATTATGAGATTATGTAACTATAGTGGACTAATAGATTATGTTATTATTTCAATGCATACAATGTTATGTTTAGCCTTCAGTCTGCCTGTATCAGGCTATGTATTGAAAAATTATATGTCAATTTGAGGTATGTAACACTCTAGCTCATGTTATTTAATGCTTCCACATGTCCGTAGACTATTCCACACAGGTCCATATGCATATTCTCATTCTCTTTTCTCTTTATTATTTTATCACTTATGGTTGGGGAATTCTCTCTCTTTGCTCATTCATTCTCGCAAAGACACTTAAGCATGGATTCTCTTGTGAAGGGACTGTTATTGTTATTTATTCATGTTGTGTATTCATTCTCATGAAGCATTGTTAATTGTGACTTATGAAGATGAAATTGGCCCAAGCTTTGTGGCTCTACTTAAGTTGTTCAAGTGTTCTTTCCAACACTAGTGAAAATTTGAAATGAATCAACATTTAACTTTCAAAAAGTCATTTCTTCTGCTTGTTTAGGGTCATTGTCGTGTATTTTTTACAGATGTTGCCGTTGTCAAACTAGTAAAATAGGTTCAATCCCCCCTGTGACTAATGTATTTTTTTTTTGTTGCGAGTAAATATCTCCACCAATATATATAATGGTTGTTGTTGTAATTCTAGTGACTGTTCTCACTGGATTCATCAAGTGACCATACATGAATGATGGTTGAGTTTAATATTTTCCAGAGGACCAATGAACCTCTAGTGATTAGAAATTTTTTCTAGGAATGTACTATTGAACAGCTTGGTCAAGGCAAGAGGTTGATGATGCTATGGTGTGTGTCCAGAGTTAGGGATTTCATTTTGATTGAGTTTTTAATATCTATGCCTCTAAAGTGTGATGCTTGGAGTTTTTTTACCTGCCCACCCCTAATTCCCGATCCATCATCATAAAAAACTACTAGCTACAATTTCCCTTTTAATTCTATACTAATATTTTGAGTTTCAAGTTTCCCTACTTCTTGAATCTTGTCATTGATAACTTCCATCTCATTAAGCCCACATTACAGTGCATTTTGAGAAGCCTTTCCTCCTTGTGGAACTCAACAATATTATATCACTTTTATATCCTGCCTTAAGAAATTCGTTCTCAGATTCCACATGCTACATTTTATCATTTTTTTGCACTCTAATCTAACCGAGCCATCAAAAATTTCCTTAATTCTCTCATGGAATTGGCCTTTAAAAAATTATTTATTTTCTTCCTTCTCTTTTAAAATTGAAATGTTGTACAAATATTTGATTCACGAGCTTGAGTCTCCACTTCATTGCACATTCTTGCCTCTATTACTTATCCCATCCACATGGAATGAAATTTGCCTCTATTGCCCAAGGCTTAAGAAGCTCTGGTTGTCAGGGCTGGGGGACGTGGACAGATTTTCTATTGGGGCACTTGTCAAGCATTGCCACAATATTTCAAAGCTTATCTCCTTTGATTGGATGAATGTTTATTTCAGAGCTTATTTCCACCTTCACGTGGTTGGCCCTGTTCAGTAGAGGATAAATTATTCTTGAAACCAAGAGAAGCTCATTCATCTTTATTTGCATCATCGTAAATGTCATCATTGTTCTCAGATTATTGCAGTGCCAAAATTGTTAGAAAACGTTAGGTCACTTATCACATGATATTGCCCTGCACCATTATCTTAATAAGCCAAGAGTGACCTGTGAATGGGGCCAACGTTGATTTTTTTTTTGAAATTGTTACTGTATGAACTAAAATTTTACATGGATAGACTCCTTGCATGCCTTAAAGATATAGGAGATGGGTTTCTAGACTCAAAGATGACTCATGAACCCAATTTTATAAATAGACATATAGTTGACCCTTTAGTTGCATCATTACTTAATCCTAATTAACCGAGTAGCGAGACATTAAAAATGCCTAATTAATCATGAAATTAAACAAATATGGATATGACAGGGAAACCTCTAAATCCCTAACCCATTTAACCCCCTAAACCTTAAACCTCTAACCCCTTAAACCATAATTCACAACCCATAACCCATTTAACCCCCTAAACCCTAACCCTATTAATCCTTAACCCCTAAAATTCTTAACTGATAAATCCCCTAACCCCCTAAACCTCTAAACCCCTAACCCATTTAACCCCCTAAACCCTTAACCCCTAACCCCTTAAACCCTAATTCCCAACCCCTAACAAATTCAACACCCTAAACCCCTAAAAACCTAACCCATTTAACCCCATTAACCCCTAACCCTTTAAAATCCTTAACTGCTAAATCCCCTAACCCCCTAAACCTCTAAACCAACCCTAACCCATTTAACCCCCTAAACCTTGAAACCCCTAACACATTTAAGCCCCTAAACCCCTAACCCATTTAACCCCCTAAACCCTTAACCCTAACCCATTAAACGCGAATTCCCAACCCCCAACCCATTTAACCCCCTAAACCCTAACCCCATTAACCCCTAACCCCCTAAAACTCTAAAACCCTAACCCATTTAACCCCTTAAACCCTAAACCTCTAAACCCTTAACCCCTAACCCCTTAAACCCTAATTCCCAACCCCTAACAAATTCAACACCCTAAACCCCTAAAAACCTAGCCCATTTAACGCCATTAACCCCTAACCCCTTCAAATCCTTAACTGCTAAATCCCCTAACCCCATAAACCTCTAAACCGACCCTAACCCATTTAACCCCCTAAATCTCTAACCCCTTAAACCCTAATTCCCAACCCCTAACCCATTTAACCCCCTATACCCCTAAACGCATAACCCATTTAACCCCCTAAACCCTAAACCTCTAAACCCCTAACACATTGAAGCCCCTAAACCCCTAACCCATTTAACCCCCTAAACCCTTATCCCTAGCCCATTTAACCCCCTAAACCCTAACCCCATTAACCCCTAACCCCTAAAATCCTTAGCTACTAAATCCCTTAACCCCCTAAACCTCTAAACCCCTAACCCGTTTAACCCCCTAAACCCTAAACCTCTAAACCCTTAACCCCTAACCCCTTAAACCATAATTCCTGACCCCTAACCCATTTAACCCCTTAAACCCCTAGAACCCTAACCCATTTAACCCTCTAAACCCTAACCCCATTAACCCCTAACCTCAAACCCCTAAACTCCTTAACTGCTAAATCCCCTAACCCCTAAACCTCTAAACCCATAATCCATTTAACCCCCTAAACCCTAAACATCTAACCCCTTAACCCCTTAACCTCTAACCCCTAAATTCTTAACTGCTAAATCTCCTAAACCCCCTAAACCTATAAATCCATAACCCATTTAACCCCATAAACCTCTAAACCTCTAACCCTTAACCCCTAACCCCTTAAACCCTAATTCCCAACCCCTAACCCATTTAACCCCCGAAACCATAACCCCATTAAATCCTAATGAGCCTTAACCCCTAAAATCCTTAACTTCTAACTCAGTTAAGGATCATTGAGTTAACTGATCAATCAACCAAAAATAGATCATGCACGCAAGGAATTCAAATTTCTCAAGTGTGGTGGAGATTCCAAGCCAATGTAACATCAGTTGTAGACTAGTATTGAGTGTACAGGTGTTGGACGCAATCAAAGATCAATCCTTGGGAATTACACAATCAATTTGGAGTAAATTCCTAAAAAATAGGGGCCAATTTCCTTATTATTTGTGCAAGGAAGTAAGAGCTTAGGTGGAGGCATAAATTGATTAAGTCTAGGTCATAACTTCTCATTGAATAGAGAGAATAATTATTCTTTTGCAAGTTGAGCTAAAAGCAAGCTAGCAATTGTAATATATTATCTATTCATTTGATTAATGCAAGAAATCTTAAGGGGTTTTTATGAGTTGGTTTACACTAGATAAATATGTGTACTTGTGTATGAGATTTATGCATGTTTGCGAATGTTGTTTTAAATTGTGAATTAATTTCTGTAGAGTAGTAGAGTAGAATTGTGTGTCTTGATATAGATTAAATTTATTAATCAGTTGAGGGAGATGAACCTAGACTGGGACAACTGAGGGAACATCCACTTCTAGGTCAAATTCTAAAGTCCATTGAATTATGTATGTGTTTCCCAACCCCATGGAATAGGGTCTATTGTGAAAAATCAAATCTCTCACTTTTTTTTCCCAAAAACAAGAAGGCATAGAGTCCTCAACCACAAAAATAATGAAAGAGATGAACCTGAAGCACAACCTTCCAATTCTTCACTCTCCACAAGTCTGTTGATATTAGAATTGGCCATGGTCCAATAAATTTCCCTACAAAACCATGTTCCACCAAAGCAAAGGCTTTAAGATAGAAATTGCATGGGGTGATTCACCATAGGGGTATCATGAGTTTTCTCAAAAAAACATAACGTAATGGATTTAAACATAGGGAAAGGTTGAAGAGAAGAAGAAAGGACCTTGAAGGCTATCGCGTTAAAAGAGAGGGATGTAAGAAGAATTCACACTCCCTTCCCTCTTAGATCTTTCTCTAAAAGGGACAAATCAACAAGAGAAAAAATCATGGGTAAAAGAGAAAATGCACTATGGTTTAAAAATAACATATTTATAAATATAAAATAGTAATATATTAAAATTAAATTAATCATCTCATCTATAATTCTCTATAATTGCCCATAACAACATTAAAATTTTTTAATAAAACAAATAAAAAACAATATCATAAATAAATTTACATATATGTACACTAATTTAAAAGCTTTTAAATTATAGTTTTCCTTGATTTTATGTTAACGAGTTTTAAAAAGAAAATAAAAATGAATCCATACGTACGTGAATCTTCACACGAAATTCATACCCAAACTTAGGGCCCATTAAATAAATAGAAAAAAATAACAAAATATGTAAAGGGCTCGAAAAGAAAAAGTGGGTTGAATGACCCATATTTCATTTCTATTTGAGCATTTGGGGTTTCTTGGCAGAGCTGGTTGAGCATTTGGGGTTTCTTGGCGGGAGCTAGTTCAGCATTTTTGTTTTATTGGTGAAAGAGCAACGCCCATTGCAACAGTTTAGAGTTATCAATCTGAGTTTTAGGCAGCAACCATTCTGGCTACAGTTGTTTGAGCTCTCTTACTTAGATTTGTAAAGATGTTGGAAGCAGCTTGGAAGGATGAAAATAAAAAGTGGGTTGAATGACCCCTATTTCATTTCTGTTTGAGAATTTTGGGTTTCTTGGCGGAGCTAGTTGAGAATTTGGGGTTACTTGGCAAAAGCTGGTTGAGAATTTGGGTTTTCTTGGCAAAAGAGAAATGCGCATTGCAACAGTTCAGAATTATCGGTCTGATTTTTGGGTAGCAACCATTCTGGATACAGTTGTTTGAGCTCTCTTACTTAGAGTTGTAAAGATGTTGGAAGTAGCTCAGAAGGATGAAAATAATGAGCAGGCTTTAAAAAAGCATGTGGCTCATCCCCAAACAGGTAGAGATTATGCATTTACACTTCTTAGCTCTCCTATCTCGCATACCCAATAAGTCTCCATACACATCCTAATGCTCTTCCTGCCAGTCTTTATGGCATTAAGTGAAGTAAACCTCAGCATGATCATGTCTAAAATTTTCCTTGCCTGTATTTTACCCTAAAATTTTTAGGATGTGGACAGTTCCTTTATTTGGATCAGGGCTCTTTTTTTTTTTATGGATGTGTTTGTTAGTTATTCAGATTTTATTTTTTCCTCTAATTTTGTATAAGAATAACTATATTTTCGTGAAGCCTGTGTTGCAAACTGATACATACAGTTTTGCATAGATTCATATAAGTTTCACATACTTTTAGATGCCCTCATGACAGAACCCTATACCATCGACATTCATGTAATCGGAATCTTATTTATACAGGTTGTCTCTACTCATCATAGCTCCTCATTTACAAAATTCTAAAATTCCAAAATACTTGCAAATCTTTATAAAACAGAGAACTGGACATTTTAATCAGAGACTCATAGTCTCTATAGGAATTTTCATTCCTATAGTGGAGTAATTCACTATAACTGCTATTGCTCAACAATTTATTTGTCTCCGTAGCTCAGAATTTTGATTAAACTAGTTAGAATATTGGGCCAATCTAAACATCTCGTCTACAAAAAATAGGCACTCAATTCATTCGGAAGGAAAAATTTCCAATCGCTCCAAAAGATCCACAACCGCAAGAAGACCTGCAACAGCCCACTTTGTCTCTTCTATATCCTTCAGGACACTCTTAATGACGGTCTGGCACACATCTAAAGAATAATCTTCAGAATGACAAGAAATGACATCTTTCTGAAAAGCATAAAGTAAAATTTTAGATTCAATATTTGAGATATATAGGAGCTCCTAGAATGAATTTCTTGTTCGAACGGTTGACAAATGATGGAGAGGTTTAATATGCACAACCCAATCGTTGTTTGCTCACTCCGACAGGAGATTATTTAACCTACAAAAGCCTCTTGAATTCAGCCAAGTCACCCTTGGCAGTGACCTCTTTTTCCCCTCCTATCAAAAACGAAACAAAACACAGAAGATCATTATGTTAATAAAAAATAAATGATTCAGAAAATTGAGGATAGATGCCAAAGAAATCAATCCACCTTCTTGAATTTGAAAAGCTGATAAAGTTTCACTCCCCATAGCTCATATATGTAGTCCCTCAAGGCATTGAAATAGACGTCCACATTTTGTTGCTCAACGGCTACATCAGATGTTATTTGCATTTTCTTAATAAGGCTGTCCTCATTGTGCATTTCGAAATCCTTCATCATTGACTTTATGATGGTTATAGTTTGGCCATTTTTTTCCAATATTTATTCAACTAGTTTTAACTGATTTCTCCATAGCTTGTAGGCACGAGCCTACATTCTACCACAGAGGTCTTATTTCCTCCTGGAGTTGTTCCAAGCTAGGGGCAGGCATCTTATGTTTTCTCCCCCTGCGAGCAAAAATGGGGCTGCTCTCCATGGCACTTATCAAGTGCATACTCCTATGCGTCTCCATCAGATGGGAGTGAGGAATGTGACATACAGAAGGTACCTCCATGCCTTTTGCTAGATTTCCTCAATCTAGGTGACATCATCAAGGTTCATGTCAGTTTATTTATTCTAGTGATGGGGTTGATAAATTGATTCGACCTATCCTCCCATCCCTTTGACTTTTTGACTGTGTGTTTTGATTTGGATGAGAACATAATTTTGCAGCAACAGTTTGATTTGCTTACCTAGTTTGCTATTTTTTTAGCTGATCTTCTAGCATGGTTGAAGCCAAGGTATCATTCTTCTAGGATCTTTTTGATTCATTCAATTCACAACCAATACAAACTTGTTGCCTTCTTTTTCAGGATAGCAGTCAAGGGGTTTGAGTCTCTTTGGTTTCTACATTGTAATTCTGGGTTGTGCACCACATAAACCCCCCTTGGCCAAAATTATTTCACTAAGGAAACAAGAAATGCCCGCTTTTTTTCTCTCTTCACCAGTCATTAAAATATGAATGATTAAATACTGGAAGAAATCAGGTCGGTGTTGCTTGGCAGAAAAATTGTAGGACAACATGCTTATGACCATATGTTCAAATATCTCATCCAAATTATTTTCCAGAAAATCCCTGTGTTCCTTCAGAATGCCTACCAGCACCCTATATGCCTTCTTTTGAACTAGCCCTTTATCATCCTGTAGAGCCGGATTTTTAGCAACAAAAATCATATTCACAACTTCAACGTCTAGACCCTGCAGAAGTGATACTGCCACATCTAAGAGCTGGGCCCTTGTTGATGTTGTTGTCTGTTCATTATTTGAACCATCAAATTCCATAGAAGATTTTCTTGCATGCCCAGATTTAGTAGGAAACACAGGTAATAACAAGATGAATTGACACAGTGAAAGGAAACACAACGTGAAAAAAACAAACAAAATAAAGGAAGAAGAAGAAGAGAGGGAGAAGAGAAAAGAAAAAGGATGTGGAAATAGCTACGGATTGTCTTGCCATCCGTTTTTGTATCTATGAACATAAATCAAGAATTAAAGTGAACCTACACCATCTCAATCATAAGCTCAAACCATGGTTTCTCTGGAAATCCTGGCACAATTATGGTTTTTCTGGCATTCATGGAAATATTATAAGAAACCAGGCCTGACAGATATATGTTCAGATATGCGTTAAAATAATTGGGTGTATTATTATTATTATTTTGTTTTTTTTTACAGTCAGGAATAAATGTGCCAGCATACGTTACACAAACCTAAGGTAGTTGCATAGCCAGTGTGTTATTGTTGAGAAAGATGCCTGTATTTTTTTTTAATTCAGTCATATGTTAGCATAATATGATTCTCAAGAAATTGGGTGCGTTGGCATGGAAAACATGGATGGAAACATTATTACATTGGCGTTACAAGTATTTTTATGGCATTGATCACTTGGGGCAGTGCTGTAAAGTGTTATATTCAAGGGAGATTGTTGATACTATTGCATTCATTAATATGGGGAGTGTTATATTTTTTTAGCAGCCTAAGCATATTGACAACAAAGATATTGGAAGTTTTAATTCATTAGTGACATTCGTTCATGCCTAGTAGTGTTGGTTATATTATCATTTGTGACAACGGAATTATTATTAGCAGTGATATTACAGTGAAATAGACTTATTACCAATAGCCTTGCTACATGCAGTGTTATACATTATTGGCAGTCACAGCACATCGTGTGTTATTTGCCTTGGGTTATATATATCCATTTCTGAGATTATATATTGGCCCTACAATTTTTATATATCACATAGGGTATTATACATATATTGTTGCATGTGCATTTTAAATGATTTGATATATTATGACAGCCACATTTTTGCTACACAGTTATGTATTGGGCATAAAATTATAACATTCGTTATTATTGGATGTTATATCCTTATATTATATTCCAGCATTATATACATTAAAATATTACAATGATGGATATTACAAACACTCGGTGGTGGTATATTGGCATTATATTATATTGAAAAAGGAGTTCTCCATGTTTGTCGAGCATTGGTGAATATGTTGGTGCATAAAGTTGATTAGAGATGGCCCGACATTTAGAAGCAAGAAGAGAGGGTTCAATTTAAATCTTGATTTATGTTCATAGATACCAAAAAGGATGGCAAGACAATCCCTAGCTATTTCCACATCCTTTTTATTTTCTCTTCTTCCTCTCTTCTTCTTCTTCCTTTCTTTTGTTTGTTTGTTTCACGTTGTGTTTCCTTTCACTGTGTCAATTCATCTTGCTCCATATTGCCATAATTTTTGAGGAATAAATCTAGATCTAAAAGAAAATATTAACTCCCTTTTTCAGTGGTAGCATACATCATCAAAACATTACAACTCCCTCTGAATCCTTACTATAGGTGATCATCAAGAATTTGACAATCTGCATCCCATCTTTGAGATGATACGTTATCATGTTGTAAGAAGCTGATATGACTATAATTTTTTTCTAAAGGTTAAATAGTGAAACCTCCCTTATTGACAACTGCTCCATAGATATCCACTATAGACTGCTAGGATAATGAAAATGGGATTTTGCAGATAGATTTGAACCAATACCTGGGATGCCATTTAATACAACAACTCCAATCTTCATTGCTGAAAGGAGTGTCACCATACTTTAATCTACCGAGCAATGATTATAAATAAGATGCCTATGAAACTGATACTTGTTAAAAAAAACATGCTTATAGCCAGCAAAGCTTTATATTGCTATCAAAACAATTATACAGCCAACAAAACTTTATACTGTTACTACTAAAACTTTGTTTTACCAATCAGGACGGTATATTGTAGTGCTTCCAAGTTCTTCAAGTAGAAGTATATTATTGGAGTTGACAATTCTTTTTTACCAATCAGGATGGTATGCTTCCAGGTTCTTCGAGTAGAAGTATCTTATTGGTGTTGACAATTCAAAATATTATCAGGTCTCTTTATTTTTCTTCTTGTCTTAACACAATATTGCGGATATATCCTAAAGAACTTAAGGCTAGTTGGCAATGGACTTACTTTTCAACTCATTGAAATATATCAATGGTATCGATAGAGACTTATAAAAATGTGAACTTCTTGTGTATGAATTTGTCAGCAATAGTCCTTGTGGCTTTTGGTTTAGACTTTCTAGTAGAATGGGAATATATTACTGTTGTTTATGCCTACCAAAAACGATAATCTGAGTTTCTGATTTTCTTTCCCCCAAATCTAAGCTTTTTCCTGACACAATTTCTTTTCTATGCGAAATATTGTGTTTTTTTATACAACTCCAGGTATCGCAATGCTTCCTGAAACAAGGATATGGCTCCTTTAATGAAGGAGGGAATTGATACACTTTTGGTCTACCTTTACAGAGTTCTTGGACTTACAGAAGAAATGAAGCAAGTTGCATCTCTGAAAATAGTTATGCTGTGGTATGTAAATTTCATTGTAATGGATTATGCTGCTTTAATACGTAATATTTTTTCAGGTAAAACTGTGTATTCATTTTGCACGTTGTCAACAGAGGTCAATGTATGTTATTTTTCATTCTAGTTCCATAGTCCAACTTAGTGACTATATGTCTTAAGATGATGTGTCCTTTGCATACATTGTAATAGAGTGGGGTTCTAGAATTTAGAACCCATGCATGCTTCAAAGAAATGGATACTATTATAAGAAAGTTGCAAGAAGGATGGCCCTATGGCTTGAATGGACAATGCATGAGAAACCAAAAGCTTTGCTAGAAGAGTCTGGGCATCTACGAACACTTTCATTCTTGTATGCAAGTAAAGGATTACAAAAATGAGCATTGGACATATGGAGAATCATAGGACAAATATATTTTAAAATACCTTTCCAAGGGTCTCTTGTTATGCGGAAAAGAGGAAAGGAGTCAACTGCTATGACACATGATTAGATGGCAACTGTTGTAAAGGAAACACGATTTCTAGATGAATCATCTGATCACAAGCTTGTCTTGGAACATTTGACTTGGGTTTGTCATATAATACCAATCACCTTTATTATAATTCATGGAATTTGGTTGGCTTCGTTTCCTTCTATGTGTATACTTGTGGTTTTGCATTGAGATTATTTGGGCTTGCTGTCAGTGTTTTTCACTTCTGAGAATGCTTTGTTTTTGTTTTGCTCTAATTATGTGTTGAACCTTTTTTAAAAATCAATGCTTATTATACAATTTCAAGGACTGTACCAATTAGACCTGTGAATATTTTTTTGGATTTATCTATCGCTTAATGTATCACTAAAGGAGTCTGTCATCAGTAATTGCGAATTAAATTTTTGTCATTTCAAAGTCGCCTTGAGTTACTGTATTATATGGTTATTAGTGTTGTCTAGATCTCTCCAATGATGAAAACCTAGGTTGGACTTCCCATATGTGTTCTGCTTGACGTAATTCATTAGAATTTTGTTGGCTTCATTTCCTTTTGTGTCTATACTTGTGGTTTTGTATTGAGATTGTTTGGGCTTTCTCTCAGTGTTTTTCACTTCTGAGAATTCTTTGGCTTTGTTTTTCTCTAATTATGTGTTGAAATTTTTTTAAAAATCAATGCTTATTATATAATTTCAAGGATTTTCATAACTCCTCACATAATTCTTTAAAGGGTGCTAGCTCATTGGAAGAGCACCTGCCATGCAGGAGGTTGGTGGTTCGATTCCACCGCACCCTAACATGAATTATTCAATGATATTGTTGATTTTTTTAATTAAATATTTTTATATTGATTTATTTTAATGGTGAGATATTTTTCTGGAGTCATTGTTTTATATTGTCTCTAGAAAGAAAATAGATAGGATTAAAGATATTGTCTCCATAAAGGCAATATGTCTTTAATTCCGACTATTGTCTTTGGAGAGACAAAAATGAAATTGTCTCAAAGTTAAGACAATTTACCCAAAAATTGTCTTAAAACCCCCCTTTGTGTTGTAGTGCAACTATTGTCTCTGGAGAGACAAAAATGAAATTGTCTCTAGAGAGACAAAAATGCTTGTGTTATATATTGTCTTTCTAGAGACAATATTTTAAGACAATTTAATTTTAAGACGATTTAATTTGAGACACCCGCTTAAAGACAATATTTAAGACAATACGCAAGTTTTCTTTTGTCTCAAATTAAGACAATTTACCCAAAAATTGTCTTAAATATTGTCTTAAAACCCCCCTTTATGTTGCAGTGCGCAGTAGTTGCTCATCAAGAATATTTCATGTTTATTTCTCAAAATCATTACGAATGCCAGATATATTGTATCCATTTTTTTGTGTATTCCTCGTTGTTCACGAATTGGCTAAGCCATGCCTTGAATTATTTTAAGGAACCTGATTTCTTCTTGGGCCCATTTTTCATAGATGGCGATGGAAGTTTTCTTGGTTTTTTCTTCTTTTCAGTTGACAGTATAAATGTACGCCTCTCGTGAAAATAGGGAAGAGTCTATCAATTATTTTTAGATTCACCGCCAACTAACCACATGTCACAGTTGGATAAGTGCGAGGAGGACGAAATATAAGATTGGTGATTCGCCAAAATGAACATTGTTTGCACATAGAGAGCCCATAGAGAGATGCCTTCAACGTAATTATAAGACTCACGTGGAATATTATATTAACATTTATATCAAAACTTTTTTAAATTCTCATGTGGTATTTGCAAAGTTGTGTGAAATAAGACCTTTTCGAAAGGAGGTATTTCAAAGGTTTATGAAAAAAATTTAAAAGGTTTTTTATAATAAGGGTTTTTCAAAAAAAAAAAAAATTAAGCTTGGAGGTTTATAAAAGTTTTCAAAAATATTTATATAAGGGTTTGTAGAGGTTAATAGATTTTTTTTTTTCTTAATGAAAAAAATAAGAGGTGCGTGGTGAAAAAAAATTCTTTTTGTGGAATATTTCCTTAAAGATTTTTTTGACAAGAAATTTTATAGCTTTGAAAATTTCGTCAATCTACAAAACTTTTTTGGTGTTTTGTTAAGCATGACAGTGTTTTGGATGAATATTGTACCATATGGGGACACCAATTAAAAATTATATGTTTTATTTGGGGTCTATATGGAATATAGCCTCATGCAATTAAGAAAGAAGCTATAACACAGAGGAAATACAACAATAATGGATCGCAAGGCGCGAATGAAACAAATTAAGAAAATGAATCGAGAAGAAGAGACAAAGATCATTTTCATATTTAGAGATGTTTAGGTCACAACCGAGGAACTAATAAGTCTAGCAGACGACAGAGAAGAGACCAAGGGTGATTGGTGTAGCTTTGATATGCTACCACCTCCTATGTTTACTGGTGAATATTTTTAATTTTGAGTTATCAAAATGCTCACTTTTCTTCGAGCTAAAGAGTTAATTGAGTATGAGTCTACTAAACCATATGATTAAGTATGAAATGATTTATCATTGGATTTTATAAAATAGACATTGGATGATATTTTTTTGTGCATGGTAGAAAAAGCTACAACTTCCAAGGAAGAATGGAAGATATTTAAAGAATAATTTGGTGCAAGGGGGAGTGACATGTAGCAGCAGTTTATGTCACATGTAGAGAATTCAGTTGCTAATATGAGAGTAGATGAGAAAGGCTCTGGGAGGACAACGGAGCTTGGATAATCCCACTCAAAAGTGGATGATGGTCATGAAGACTATAAAATTGAAACCCTTTGTGTAGAAATGCATATGGATGAAGAAGACACAACAATGATTGTAGAGAGAGAAGTTAAAATCTCTATGTATGGAGAAGAGAAAGAGAATATAAATGGTCAAGGAATCCACTATAACATGGAAGGTGCAGATGATGGTGAAACCCATAGTGAGAAAACACACGTGGATGATGACTGCAAAGTGAGATGTGCACTGGTGAATTGAGCCGAAACTGATGAATTTGATGAAGCTGAAACTTTTGATTAACACATGAATGCTCAGATATCCCACCATAGGGTGGATGAATATTATGTTGATGGTATGTGTGGTTTTTTTTAATAGAGATTGATTGTTGTAATATAGTAAGCGACATCTTTGATGAAGAATTGAAGGTTGAAGCTACCACTGTAGCAACAAGTTATGAATAAATTGGAACTACTCATGAAGCAATGTCTAAACAAGCAACAACTGAGTTTGGAATAGATAAATCTAGCAATAGATAAGCAAGTGGTTTGGTGGATCCAACAATTGGAATTGTTGATGTTTAATGTGATGAAAATAATTTAATTGGTGAGATAACCTCACTTGTGTGTAGAAGCTAAGTGGAAGACAACCTATTTGCAGCAGCAGAGGTTTTTAAAACATTAAAAAAGAAGGTAGATAAGGAAGAGGTAGAGCAGGAAGCTCTCACTAAAGAGAATAATGAATATGTTTTTAACATTTATTTTGAGTTTGCAAGTAAATAGTATAAAAATCTAGCTAAAAGAGAATATGAAGAATATGATGTAGGGAAGGACATGAATGTTTCTGAAGAAAAATATGAATGCATTGAAACAATTTTTCAACAATGGAGTCAAGAAGAGATATGATTCCGCTATTAAGAAATATGGTAGAAAGAAAGATAGGAACAAAAAGAACAATAAGTAGCACAAAGAACAAAATTTGAAGATGAAGAGTTCTCGCAACAGTCTATGAGTAAAAGAATCCTTGGAGAGGAAGTTTTAGAAGATTGACTTAGATCAAATTCAAGACAAGTCAAAGAAAAATTATAGAAACAATAAGTGAAGAAAATCTACAAAAAGAAAGTTTAACATAGAATGAAGCAATTTCGAGGATATAGATCTGGAAGAAGAGAGAAAGAAAATTAAAAATTGTAAAATTTTTGAGTCATTATGATCTAGGTGGATATTGGTGGCCACCCACCTATTCCACCTACTTAGTTTCATCTATTTTTTTATTTACTATTTTTAGCAGTATTTTTCAAGTCCTAAACTTTCGTAGCCATTTTTAGGCCCTATAAAGCATAGTCCTTTGAGAGATATTTCCAACGAGGTATCATACGCGCCAAACGGAGATAATATGACCAAGTTACGACTTCAGGAAGTTGGCTGCCCAACAAACCCCAACAGAGCGCATAAACCCTTGGTGTTATATCTCCTCGTGTTAGGGTTTTGGTTGTTTATGGTTTTCTCTTATTGTTAAATAGTAAAAATTCCCTTGAGCCTCATTGTCACATAGTTTAGGCGCGTGTAGCCGCCACATCTCTTCTCACAGATAAGCTATCATCAGCCTAGCTAGTTTATGTCCATTCTGTTAGTAAGCATATTTCAGTCATTTGATATTAGTGAAATGAAGTTTTATTTATACTACATCTTTGTGTTTATGTTTATTTCTATATTTTATTTCATTCCTGCATAAATCCAGATTCAGGTTACAGCTCCATGAGGGTTTGAAACATATTTCAGTTTTAATGTTTTTCATTAATCTTCAATAAAATTAATGCAAGTGCCACGATCTCCACATATCATATTAGAGAGTGAAAAATATCTCATTTGAAAGTATTTTCTTATTATCTCAAATGGTTTTTTTTATGGAATTTAATTTGGTTTATCGGTTTGAGAGATATGAGCAATTGAAGTTACACATGTCTGGAACACTGCATCATCGCGCGTCCTATGAGTTTGTGGAATCATTTTCTCACCCCACAGGTCATCAAATTTCAAGTGTCTTATATCATTGGAAATATATATTCAATACCTCCAATGGGTCTTTGCGGGAATTTGATTTCATCACTTATAGCAGAAGTTATCAGCAAAGTTGCAACAAGATTTCAATTTCAACCAAGATCCAGATCAATGGTATCACAGTGCTCTACTCTTTATCAATATTTCTTTGCATTCCCCAAACAAGGTAGAGGTATAAGGAGTTAAGGCTCAATCTAGTTCAACCTTTGCAAGATCAGCCTCATAAACCCTAACGACCTCCCATGGCGGAAGAAAAGAAAGACAAGAGAGAAAGAGATCCTATCAAAACATTGCTTGAAGAGGCCCTTGAGAAACAAAGGAACACAATTATGGATAACTTTTCCCAGATCCTTCAACAACTTCCCCGGTGGTGCATCTGCATCCAGCATCCACTCTAGAGGCCCCAATCCTTTCAAGGTACAAGTCAACTTCGACATTCTTGTATTTGAAGGCCAGATAGATGTAGACGTTGTAGATAGATGGTTGAATTTGATGGAAGGGTATTTTTTGATCCATGATTTCTGTGACTGAGAAAATATTACTTTTTCACTCCTCAGAGCCACCCCCATGTGAAATAATGGTGGGAAGCCTACTGTGAGAAAAAATATGAGTGGGAACCCTCTTTGTTCTCGATTGCATCCACTTGGAATTTGTTCTAAGACGGAATCAAGGAAAAATATTACCCTGTGGGGAGCTATGAGGACAAGTAAATACAATGGACCATGTTGCAAAAGCAAAAGGATCAAGATGTGCAGGAGCTGACGAATTTGTTCCATAGCCTGTGCACAAAGTTAGGTATTAAATATTCAAAGAGACAATTTGTGCTCAAGTACCGCAGTTGTTTGCACAGAGAAATTCAAGAGGAAATGGAGTTCCTTGACATCTCCTCACTTAGTGTATCATATTGATATGCTACCAAGATCGAGCATAAATTTAAGAAGAAGAAGCGAGACTTTGGATCTGCAAATCCGAAGCCAGGGAAAGGAACCCTTGAACCATAGAACAAGGTGCAAAGCCAAAATGGGGTGACTCAGAACAACATCACAAAGCCAAATAAGGACACGGAGAAGTGTGAATTTCATAAGAACTCCACTCACAACACTAGCGAGTGTCACACCAAATAGTCCCTGGTAGCTGAACTGAAGGCATCCGAATCAGATGCATGTTCTGATTTTGACTCAGAACCAGACAAAGGGAATGGAAAAGGGAAAAAAATCATTGATGTGGATCCTAGTGCCACTATTTCCACCACAAAAATCTAGAGGGAGGATCCCCAGGATCCAGAGGAGGGGGAGCGCCTCTTTCATTTGCAGATGTGGGTGAAGGGTTCTCCACTGCAATTCATTTTCGATAGAAAAAGGCAAAAGAACTTAATTTCAGTAAATTTTGTGAAGTAGCTCGGCCTACCGACCAATACACACCTGCAGCTGTATACCATTGGTTGGCTTCACCAAGGAAGAGATCTCCATGTCAGCCAACATTTCTGCCTTTTGTACAACATCAAGCCCTTCAGGGACGAGGTACTGTGTGATGTTTCTCCTCTTGACGTGTCTTACGTATTATTGGGCCAGCCATAATTGTGGAAGCGACATGCTGTGTATGAGTCTAGACGTTGTTTTGTTATTATTACTTTGGGAAATAAGTTTTACAGGATACCAGAGGTAGTACTGCCTCCAGCCATCTCTTTGATTACTGCAAAGCAAAGCAATAATATTATTTCCCAAACTAGGAAATTTGTTTTCATTACAATTCCCCCAAAGGGAAAGAAGAATATTATGGGAACTACCTCCAAATAGGGCTCCCTTGCATGGCAGCAACAAATGGACAAAATTGTGGAGGAATACAAGGACATTTTCTTCTCACCCACAAAGGTTCCTCTATAGTGTTAGGTCAAGCACTCCATTGACCTGACCCCAGACGTGTCATTTCCTAATTTTGCCATACCTCATGCGATTACATAGACAAAATCCACATGTATATTGTCTGAAGTCCACCAACAGGTTCACGACATCTTGGAGAAATAGAATGCCAAGTACAATCTGTGCCGCGATCAACATCGATTTCCACACAAGTTCTAGGTGGGCAACACATTTTGGTTTCATTTTTAGAAAGAGTGCTTCTATGGACCCCACTGCAAGCTACACCCACTTCAAAGCAGGCCAAATCCTTCACCAGCAAAAGTGGATCACTAGGGACCAGGTTCAACAAAAATTTTCCTACCTCTTTGAGGCTCTGCATGCAATGGAGACCATTTATTTCTAAGGGGGGAGGAATGATCCACGTGGATATTGGTGGCCACCCGCCTATTGTACCTTGTTAGTTTCATCAATTTATTTATTTATTATTTTTAGCAGTTTTTCAAGTCTTGAATTTCCGTAGCCGTTTTGAGGCCCTAAACAGCATAGTATTTGGAGATATTTTTCCAATGATGTATTGTACGCGTGAAACAGAGATACAATGACCAAGTTACAATCCCGGGAAGTTGGTTGCCCAACTAACCCCAACTGGGCCCATAAACTACCGGTGTTACATCTAGTCAGGTTAGGGTTTCGGCTGTGTAGGGTTTTCTCTTATTATTCAATAATAAAAGGTCCCTTGAGCCTCATTGTAACATAGTTTAGAGGAATGTATCTGCCACATCTTTTCCTAGAGATAAGCTACCATCGCCCTAACTAGTTTATGGCCATTCTTTCTGTAAGCATATTTTATTCATTTGATATTAATGAAATGAAGTTTTATTTCTACTACATTTCTGTGTTTATGTTTATTTATGTATTTTATTTCGCTCCTGCATAAATCCAGATTCAAGTTATGGCTCCATGAGGGTTTGAAACATAATTCAGTTTCAATGTTTTGCAACGATATTCAATAAAATTCATGAAAGTGACGCAGTATCCACATATAATATTAGAGAGCGAAAAATATCTCATTTGAAGTTATTTTTTATTTTCACAAATGATTTTTTTACGGAATTTGTTTTGGTTTCCCGGTTTTAGAGACATGAGCAATTGAAGTTACACGTCTGGAAGACTGCGCAGTCATCCATCCTATGAGTTTGTGGAATCATTTTCTCACCCCATAGGTAATCAAAATTCAAGTGCCTTATATAATTGGAAATATATATTCAATACCTCAAATGGGTCTTTGACGGAATTTGATTTCATCACATATAGCAAAATTTATCAACAAAGTTGCAGCAAGAGGTCAATTTCAACCAAGATCTGGATCACATTATAAGCCTAGCTGAGACATAAACTAGTAGTCATGTTTGAGTTATGTTGAGTCATATGGTCATAATTAAGTGGGAGTGTTGGAAATAATAATTACTCTTGCATGAAGATCTAGCAAGATCCAAGTCAAGTGATGCATGAAGAAATAAGTTGAGTTAAGTGAACTCCAAATTTAGAGTGTGAGTTGACTGGGTTAAGTGCGAGTCAGATTGAGTTTGATCTATATTTGGAGAAGTCAAAATTTAGTGTATGTGTGAATGTTAAGTTATTTTGGGCAAGTCATTAGTCAAAAAATTTTAAATGCCCTTCACCGGGTTCACTATAATCAAGTCAAGTAAAATCATGTTTGTGTGATCAATTGAAGAGGCGCAAATAAAAATATTGTGTGTGTGAAATATTTGTGTTAAATTTTGTGCCTTACCTCCTTTGCCTTTCTATCAATACATTGGTATTAAAAGAGAAAATAAACATTCATACTATAAATCAATGCAATGATTAATCACTGAAGAAAAACCCCATTTGAGTAAAAATTGGAGGGATAAATCAATCTTGTAATCTAATTAGAATTTCTTTACATTTTTTTAGATATATTTTCTTGTGGATCTTGTCTAAAATCTTGTGAGGATTTTTTGCAATGGTAAATTTGAACTCTGTAATCTGCATAATCTGAGTTCCCAAAATATTTTTAAAGATGATGAATTTGAAAGAACATTTTAAATAGTGAAAATCAACAATAATGCTAGATTCTGACCAAAAATATAAAAACCTCTAAGGGTTGAACTACTCTTCAATTAATGAGAAAAAAAATAGCAAGGATTTGCACTCATATTGCACTCTAACTCAGCTGCAAGGGTTTAACATTCTTTGTTGTTATCATCATTCTATTGGTGTATTGACATGAAAACCAACCTCTTACATTTTGGGATACCTTTTTCTAATCGTAGCCTTATGTTTCCTCTCTTTTCCAGTTTCTTCCCCTTCAAGTATTGTACATCCTATCTTGACAGACACATCTCCTTAATTTTTTTTCTGCACTTCTACTTTCCAAGTGGTTGTGATCCGGATTTTATGCAGGAACGCAACAAAATACACATATAAACATAAACACAAAGATGCAGTGGAAATAATGCTTCATTTTATTAATAAAAGAATGAATGAAATAAGCCTACAAACATAATAGAAACAAGCTAGGGTGCTGGCAGCATATCTCTGATAAGAGATGTGGCGTACGCAACCTCTAAACTATGTTACATTGAGGTTCACAAGCCTATTACAGACAGAATGGAAATAGATGAACTAGGGTACTGGCAGCGTATCCCTGAGAAGAGATGTGATAGCTACCAGCCCCTAAACTATGTTACAATGACACTCGAGGGCCTATTTATTGTTGAGAAACAATATAGAATCTGAAACATCCAAAAACCTAACCCTAGGAGATGAAGCGCCAAAATTGTGGGCCCCGTTTGGGTAAATTGGCGTTGCAACTTCCCGGGGATGTAACTTTGGCATATGACCTCCGTTTGATGTGCTCAATAGCTTGTTAGAAATATATATCCAAAGAGTAAAAATTTTGATGCAAATATTTAGCCTCAGTTGCTCTTTGTTTTCCCAAAAAACATCGTTTAGGGCCTCAAAACAGCTCCGGAAGTTCAGGACCTGAAATACTGCTAAAAATAGTAAGTTGTGTTGAAACTTGAAAATGAAAAGAACTGATGGTGGGGGTTCAAATGGAATAGGTGGGAACCCACCAATATCCACCTGGATCATTAATGCCCCAAAATGGCTTTGGGTGTGTAGGACCCGAAAACCTACGAAAAATAGTAAGCTGCTGAAAGTGAAAAGCTGTAAGAATTGATGTCGTGGGTCCAAATGGAATAGGTGGGTGGCCACCGATATCCACCTGGATCATTACTCCCTCATTTCAATTGTCTCCATTGCGTTAAGTTCCTCCATGGGGGAGGAAATTCTGCTGAACCTGGTATTGGATTTGTCCAGGATGTCACAAACCTATTGGCGGACATGCTAGATGTAGATGTGTCGTCGGTGGGCAGCCGTTAAAGGATCTGGGAAAATTTATCCATCATCGTGTTCCTCTATTTCTCTAGGGCCTCCCCAAACAATATTTTGATAGGATCTCCTTCTCCCTCATCTTTCTTTCCTTCTGCAATAGGGGGTCATCGGGGTTTGCGAGGCTGATATTGCGATGGGTCAACCAGATTGAGCCTGAACTCCTTATACCCTGACCGAGTTGGGGAAATGAAATAAAAATAGAGAAAGAGAAAACTTGCTCTAACACCACTGATCCAGATTTTATGCAGGAACGCAACAGAATACACATATAACCATAAGCACAGAGATGCAGTGGAAATAATGCTTCATTTTATTAATAAAAGAATGACTGAAATAAGCCTACAAACATAATGGAAACAAGCTAGGGCATTGGTAGCATATTTATGACAAGGGATGTGGTGTACGCAGACCTCTGAACTATATTACATTGAGGCTCATAGGCCTATTACAGACATAATGGAAATAGATGGGCTAGGGTACTGGTAGCATATCCCTGAGAAGAGATGTGACGGCTACCAGCCCCTGAACTATGTTACAATGACGCTCGAGGGCCTATTTATTGTTGAGAAACAATGTAAAATTTGAAACATCCAAAAACCTAACCCTAGGAGATGAAGCGCCAAAATTGTGGGCCCCGTTTGGGTAAATTGGTGTTTCAACTTCCCGGGGACGTAACTTTGGCATCCGACCTCCGTTTGATGCGCTTAATAGCTCATTAGAAAGATCTATCTGAGGAGTAAAACTTTTGGTGCAAGAAATTTAGGCTTGGTCGCTCTTGGTTTTCCTAAAAAACATCGTTTAGGGCCTCAAAACAGCTCCAGAAGTTCAAGACCTAAAAAATGCTAAAAATAGTAAGTTTTGCTGAAACTTGAAAACAGAAAGAACTGATGGTGGGGGTTCAAATGGAATAGGTGGGTGGCCACCAATATCCACCTGGATCATTAATGCCCCAAAATGGCTTCGGGCATGCAGGACCCGAAAACCTGCTAAAAATAGTAAGCTGCTGGAAGTGAAAAGCTGCAAGAATTAATGTCGCGGGTCCAAATGGAATAGGTGGGCAGCCACTGATATCCACCTGGATCAAGCTGATGGAAAAGAAACCATCCAATAGTATCCTTCATAAATGTAATCTTCCCATAACTCATTTTTTCATCATGGCCTCAATGCCTATATGGCTACATCGTAATTGCATATCAAACCTTCCCCTTTAGATTGATGGAAATTATCAATACTATCTACGTTCATCCTCTACGTGCTTTAACTCAGGACTTGTTGTTATTGGACCTTGGTTCTTTATCTCTAACTCCACCTGTGACTGGAACTCTGCCCCTTGCTCTTATATTGACTTTAGCTTTTGCACAGGTTTGACCATGGGTTTCCAAATGCGGTCATCCTTGGTTATTGCCAAGGTACCTGGGATACCATCGCCTGTGTGTGCTCTGATTCCTTCTATACTACCCAAACACCCCTCATACGCCTCAATTGAAAGTTTATGGAAAGCTCATGTTATGCCATTGGTGGTGCAACATATTCAACCTATATTTCCAGCACTTCTCTATATTTTACATGTAAAACTACAATTCATGGTCTGAGCTTCCTCTACATTTATCTCTGTTATACTTCCCAAACAAACCTCACATGCCTCAATTGAAGGTGTACAGAGAACTTATGTTATGCTGGTGCAGGGTCCCCAACATATATTTCAATCTCCTATTTACATTTGAACTGCCAAAACTGCAATTCATGGCCTGAGGTGTAGGGCTTATGTAATTCCTGCATAGTTGTAAATTTTTTTATGGAATTCACTCGTCCTTCACTAGAAACAATTTATCAACCCATAATTCAACACAAACCTTACATTACAACATTATCGTCTTAAACATTACAACTTTTCTTATCCATGGTGAGGTGAAATAACTTCCTATTATGACTACAACTATTGCCATGCTGGAAAAAATGTTGGATACACATGCTTCTCCAGTTGTGAAGCACCAATCAACAATACAACTACATGTTGAAGTATATGTCTTTCCCTTTTCCCAGTTAGGATTTGGGAAACAACAATCTGCCCTCTTGTTTTTGTAGGAAGTCTGAAAGACATACACATCTTCCAATCACTTCCAATTTTTCTCCATTGTTTGTTGAAATTTCTGAACAATTCCTTAACACAAAGATGAAATAAAATTCCTCTTCTACAACACAGAGATTTAAAAATAAAATTGCAGACAAAGAGATGGCATAAAAATTTCTGTTTCATTAAACTAGAAAACTCTATTGCAAAATAGGCTTCTTCAGAACTACTGTGTTCTGGATTCGCAAATCAATTCTTCTGCTGGCTGCTACACAAGTAGCTCACTCTTTCACTATTTCACTCATAGCAAAAATTTCTCTCTCTATCTTTGTTTCTGCCTTCGGGCTATAAATTACAATGCAATAGACTAGACTGTCTTTACAATACACTCACGACATATATATATATATATATATATATATAACATTACAATATGTATATATTATAAATATTCCATATTTATAATATATATAACCAAAGTTAAAATAAAACATGTGACGTGGTAAAAGTCGGTAAAAGTAAATAATAATAAAAACATTAAAAAGATTATGCTAAAGTTCAAAACCTTATTCCCTTTTTACTTTCCAACGAGTGCTTGGAGATCATTCATGTGAGTTCCCTTATCCCCCCGGAATTGTTGTAGTGGGTCCAGAGAGGAGATGACATCACTCATTCTGATGGGTCATCTTCCTCCTTCGCTGCCCATCCTTGCTACCTCCTGGAATTGCTAGCTGTGTATTTAATATGGTTGGTGGAGAATTGATGTGGTGGATGCTACAGATAAGAATGCAAGGTTGCGTGAAGATCAGAACTGGGGATTTCCACTGCCTTTGTTGTCCTTTTGATCCCATCAAAAGTTATTCTTCCATCCTTCAAACTCCCATCAATATTAATTCGTTGTCTTGCTTTTCTACTTACGGAAGTTGGAATTAAATTCCAATAGTACCCATTAATTAAAACTGCTACTTTCTTGGATACCCAGGCATTTTCTGAAATAGTTAAAACTCTTCTGCGTTAATGGATTTGTTAAAATATTATCAAACTGCTCCTCTGTCCTGCAATGATGCAAAACAATCTCACCATTATTAACCAGTTCGTGTATAAAATGAAATTTTGCATCGATATG